>CM055112.1:4872992-5354390 GCA_029204225.1 Diphasiastrum complanatum
TATGCTTGAGAGAATTGGTTCTTACTCCTTCCTTTATGCTTGCCTTTGACAAAGAGGCTTTGGCACTTCCACCACGTTCAAGTTTGTTCATCCTGGAGAGTTTATAGCTTTGTCTAGATTCTTCAGAAATAAGAATTCCCTGGGGAGTTTCTAGATTAGGTAATTCCTCCTTAATAGCAAAAGACTGAACAAGATATCATATTCATCTCTCAAGCCATTCAGTATGACTTGAACTAGCTCAACTTGGTAATGGTAACACCAGCATAGGAAAGCTCTCTATGTAAATCTTTAACTCTCTGAACATAGTTAGATGCACTCTCTTCACTTCTTTGTGATAAATTTTATAGTTTTTTAGGACAATAATGATTGTACTTTACAATCCCTCTCCCATGGCCTTGACCCAAATGTCATCATCCTTCGCTTCACTATAAGTCGAAGGTTCTTTGCTTTGAATAATGCTAGATAAGAGAGCATAACTTTGTTTCATACCTTTTAGGCTGTGTCTTCTCTCTTGTTGATCTTCGCAGCTCTCCCTGGCTAGATGATCTAGAAAGTCATCCATGTCGCGGCTCTCCAACAATCTCTCAAACCACTTAATTGGTGAAAAATGTATCCCACGGTACATCCTTCTCCTTGCATTTTTCACCTGCAACTTCAATCCTTCTTGGACCAAAAAGGTTTGTCCCTACCTCTCCAACCTATCTCTGAGGTTGAGTAGTAGTATCTGAGATGTATCCTCATGTTCATCACTCGGAAGGTCAATGAATAGATCATCATCAGGTGGTATCCTCACTATACCCATCTTGCCCACTGGATGTGTCTATCTTCTCAGCATCCTCGTCTTCATACATCTTGGATTCATCAAAGATAACATCACGGCTTATATGGATTTTGTTTTCCACTGGATCAAAACATCTATAGCCCTTCACACGATCATCATATCCTAGGAATATGCACTTGATAGCTTTTACATCAAGTTTACGTCTTTCTTCTTTAGGAATGTGTAGAAAATTCTTACATTCAAAGATTCGCAAGTGGTTCACCTTTGGCTTCTTCTCGTGAATGCTTCCTCAGGTGTTATCTTTGGTATGGCAATGGTAGGACTTCTATTTTGAATATAGATTGTCGTGCTACATGCTTCTGACCAAAAATCTTTGGTAGTTTCATCTTACCTAGCATAGATCTGGCACTTTCCACAATCGTACGATTCTTGTGCTCAGCTGCACCATTGAGAGCAGGAGTATGAGCTTGCGTAAATTGTCTTTTAATCCCACATTGATCACAAAGATCATTGAAGTCATTAGACTTGTACTCACCTCCACTATCCGATCTTAGGACTTTGATCTTCCCTACCTGTCTAATTTTTGACCAATGCTTTGAAGCTCTTGAAGTTATCAAATGCATCTGATTTCTTCTTCAAGAAGTAGATCCACGTCTTACATGACATATATGTTAAAATTGGCAAAAGCTAACTTGATCAAATCTTGTAAATACCATTATGAGTAGTACATATCATCATTAGACATGTGTGGATCCTGTTCCCACGTGTGAAATTAATGCATTTATCATTTACATGAGTCATATAGGTTGTACATACCATTTCATTTGAGATCTAGTGGCTAAAATGGCCAAAATCTGGTTTTCTAGCTATATGCCACTTGGCATCATTTTATTGGTAGGAAAAGCTATCTCATATGGATAGGACTGATCTCACACGTTCCAAGGACTGCTCACATGTGTGAAAACATCAGTAGTAGGTGAGATCCAACTTGTAGTAGATATTTGTCCAAGTCCCTATAAATTAGAAAAATTGCCTAAAATCAAGGGAGGTGGGTATAAGTTAGGAAACTTGGTCCATGTGCCATATTGATGATTATTGGTGGCTCCTTTGATGAGTAGGCACTCTCACACGTGCCAAATCAGCTGAGTAAGCATCAGCTCTTGTGTATATATGGTGGCTCATTTGGCCATAATTGACAAGAAAGCTAAATCTTGGTTTTGGTGCATTTCTTGAGTAATCTCTCCATTTGTCTTGTGATTTTATGCTTCTAATGGTTTCTAAGCTTAGTGTACTTCATTATTTGCTGTTAGTCTGTACTCTGACAAGTATTCACACATGTGAAACCAGCAAGTACAATTTTTGATCATATTTGATTGTTCTTCTTAGATTTGTTGACGTAGATTTGATCTAGTGCTATCTAATCTTGTGTAGATTGGTAGATCAATCTAATCTAACACCAAATCACACTTGTGGATCTGATTTGGATCCATTCTTGGTCCTTTTTGCTGTACTTTCACATGGTATCAGAGCCAAGTACAAGTGCATTTAAGGCATTGATCTAAACTATATCCAAATTGGCAAGATTTTGGAAACAAGCTAATATTGAGGTAGCGAGGTTGAATGGATAGCTAGAACCATCATATTTGTACCAAATCTTGCTGTGGGCTGAAGGTGTACTTTAAAAACGTGTGGGGCCATACAAGACCTGTTTTGGACAGTAAAATTCAGTTTGGTGCATTTTGAGCTTCATACACCCAATTTTGAGTCAATTTAGTGCATTTTTCAAGCTTTCACTTGCATTGTTTCTATTCCATTGATTTGTTCTTGGTTTAGATCAATCATATAGATGGATTAAAGATTGTTTACAGTACATTGAAGTTGATTCTCTGATTTTTTTTAGTGTACATTGAAGTTGAGAGAGAAAGAGTGTTATAAACCAAAGATTAAGGAGTGATTTGCAAGAGGAGAGATTGAAATCCATTATACCTTCATTCTAGATTTGTTCAAGAGTGAAAGGGTTGAGTCTAGAAGCATCTAAATGCTAGAAGACACTCTTGGATCAGTCCTCCAAGTGAAATCTTAGTGAATTTCTAAAGCACAAACACTCATAAAGGCAAAATCTACCAATACAAGGTGATAAGAATTGTTGGCAAGTACTAGGAGAAAAATTTGAGATCCAAGTCACATTGTTCACCCTACTCAAGTGTGTGAGTGTGTTTTTGACTTTAGTTAAAGTCATAAATGTGAGTGAGGCATATGTGTTGTGGGTGATCCAAAATTTTCAAAAGATCATTCCTTTGTAGAGGGCAAGAACTAGTAACTCAATTCTTGACTTTGGTGGAAAAATTGTCTTATTCATTGTGATCAAATCTTGCTAAGTGGAATTAGCTCTTTGTAAGCACATATCTTAGTGAGAGAGAAGCATCACATTTCTGAAAATTTGAATTTCATTCCAACTCTAAAGAGGTAGAGTCATTGGTACTTGGTGGAGTCCAATAGGGGTGAATGAATTCAATTTTTTGAGCAAAACTTCGACATTATATGTATGAAACTCAAATAAGTTCTATTCAACTTTCTTTGTGAGAGTGTGAGGGTCAAGTTGTGATCCCATTGGGATTCTATAATAGGGAGGAGTCCGGATCTTTGTGAATCTCTAGATGTCTAATTTTTAAGCTTGGTGAAAAATTATTGACATAGATCATCACACATTTCAAACCTTTTGAAGTTTTGCATTTGGAAGTGAATTTTTTGGTTCAAGATGCAAAGATAAATGTCACTTGGATTTATTTCATGTCCTTGGAAAGCATTTTTTAGAACTTTAGAAAAGTTCAAATTTATTGTTATGATCCAAGAGAAACCAAGAAATATTAAGAAGGAGAAATCACAAAATGAAAATAGTTCCATTTATGCTCTCATGACATCTTATGAAGAACTATTTTGCTTTGAAGAGATTTTTGTATCTCAAAGGTGGATTAAGGCAATACTAGTTCAGTGTGATGCCTTAATAGATAGCAAAGCATGTTTTCCTTGTAAAATTACATTGAATATGAATTCAAGGAAATGGAAACGTCTTCATAATGTATTTTTTGTTGGTTTCAATAAGATCATGAATGATGTGTTCATTCATAATGTTGAAGATTGTAAATTTTCAATTTTAAAGGCAAGTTGTAAACTTCTTATGAGAATAAGTGAAGCATACAAAGTGGACACTTATATCCATAAGCAAGTAGTTAGCCTTATTGAGATGGAAATACTTCTTGATTTTAATATTAAAAAAATCATGCCAAGTTGTGGTGATTTTTGGAATTATGTTTCTAGCATAAGTAATGTTGATGATCACATGAAGTACACATTATATGATCATGTTTGTTGTGATCATTTTGAGACATGGAGGTCTCGGATTTCCATCAAGGAGGAGCACCAAGAAGTTGATCTTGAGGCACCATCTCGAGGTTCAAGTGTGCCAAGGATTGAGGAGGAGAGTCCTTCTCAAGTTATGATTCCAAGAAGAATATCAAAAGACATGGTTGAGCTCATATGGCTCGCATTTCAAGGGAAAGAAGGAGCACATTTCAAGTGGTATACATCTCATGCTTGCTTCTCTTATGTCATTTGGTGAATCAATTTGTTTTAGTGAGACTTTTGCATCCCAAAGTTGGAGTAAAGCAATACTAGTTGAGTATGGTGTCTCTCTTGAGAACATAGTTGATGTTCTTAATGATATGAAATTGATTTTAGATCAATTATAAAGCAAATGGTTATTTCATCAAATGTATGCTCTTGAATCTTGCAAAAGCAAGAGTGAGTTGTCCACTCATAGTGTGAAAAATTGTCCCTTTTTATGTATTGAGGCAAATTGTAAACTCTTTATGAGAGTAAGTGAATCATCCTCTAAGGAAACTTATCTCCATAATGAAGTATCTAGTCTCATTAGATCTGAGATTAGCATGGTAACCAAGCATGAAGATATGATGCAAACTCTTTGTTATTATAGCATGCATAGTCTTGCCAATGTTGATGAGCCTAATCCTCGAGATCTTGGTAACATGATGTTGGATCTTTGTGATCCTCATGAGTCAAGAAGGAATCTTTATGTTATCATGGAGTTGCAGCTATTTTCAAGGAGGAGGAGCTTTTGGATCAACCATATGCTTCAAGGATGGAACAAATCAATGAAAGAGGTGCTAGGATGGTGCAAAGCTCTCAAGTTCATCAAAAAAACTCAACCTCAAAGAGGCACTATCATGGATATGGTGATTTCGGATCGACATCAAGCTCATTGGATGATCTTCACACCTTTGAATAGCAAGGATCCATATTAGAAGACCAATTCAGCCCATGGAGTCAATCTCAATATCATTATGTTTTTATCAAGTTAGTTTTGAGGAGTGTTAAAATTAGCAAAAGCTAACTTGATCAAATCTTGTAAATACCATTATGAGTAGTAGTACATGTCATCATTAGACATGTGTGGAGCCTGTTTCCACGTGTGAAATAAATGCATTTATCATTTACATGAGTCATATAGGTTGTACATACCATTTCATTTGAGATCTAGTGGCTAAAATGGCCAAAATCTAGTTTTCTAGCTATATGCCACTTGGCATCATTTTATTGGTAGGAAAAGCTATTTCACATGGATAGGAGTGATCTCACACGTTCCAAGGACTGCTCACATGTGTGAAAACATCAGTAGTAGGTGAGATCCAACTTGTAGTAGATATTTGTGCAAGTCCCTATGAATTAGAAAATTTGCCTAAAATCAAGGGAGGTGGCTATAAGTTAGGAAACTTGGTCCATGTGCCATATTGATGATTATTGGTGGATCCTTTGATGAGTAGTCACTCTCACACATGCCAAATCAGCTGAGTAAGCATCAGCTCTTGTGTATATATGGTGGCTCATTTGGCCATAATTGACAAGAAAGCTAAATCTTGGTTTTGGTGCATTTCTTGAATAATCTCTCCATTTGTCTTGTGATTTTATGCTTCTAATGGTTTCTAAGCTTAGTGTACTTCATTATTTGCTGGTAGTCCATACTCTAACAAGTATTCACACGTGTGAAACTAGCAAGTACAAGTTTTGATCATATTTTATTGTTTTTGTTAGATTTGTTGATGTAGATTTGATCTAGTGCTATCTAATCTTGTGTAGATTGGTAGATCAATCTAATCTAATACCCAATAACACTTGTGGATCTGATTTGGATCCATTATTGGTCCTTTTTGCTATACTTTCACAATATCATCAATAAAGGTCATGAAATAGAAGGCTTTACCTAAGGACATGGTCCTCATAGGCCCGCATAAATCCAGGATGTTCTTTACTCTTGCAGCACCCCCTTTATTGAACTTCTCTTGATGCTGCTTCCCATATACACAAGATTTGCACATCAATTTCAAGTAATCTTCTATGGTAGGCAATCATGTTACCATCTCCGATGTGGTCCTTCACTGACAAGTTAATGAAGGTCAAAGCTTTCCTCATCTTTTTGTCGAACACTTTGATATCTGCTTCATTTGGCAGACTTCTCTCATCACCTATAACGACTTCCCACACGTCTTTCTTCATCAGTATGTTTTTCATTTTTCCACACTACATAGTTGGAAATCCCGTCCAATTTGCTACTTTCACTCAAAATGGTCTCTCCCATGTTTGCCATTGCAAAATTGCTTGAAACTTCTACCGTAGGTTAAAAACAGTATGCCAAGGCCAACAGTGATGTCAGATGTTGAAAATAATGACCTGCACTTTTTCCCTTACTAGGCCACTCGCTGTTTTTCCACCAATTTGAAAGCCAAATCTGCGTCGCCTTCCGAAATGCACTCAGTCGTCAACTCCCAACAACGTGCCCAGTGGAATGGTGAAATCACTTCTGGCGCATTCCGAACACTTTCTCCGCTGCAATCACTCTGTTTTCTTGTACCGTACTTGCAGGTACAGTCTGGGTGCCCTTCGTTTGGAGGTTATAGCCTTTCGTTTGGGTCAAAACGGGCAAAGGACTAGAAAATAGGGACTTTTAGAACTCTAGAACTATTTTTTCACTTTGAAGAAACTCCACCCTTCAGTGAATTTGGACCCAACTCTCACTTCAAACTGAAAATATTTAATGAAGTTAATGTGAATTACACTTCAGGTCCCTTCCATCAAAGTTCATGTGGATTTAAATAAATCCAATGGCTTATCAGGATCCAATGGCCCAATCTCATTTAATCTCCATCGTCCATCCAGATGCCACAAAATCCGATGGTTCTGCACACTTTTGTGCACTGATGGAAGCCCTTCCAACTGTTGGCTCACTTCAAAACACTATGTAGGAGACTAGTTTGGGCACGCAAACTCAGCCGCGACCTCCTCTCTTCATTTCTTTCACAAGCGATGGTGAATGAGGAGTTTTACACCTTCATTGAATTTGATCCAGCGCTCTACACTACCTGCGGCTGTCCACGGCCATTTACCTACTGATTAGTCTCTCTAGGGCACCCTCCTACATGTTTTTACAACTCCAATAACGCTCTCCTACGGCTCAAGATCCAGGCTTTTACATTTAACTAGGGTTTTTGCACCATTCTTGGCACTTGATAGCCTCTGTACAGCTCTTCAACAAGCAAGTCCTCTTGCTCTAAGGTCACCCTATAGCTAGGAATCTGATACTTCAAACCATTTGTCAAACAGTGTCTGTTCGGATGCATACCGATTGCAAACACCAAGCATCTACTTTATGAAATTTTTAGAATTTCGTTTCTTCAACTAATAAGCCTTGTTTGTGAATCCTCACATAGTTTCATGCCTAGCAAACCTTTGTATGCTAGAAACCATGCACCAGTGCTTCACTTTTCGTCTCCAGCCTGCCGTAAATCCCGAACTCTTAGAAGACTGCTTTTCTCCCGAAGCTCTCTTCAACGGTGACACTGTATTGTGTACACTCCCTGTATGGCTCTGATACCAACTCAGAATTTGCTTTGCAAAGGAACACAGATCATGCTACACAGTAACACAGACAGAAAACACTCTCCACAACAATCTCACATAACAACTGTATTTCTCAAAATGAAATTACATTGTACATATAGTTGTTCACTCAGGCAACCCATGCATGACCCAAGTTGTCATTGGCGGGACGCGTGTCCCGTTGACTTGCCTTGTGGCAAGGCCAACTGATCCTTATCCACTGATAGGACCCACAGTACAGTAACACAGTGATTATACTTTAATTCTAACTTGATGATCATATCGACACACTCATATTTAGCTCTTACTAGCATTATCACTATGTTGTTGCAAGAAGACAATAGAAGAAGTCAAGACAATTTGTCTACATCCTCCTCTCAGGCTCTATATGTCAACAAAATCTCTAAGCGACAGAAGTAGAAAAGCTCCAAGAAGGCTGCAACGAATCAGAAGTGGACCCAAAGTCAAGTACAATCATCAGATTCACAATCAAAGACAAAGATATTTTTTAGGTATTGCAAGCACAATAACCATGAGATCAAGGATTGTCGAATTCTCCAAGCAAAGAATGCAGCCAAGCAACCTGATCAACAAGCAAACACAGTTTCATCATGTTAGAATTAAGCAATTTTCACATGGTTTTTGATGTATCTTTGACATCTATGTGGATCCACACATGTGAGGACCTGTCCACACATGTGAAATGACACTTGTAATATTTAGATCCATTTTGATTAGCTTTCATTTGATTCAAATATGTCATCTCCTAAATTATAGGAGTTAGGTCCTAGATTGTAGGAATCTAGAAGGCCAACACAAACCACCAATGGATGATGTGGCAAACTTGATAGATCTTATTTAAAGTGGATATGGACGAGTACATTGAGCTATCTCACACGTGCTGGATGTAGCTTAGAGAGAGATTATGATGATTTTGTACTTGATCCATGATGGATCCATCATTGAGCTAATGATGAGAAACATTGGTTTGTGAAGCAATCTTGGTGTTTACACTATCTTAAGCACTTTCTTTGTGGATGAATGCAAAGTAGATGTTTAGTAAATTATTTCTTTGTTATCAGGCCGCCGTACAGTAGCTATAATTCACACGTGTGAAGCCATGGATCATCATTCTTGATTTTTCTTGTTTGGAAACACAAAGATTGTCAAGTAGAAGCTAGATTTGGAAGCTAGTCTTGATATAGATCAAGATCCCAAGCTACCAATCACTCTTTGTGATCAGTTATAGATCAAATTTAGTCCTTTACTCTAAAATTTGACATGTATCAGAGCCAAGTCAAAGAGGTTAGTTGATGATTTAAAAATCTTCATTTTGGTGAAAGCATTGGTGCTAGATTCATTTTGAAGGAGGGCGACCTTTTCTAATAGTTTACTTGTAATGTTGAGGTTTAAATTAGTGTGTAAAGTTTAGATGTACTTCTCACACGTGTAAGAGGCTGCTGGAGTTGTACTTTCACCAAAACTTTGTGTTTTTCCCAATATTTGAGCTTCAAACAAGTTGTGAAGAGTGAAACTAGTGATGTGCTTATGAAAATCCATTGTTTCCATTATAGATTTGATGAGTAAATGGTGTTAGAAGCTTTTAAACCTACAAATCCTTGAGAGAGAGTTTGAGGCTTATGTTTTTTAGGTCAAGAGTGAAACTAAAACCATTCTAAACACCATAGGAAGGCATTGGCACTTCCAAGAATCAAATCCAAGTTTCTAAGTGAATAGATTGTGTAGAATACACTTTCCCAAATCTTTTTGAGTTCAAGATCATTATAGATCTTGCTTCTTGAGTCTTGTGAGATTCAAGAGAGTAGCATTGTAGCTAAATTCTGAGAAAGAGTGAAGGGAGAGCCTTTGTATAGTACATTTGTTGTACTTGTTACTAGATAGAATGGGTTCAATTGGAGCCTATCTTCTTGAGGCTAGTGAAAGGCTAAATTCTAATAATTATTCACCTTGGAAATTAAGAATGGAGTCTCTACTTGTTCTCCAAGATATGTATGATCTTCTCATAGGAGAGGAAGAAGAACCTACATTGCTTGAAAATGAATGTTAGTAATGAACTTCTAAAGGAAGTGGCATCTTGTACCTCGGCTAAGGAGGCATGGGACTACTTTAAAGGGATTTTATGAATCCAAAAATACCTCTAGAGTGCTTTTGATTAGAAACAAAGTTTTTCAAAGCATTAGAGGGGGTACAGAGAGTGCTCAAGAGTATGTCTTGAGAATAAAATCTCTCAACAAAGAACTTTGCATCATTAGTGAGGGTATTCATGATGATGAACTTGTTCAAATCATTTTGAATGGTCTTGGAGATGAGTTCTCCAATCTTGTACAAAGCTTTGCTATTCAAGATGCACTACTTTCCATTGACAAGCTTCATAGTGTGCTTGTGGCCGAGGAGAGTAGGATCCTTCATATCAAGCAAAGGATTGGATTCTTAAAGTTGCATGATGGTGATGAGAAGGCCAACTTCTCAAGCTAGGGAAAGGCAAAGTCAAAGAAGAAGATCCAACACAAGGAGACCAAGAATGATGATCGACCATCAAGCCCCAAAGGTGGAAAGAAGAATAATGTACTCTATGTTCCTACACTCGCTAAGAATTTGTTAAGTGTAGGACAATTGATGGATGATGGCTTAGATGTCCATTTTAAGGAAAGTGTTTGCTCCATAATGATGAATAATACTTGCATTGTAAAGGGATTCAAACAAGGAAGGCTTTTTAAGCTATATGCTAGTGTTTTTCTTGAAAGTTTGAACATGGTGAAGGAGGAGCTCAATCAAGTGGAGCTTTGGCATAAGAGGTTGGGCCACCCCAACTTCAAATCTATGGAAATGCTATGCACCAAGGATCTTGCTCTTGACCTTCCAAGAACACTCTGTGGAAAAAGATGTGAAGCTTGTAGCCTCTCAAAGGCACACAAGCTACCTTTTGATATCTCTTCCATTAGATCTACAAAATCATTAGATCTTATTCGTAGTGATGTGCACTCTTTTTCTCAAGAATCTAATGGAGGTGCATCTATGTATGTATCTTTTATTGATGATTACTCTAGATATACTTGGATTGAACTTTTGGATTCCAAAAGTAAAGTGTTTGAAGCTTTTGTTCAGTTCAAAACTCTAGTTGAAAATCAACTTGATGCAAGAATTAAAGTATTGAGGAGTAATAATGGTGGAGGGTATATCTCCGCCAAGATGATAGAGTTTTGTAACTCCAATGGCATTAATAGAGAGCTTACATATACTTATAGTCCTCAACAAAATGGTATAGCCAAGAGGATGAATAGAACACTTTGTGAGTGTGCTAAGGCTTTAAGGTCAGATGCATCTCTACCTAAGTCCTTTTGGGGAGAGGCTATTATTTGTGCAGCTTATTTGTGTAATAGATTGCCATGTAAGCCCATTGGAGGCATAACATCTTATGAGGCTCTATTTTGTAAGAAGCCGAATCTTAAAGATCTAAGAATTTTTGGATCTACTTGCTATGTTTTTCAAACATTAGATACAAGAAAAAAGGATGATCCTACTTCTATAAAGGGGATATTTGTTAGTTATGCTGAAAATAGCAAAGGATATAGAGTCTATAATCCAATCACTAAAAAAAATTTAGTGAGTAGAGATGTTACTTTTGATGAAGGTAACTACTACAAGATGAATGAGAAAACTTCTAATCCATCTTATGTCAAGGATCTTGTAAGGTTTGAGGAGGAGCCTACATGTGATCAAGATCTTGAAGATCCATCTCAAGATCCGAGAACTTCAAGGAGATCTACAAGAAGGAAGGCCGAGCCCTCAAGGCTCACCTATGTTGACAAAGGTGAACAAAGGGAAGATCTACATTCACTTACCTCTCACACTTTTCTAACTTCTATGTTTGGTGAGCCAAGTTGCTTTGAAGAAACTATTGTTAAAATTGGCAAAAGCTAACTTGATCAAATCTTGTAAATACCATTATGAGTAGTACATATCATCATTAGACATGTGTGGAGCCTGTTTTCATGTGTGAAATAAATGCATTTATCATTTAGATGAGTCATATAGGTTGTACATACCATTTCATTTGAGATCTAGTGGCTAAAATGGCCAAAATCTAGTTTTCTAGCTATATGCCACTTGGCATCATTTTATTGGTAGGCAAAGCTATTTCACATGGATTGGAGTGATCTCACACGTGCCAAGTACTGCTCACATGTGTGAAAACATCAGTAGTAGGTGAGATTCAACTTGTAGTAGATATTTGTGCAAGTCCCTATAAATTAAAAAACTGCCTAAAATCAAGGGAGGTGGCTATAACTTAGGAAACTTGGTCCATGTGCCATATTGATTATTATCGGTGGATCCTTTGATGAGTAGTCACTCTCACACGTGCCAAATCAGCTGAGTAAGCATCAGCTCTTGTGTATATATGGTGGCTCATTTGGCCATATTGACAAGAAAGCTAAATCTTTGTTTTGGAGCAATTATAGTCTATTCTCTCTATTTGTCTTGTGTTTTTATGCATTGATTGGGCTCTAAGCTTAGTGTACTTCATTCTCTGCTGGTAGTCTATACTCTGACAGGTCTTCACATGTGTGAAACCAGCAAGTACAATTTTTGATCATATTTGATTGTTCTTGTTAGATACGGTTGATGTAGATTTGATCTAATGCTATCTAATCTTGTGTAGATTGGTAGATCAATCTAACCTAACACCCAATCACACTTGTGGATCTAATTTGGATCCATTCTTGGTCCTTTTTGCTATACTTTGACATGGTATTAGAGTCAAGTACAAGTGCATTTAAGGCATTGATCTAAACTATATTCAAATTGGCAAGCTTTTGGAAACAAGCTAATATTGAGGTAGCGAGGTTGAATGGATAGCTAGAACCATCGTATTTGTACCAAATCTTGCTGTGGGCTGCAAATGTACTTTCCACACATGTGGGGCCATACAAGATCTGTTTTGGACCATAAAATTTAGTTTGGTGCATTTTGAGCTTCATACACCCAATTTTGAGTCAATTTAGTGCATTTTTCAAGCTTTCACTTGCATTGTTTCTATTCCATTGATTTGTTTTTGGTTTAGATCAATAATATAGATGGATTAAAGCTTGTTTATAGTACATTGAAGTTGAGAGAGAAAGAGTGCTATAAACCAAAGATTAAGAAGTGTTTCCTGTGTGGAAAGATGCATGAGGCTTGGAGCCTCACAAGGACTTACAAGATTTGTCTTCAAAAGTCAATCATCACACATTTTAAACCTTTTGAAGTTTTGCATTTGGAAGTGAATTTTTTGGTTCAAGATGCAAAGATAAATGTCACTTTTATTAATGTCGCTTGGATTTATATCATGTCCTTGGAAAGCATTTTGCTTAGAACTTTGGAAAAGTTCATATTTATTGTTATGATCCAAGAGAAACCAAGAAAGATTAAGGAGGAGCAATCACAAAATGAAAACAGTTTAATTTATGCTCTTGTGACATCTTATGAAGAACTATTTTGCTTTGAAGAGATTTTTGTATCTCAAAGGTGGATTAAGGCAATACTAGTTGAGTGTGATGCCTTAATTGATAGCAAATCATGTTTTCCTTGTAAACTTACATTGAATATGAAGTCAAGGAAATAGAAATGTCTTCATAATGTATTTTCTTTTGGTTTCAATAAGATCATGAATGATGTGTTCATTCATAATGTTGAAGATTGTAAATCTCAATTTTAAAGGCAAGTTGTAAACTTCTTATGAGAATAAGTGAAGCATCCAAAGTGGACACTTATATCCATAAGCAAGTAGTTAGCCTCATAGAGATGGAAATACTTCTTGATTTCAATATTAGAAAAATCATGCCTAGTTGTGGTGATTTTTGGACTTATGTTTCTAGCATAAGTAATGTTGATGATCATATGAAGTGCACATTATATGATCATGGTTGTTGTGATCATTTTGAGACATGGAGGTCTCAGATTTCCATCAAGGAGGAGCACCAAGAAGATGATCTTGAGGAGTCATCTCAAGGTTCAAGTGTGCCAAGGATTGAGGAGGAGAGTCCTTCTCAAGCTATGATTCCAAGAAGAATCTCAAGAGACATGGTTGAGCTCATATGGCTCACATTTCAAAGGAAAGAGGAGCACATTTCAAGTGGTATACATCTCATGCTTGCTTCTCTTATGTCATTTGGTGAATCAATTTGCTTTAGGGAGACCTTTGCATCTCAAAGTTGGAATAAAGCCATACTAGTTGAGTATGATGTCTCTCTTGAGAACATAGTTCGTGTTTTTAATAATTTGGAAGTGATTTTATATCAATTAGAAAGCAAATGGTTATTTCATCAAATGTATGCTCTTGAGTCTTGCAAGAGCAAGAGTGATTTGTCCACTCATGGTGTGAAAAATTGTCTTTTTTCATGTATTGAGGTTCAAGTGTGCCAAGGATTGAGGAGGAGAGTCCTTCTCAAGTTATGATTCCAAGAAGAATATCAAGAGACATGGTTGAGCTCATATGGCTCACATTTCAAGGGAAAGAGGAGCACATTTCAAGTGGTATACATCTCATGCTTGCTTCTCTTATGTCATTTGGTGAATCAATTTGTTTTAGTGAGACTTTTGCATCCCAAAGTTGGAGTAAAGCAATACTAGTTGAGTATGGTGTCTCTCTTGAGAACATAGTTGATGTTCTTAATGATATGAAATTGATTTTAGATCAATTAGAAAGCAAATGGTTATTTCATCAAATGTATGCTCTTGAATCTTGCAAAAGCAAGAGTGAGTTGTCCACTCATAGTGTGAAAAATTGTCCCTTTTTATGTATTGAGGCAAATTGTAAAATCTTTATGAGAGTAAGTGAATCATCCTCTAAGGAAACTTATCTCCATAATGAAGTATCTAGTCTCATTAGATCTGAGATTAGCATGGTAACCAAGCATGAAGATATGATGCAAACTCTTTGTTATTATAGCATGCGTAGCCTTGCCTATTAAAAGTACAGTACTAAGGACCATAAATGGATCTTTGAATGATCCACAAGGTTGATTGTGTGCTTGTTAAACAATCTATCAGATACTGGTCATCAGAAAACAAGATCTAGTTTAGCAGCTTGATAGAAAATAAGTAGAGACAATCAAAGCATTGATCAATAACTATAATCGAACTCCACACGTGTGGAAATAAGGTTGTAGTACGGCCTGTAGACAGTGTTTAGAATGTGCCAAAGCTGGGTTTCATTGGAATCAAAAGCAATCACCATACAATGAGAGGAAACTCGAGTTTCTCCTTGAGGCTCCAAAAAGTTTCTATCTCCTCACTATGGAGAATGAGAATACATAGTAAAAGAGACTTCCTTTGCTAAGCTAGGTGAAAATCTAGCATGTAATAAGGAAGTAGACTCAACTTTCTTGCCCTAATGTGAAAACCCTAGTCTAGATCCAAGAGTCATGCTTGGTAGGTGCATGGTAGGTACAAATCTCATCATAAATCATGGTCTAGATCCTACAAAGTAGGAGTCACTACCAAATGGACACAACCACTCCTCTTGACTCGTGGTAACCTACTTTAGTTGTGAATGTACAAGTGGCACTTTGGCCATTCAAGTAACCAACAAGCAATATTGACAAAATGTACAATATTCTACATGGCTAGATTTGCCAATGTAGGCAATTTTTCACACTCCTCTTCAAATCTAGCCTTGGAAATCACAATGCTTTTATCAATAACTCCAATTGAAGATCTAAGCTTAAAAAATGAATCTTTAGGTAAAGATTTAGTAAAAAATCACCCAAGCAACTTGATGATGGCACATGTTGGAGCTTGATCTCTTTGGCTTGCACTTTCTCCCTCACAAAATGATGAACAATCTCGATGTGTTTGCTCCTTGCATGGAATGTAGGATTAGTTGAAAGTGATTGGGCTGATTGGTTGTCACAATAGATGATAGGAATCTCCTCCCCCATGACATGAAGCTCCACCAATAGTTTTTTGAGCCACAAGACCTCCTTTCATGTTGATGTCAAGGCCTTGTATTTGGATTCTGTGGAAGATAGGGAGATGGTATCTTGCTTTTTGAAAAGCCATGATACTACTCCATCACATAGAAAGTTGGCAAAAGCACTTGCTGATCTTCTATCCACTTTGTCACCTGCAAAATCCAAGTCACTATATGCTCTTAAGCCAAGATTAGTCCCTCTATACAAAATGCCAAAACTCAAGATAATGTCATCTACATACAAAACAAGAATAATGATCATGCCATCATGAAATCTTATGTACAATGATGGATCATAGGCACTCATTACAAAATTGATGGAAATGAGAAAAGAGTTTAGCCTAGAGTACCATGCTCTAGGTGCTTGCTTGAGCCCATAAAGGCTCTTCTTCAAAAAACCCACCTTTCTTTCATGCTTTGTCTTGATGAAGCCCTCGGGTTGCCTCATGTAGATCTCTTCCTCCAAATAATCATTGAGGAATGCATTTGTGAAATCAAGTTGGAATAGCTCCCAATTGAAGGTTGTAGCAAGACTAATGATCAACCTGATAGTAACAAGCTTATCCACAGGAGCAAAAGTCTCATCATAAGCAATGCCTTTGGTTGTAAAAAACCTTTGGCTACAAGCCTAGCTTTATGCTTGCTTATTGATCCATCTTGATTATACTTCAATCTAAATACCCACTTGCAATCAAGAGGTTTCTTCCCTTGAGGAAGATCCACAAGATCCCAAGTATGATTCTCAATAAGAGCATCATACTCTACTTGCATAGCATCCATTCAACTTTTAGACTTACAGGCATCTTCATAGCATGTTGGCTCGTCTAACATTGAAGTAAGAAAGGTGTAAGATGTGAAAGATGATGAGCCTTCTCTTTGATCACCTTGACCATCATAGGTGAGCCTCAATGGCTCGGACCTTGCCCTTGTAGATCTTCTTGGAGTTCTTGGAGTTCTTGCATCTTGAGGTGAATCCTCAAGTTCTTCTTCACTTGGAAGCTCCTCCTCCATCCTAGCATGATCCTTGGCATCAAGATGATTAGTAGCATTATCATCCAAATCACAAGCATGTCCTTCATCAAAAATAACATCCCTACTCACTATCACCTTGCTAGTGATGGGACTGAAGACTCTATAACCTTTGCTATTCTCACCATATACTAGAAAGATGCCTTTGATGGATGTTGAATCATCCTTCTTTCTCTTATCCAAGGATTGGTGTACATAGCAAGTGGATCCAAAAACTTTCAGATCCTTGAGATTGGGCTTCTCTCCAAATAGAGCTTCAAATGGTGTGATTCCTCCAATGGCTTGGTTTGGCAATCTATTGCACAAATAGTTAGCACAAGTTATTGCTTCACCCCAAAATGGTTTGGATAGAGAAGCATCTAGCCTTAAGGCCTTAGCACACTCACAAAGAGATCCATTTTTTTCTCTCACTCACTCCATTTTGTTGAGGGGTGTATGGACATGACAACTCCCTCTTTATGCCATTAGAACAATAAAAGTCAATCATCTTATTGGAGATATATTCACCTCCATTATCACTCCTTAATACCTTAATTTTGGTACTAAGTTGATTTTCTACCAAAGTCTTGAACTTTACAAAAGAATCAAACACCATAGATTTGCTAGACAAGAGGTACATCCAACAAAATCTAGAATAGTCATCAATGAAGATTACATAGTACTTGGCACCACCATTAGATTCACGTGAAAAGCCATGAACATCCGAATGGATGAGTTCAAGAGGAGAGCTTTATCTTGATGTAGATCTTGAGAAGGGTAGTTTGTGAACCTTTGAGAGGCTGCATGCTTCACATCTCTTCCCGCACTTTGACAAATGCCTGGGGAGTCCAACTGCAAGCTCCTTTGCGACCATAGATTCCATGGCTTTGTAGTTGGGGTGGCCCAACCTTTTGTGCCACAGTTCCACCTTTGATAACTCCATCTTTGCCAAGTTAACACTCTCCACTGCAACATTAGCATCAAGCTTAAACAATCTACCTTGCTTAAAGCCTTTGGCTATACATTCATCATTTCTAAGGATGGAGCAAACTCCATGCTTAAATTGTACATTAAGGCCATTATCCATTAACTGTCCAATACTAAGCAAATTCTTGGCTAACTTAGGAATATAAAGAACATTATCAAGATTCATCCTTTTGGATGATCCAACATACAAGGGAATTGTTCCTATTCCACTTATCTTACATTCTTGACTACTTGCAATATAGATTGATCTATGTAAATCATTGTAAGAAAGTAAAGTGGAGAATATGTCCTTTTGATATGTCATGTGGGAACTAGCCCCACTATCAATCCACCAAAAATCATTGGTGTTGCTCTTGGAAGATGGTGGTTTGTTGGAAACCATCAAGGGTGACTCTTCATCCTCCTCCTCCTGATGTGCAATGTTGCTTTGTTTGCTCTCTTGTGCCTTCTTCTTCTTGAGACATTCTGATGCAAAATGTCCTTTCTTTCCACAGAAAAAACATTTGTACTTGGACTTGTCTTTGATCTTGCCCTTTCAGCTTGAAGCCTCATCCTCCTCCTTGGTCTCCTTGAAGTGCTTCTTCTTGCCATTGGTCTTCTTCTTGCCTTTGAATGAGAAATTAGCTTTTTCATCACCATCCTGTAGAGAAATAGCATTCATTCTTGCATTGGTATGCATCATCCTACACTCTTCAGCCACTAATACACTGTGTAGCTTTTCTATAGTGGGGAAAGTGTCTTGGATTTCAAAGATTTGGACCAAATTAGTGAAATCACTCCCTAGACCATTGAGGACAATCTGAACAAGCTCACTATCTTGAATATTCTCTCCAATGGAAGCTAACTCCCTATTGAGAGACTTGATTCTTAGCACATAAACCTGTATCACTTCTCTTCATGCTTTGCAGAATCTGATTCCTAAGCATGAGAACCCTTGAAGTGTTACTAGACTCATAGATTGATCTTAGAGATTCCCAAGCCTCTTTAGCACTGGTACAAGATGATACTTCTCTCAATAAATCATTGCTTACATTCATCTTCACATAGTGAAGTGCAAGCCTAGATCTTCTTTTGTATTTAGCTAACTCCTGTGCACCTAGAGGTTCATCTTCCTCATCAATCAAAAACTCATAGAGATTCTGGAGCACCATGAGTGACTCCATCCTCACTTTCCAAATAGCATAATTAGTAGAATTTAACCTCTCACTAGTTTCTAGAAGGTATGCTCCAGTAGATCCCATCTTACTAGTAAGATTCTACACACAAGATATAGATTTGTTTGAACCTGAAACTTACAAAGGTTTTAACTTGCAGTGTTTCACTCAAATATTGACTTCTAATCCAACAGATGGACTTGTAATCATAGTTCTATCACTCCCTCACAAAGTTGGAATGAAGATAAGATGAAGTGAAAACTACTCTCAAGCAAATCTTGCCAATCTTGGCTATTTTTGGACAAAAACTGACTCTATCTCTCTCATTCACTTTGATGTACTTTCAAGACCTGGTTTCCACTTTAAGAAGGTCTGAAATCAGCCTATATTAATTAGTTTTCATGAAACAAATTCAAAACTAATTAATGGCAAGTGATCTTGGTAGCTTATCCTAGGATTTGCACCAAAAATTACATCAAACTGACACCTTATGAAAATACAGTGATCCAATGAATATGGGATTTTGAATGCTAGTTTAGAGATGCCCACACATGTGAACAGTATGGATTTTTATCCTGAAAAAGTTTGGGATCAAATCCCCTCACCAAAACCTGGATACCAGCTCGCCCTTCCAATACTAGCTTTTTGCACCAAAACCTGTTAAAACTGGATTAGTTTCAAACACTGATCAATAGCCTTGTACTTGGCTCTGATACCACGTTCAAAGTACAATACTAAGGACCATAAATGGATCTTTGAATGATCCACAAGGTTGATTGTGTGCTTGTTAAACAATCTATCATATACTAGTAATCAGAAAACAAGATCTAGTTTGGCAGCTTGATAGAAAACAAGTAGAGACAATCAAAGCATTGATCAATAACTATAATCCAACTCCACATGTGTGGAAATAAGGCTTTAGTACGGCTTGTAAAAAGTGTTTAGAATGTGCCAAAGCTGGGTTTCATTGGAATCAAAAGCAATCACCATACAATGAGAGGAAACTCGAGTTTCTCCTTGAGGCTCCAAAAAGTTTCTATCTCCTCACTATGGAGAATGAGAATACATAGTAAAAGACACTTCCTTTGCTAAGTTAGGTGAAAATCTAGCATGTAATAAGGAAGTAGACTCAAATTTCTTGCCCTAATGTGAAAACCCTGGCCTAGATCCAAGAGTCATGCTTGGTAAGTGCATGGTAGGTACAAATCATCATAAATCATGGTCTAAATCCTACAAAGCATGAATCACTACCAAATGGACACACCCACTCCTCTTGATTCATGGTAACCTACTTTAGGTGTGAATGTACAAGTGGGACTTTGGCCATTCAAGTAACCAAAAAACAATATTGACAAAATGTACAATATTCTACATGGCTAGATTTGCCAATGTAGGCAATTTTTCACATTGCCAATGTTGATGAGCCTAATTCTCGAGATCTTGGTAACATGATGTTGGATCTTTGTGATCCTTATGAGTCAAGAAAGACTCTTTATTTTCTCATGGATTTGCAGCTATTTTCAAGGAGGTGGAGCTTTTGGATCAACCATATGTTTCAAGGATGGAACAAATCAATCAAGTATTGCAAAGCTCTCATGTTCATCAAAGAAGTCAACATCAAAGAGGCACTATCATGGATATGGTGATTTTGGATCGACATCAACCTCATTGGCTGATCTTCACACCTTTGAACCAACAAGAATTCATATTTGAAAACCAATTCAGCCCATGGAGTCAATCTCAATATCATCATGTTTTAGCAAGTTAGTTTTGAGGAGGAGTGTTAAAATTGGCAAAAGCTAACTTGATCAAATCTTGTAAATACCATTATGAGTAGTACATATCATCATTAGACATGTGTGGAGCCTATTCCCACATGTGAAATAGATGCATTTATCATTTACATGAGTCATATAGGTTGTACATACCATTTCATTTGAGATCTAGTGGCTAAAATGGCCAAAATCTAGTTTTCTAGCTATACGCCACTTGGCATCATTTTATTGGTAGAAAAAGCTATTTCACATGGATAGGAGTGATCTCACACGTGACAAGGACTGCTCACATGTGTGAAAACATCAGTAGTAGGTGAGATCCAACTTGTAGTAGATATTTGTGCAAGTCCCTATAAATTAGAAAAACTGCCTAAAATCAAGGGAGGTGGCTATAACTTAGGAAACTTGGTCCATGTGCCATATTGATGATTATTGGTGGATCCTTTGATGAGTAGGCACTCTCACACATGCCAAATCAGCTGAGTAAGCATCAGCTCTTGTGTATATATGGTGGCTCATTTGGCCATAATTGACAAGAAAGCTAAATCTTGGTTTTGGAGCAATTATAGTCTATTCTCTCTATTTGTCTTGTATTTTTATGCATTGATTGGGTTCTAAGCTTAGTGTACTTCATTCTCTGCTGGTAGTCCATACTTTGACAGGTCTTCACACGTGTGAAACTAGCAAGTACAAGTTTTGATCATATTTGATTGTTCTTGTTAGATTTGTTGATGTAGATTTGATCTAATGCTATCTAATCTTGTGTAGATTGCTAGATCAATCATGTTAAACTATTTTCTAGCAAGGGATTGATCTAACTAGAAATATTCAAAGGGGTAAATCAGTGAAATCAAGTATCAGATCTCACTTTATGCGAGTATCGATGATTCTCTATCAGTCAATCCTGAATCTTTATAGGATACACCGTATTTATATAGAAGAGAATTCCAAACTCTTCATAAATGTAACGGGGCTAAAATAGAATAGCTACCTTCGGGTAACAATTCAGTAATAGTTTCACTAATATCACTATCTACAGTAGCCCAACACTCTTCGTCTAGTGTGTATCTTCCTTCTCTTCATTAGAAATGTTGGCTTGCTTGAATTGACTCTTCTTCTTGAAGCAATTGGTGGCATAATGCCCCTTCTTGCCACAAAAGAAATACTTGATGTTTTTCTTCTTCTTCTTGGATGTGTAAGCTTGAAAGGACTCATCCTCATCTCCTTTCTCCTTGGAAATAAGATTGTTCTTGCTTTAAGAGGATTGGTGTTGATTCTTACTTCTTGTCTTGTGCTTGTTTTTAGTAAAGAGAGCTTTACCATCAATGTTGAGAGACAGTCTCTCCATTTTCAAGAGTTTATACTCTTGTCTTGATTCTTCAGAAATGAGCACACTTTGGAGTGCTTCCAAAATTGGTAGCTCCTCCTTAATGGCATAACTTTGAACAAGGTTGTCATATTCCTCATTTAACCCATTAAGTATGACTTGAACAAGTTCATTTTGGTTGATGGAGTCTCCTATGCATGACAATTCTCTATGGAGGTCTTTACTCTCATTACATAAGCTGAAGCACATTTATCACTTCTCTGTACACTTTGAAAAATTTGGTTTCTTAGTGTTAGAAGTCTAGAAGTATTTTTTGCCTCATAGATAGACTTGAGAGTATCCCAATCATCTTTGGCATTAGTACAGGCACCAATTTCTCTTAAGATGTCATTTGAGACATTCATCTTAATATAATGCAGAGCCATCCGGCTCTCTTTTTGTACATTGGAATTTCTTGAGGAATTTGTGGTTCTTCTTCAATGTCAAGTAAAATATCCATCACATCTTGTAGTATTAAGACAAATTCCATTCTAACCTTCCAAATTGAGTAATTGGAGGTTGACAATCTTTCACTTGCTTCTAATAGAAAGACACCCATTGAAGTCATAAAGAATAATGGAAATCAAAAAAGATGGATGAAAGAATTGCTTATCTTCTCACTATAGGAACCAATCAAGGTACATCACCAAATCCTATGTAAGACTTAGCAAAAAACTGTGAAATAGATCTCACTAGCTTGACAATCTCTCTAACACAAAATTTGAATCATCAAAAAAGATGAAGTATGGCAAAAGTTATGGTTCTCTGAATTTCACACGTGTGAAATATTCCAAAAATGTCAAATTGACTCAAATACAATCTATTTGTATGAAACAATTTGCCTAGAACCTATAAGTTTTGTCTAAATCACATATAGATGAAATTGTGTAGCTTCTAGATGATTTTTGTGATCATTCAAGCAATAAATGACATGTACACACGATTTGCCACAGGTCTAGGTGCCCTACCTACAGCTCTTCAAAAGCTTATATCTTCTGATTGGCTTATCCAATTGTCATGATTCAAATTGCATCAGATTCTACACATTTCTAGCTTTCTAGTGGGCTGATTTGCTTGAAATTTGGATCTGAGGTGAAAGAGAATCACCAATCTGAAAATGGGCGGATTTCACACATGCCAGCACCTAAAATTCCGTACAGTACCTGATCTGGCCCATTCAATGTGGTTTGAAGCTCAGAATCACAAGAAAACTGCAAACTAGCTAGAAGGTAGAATCTAGACAATTCCTAGCTTGAAATCTGATCAGATCTACAAACTTTTTTATTAGATTTGCTTGTAAAACTTAGGTAGGCTCTGATACCATGCTGAATTCACACGTGTGGGATGCCCTACACATGTATTTTTGATCTCCTAAGCACAATAACACCATAAAGATCAGACTAGCATTGGTTGTCAATACGAAAGCTGATCATCCAAGCAATATTATTGTGTTACAAGCAAAATCTGTCAACAAAACATAAGACTAAGCATCATAAATGCCTCTACTCGGCTAGAGAGAGAAGATAGCAAGTACAAAACTCATGGAGAGAGAGAGGGCACAAAGAGCTTGTCTCCGAATTTGCATTACACACAAATTTCATCATTTTCTCAATGAGAGTACATCACATATATATAGATCCATGGACTCTTTTCCTACTTTGAGTTGAATTGGAGTTGTGGATCCACCTCTCAAGCTATCTAGACTTATCCAAGCCACCTCACTATGTCTAATTGTGCCACATAGTCTTTTCGTGCATTAAATGTGGCATATAAAGTACAAATGGCAATTCCTATGGTAGCTCGAGTTTCTACTTCTACCTACCTTGAATATTTTATTCTAACATGGGTCTTTACTAATCCAAAAGAGCTCAATTCATCTTTGGCATTTTTAGGACCCATACTCAAAACATTAGATAGATTTTTCAATATTTTGACAATTTGAGCACTTGCTTGGAGCAATTGCCTTGCTTGCAAGTTATTTTTCATTGAAGATTGATTCGTTAGCTGGGAGAACCGTTCATTGTTAGAGTGATACGACTATCTGGCTCATAGTAAAGAGTACTCATTGTGAGCGCATTCCTTGCTTGTAGAGAAATCTGACTCCAATGTTTTTGTTTGAAATGATTATGTCTGGATTGGGCATGCGCTCAGTAGTCAGTGCACTCGTTTGGAATGACTGCTCCATTTTTGCTAATGCTCATTGATGAGCGATTGTCATATATAAAATCCTATGTGCTGAGTGATTTACTTGTTGCAGAAGGAACTAGGTGACTATGTTCAATTATTGAAGGATATGATTGCTATGCTGCTATCTATTTGTCTACGACCATGGTACTATATTTGCACTGATATGAGCACTCCCTTGAAGGGGTTGCCATTTCTAAAAGTTTTTGCTCAATGTTGAGCAATTTGGTTGCTATGATTGACACTTGAAGATGAATCTATAAAGTGCCTAACTATGACTTTTTGCTACTATTCCGAGAAGGTTCATAGGTGAACTTATGAGCGCCTGCCTCTATTGAGTGTTTGCCATTGATTGATTGATTGTGAGAATGACTATCATTATGATCATTGCACTAAGAGCATTCTATTTATTGATTTTATTGCTACATTGGAGACCAATCAGTTTTTGAGACTCACTACTCATTCGTAGAGCAAATTTTGTAGCAGGTCCATAGATTGACCATTTTGTGTAACGCTAGACATGTGAGTTGAGGTCATGTTCACTCGTTATTCAATAGCTGCCTGTCTTGAGAAGGTTCATTGTTTAAATGCTTCCAATTAAGAGATGTGGGTGTGAGGTGGAGCATTGACTTATAACATAGAATCACTACTTCATAAGTTGAAATGTAATCTATAAACCTAAACATACAATCAATGATCTAGTGAGTGTGCAGAAACACCGATCTTTGAGCAAAACTAGTAATTGTAGTAAATCGCTCTATTGTATCGCTCTTCCTACATCACTTTTATAGAGCGCAAAGGCAGAGCGGATGAATAGAACTGCAAATTGAATCACAGAGAACCCACATGACATAGCAGAAACGCGATCAACCTGCTACCAGGCAAATTTTTTTGCCTGACAACATTGCTTGCCGATGAGCAATGCTGCCAGGCAAAAAAAATTTGCGTGGTAGCACATACGGAGCGATGGATGGAGCATTGCGAGGCAAATTTTTTTGCTTGGCAGCATTGCTCATCGGCGAGCAATGCTTCCAACGCTCCATCCATCGCTCCATATGCGCTAGCCCAAAAAACAAATTGTCCCTCCGACAAGTTTCTTTGTCCTCCACTTCTCAAAAAGCATTTGTCCCTCCCACATTGATCATCGGTGGGAGAGCAAGTATCTTTGTCCTCCACTTCTCAAAAAACATTTGTCCCTCCCACATTGATCGCCGACCATCAATGTGGGAAGGAGAGTTTTTTGCTTAACCATGGAGCCCTCAAAAAAACTGTCCATCACACATTGATTGTCAACGATCAATGTGGGAAGGGAAGTTTCTTTGTCCTCCACCTCTCAAAAAACATTTGTCCCTCCCACATTGATAGCCAATGATCAATGTGGGAGGGACTAATTTTTTTGTGAGAGGGGCCAAAAGAATTTCAATGATGTCAGCCATGAGTGATCATTTTGTCTCATGTCTCATGTCTCTTGTTTGATAGAGCATGAGTGATCCCCCTATGTTGCATGAAGAATGAAACATATACCTACCTATCTGATTTTTGTACCTTGAGAAAATCTATCATCAATTGTCTATAAAACCTACTAGAACAATCACCAACAACTTGAGGACTCCCTACCTAGGTAAACTTGCATCGTAGAAATCCGACATTTTTGTCATGGCAACTAGATTCAATAAATTGTTTCGTTGATTATATCTACCTAAACAAAAGCTCATTCATGTTCAGATCTCTAGCTTCCATAATTATGATTAAAGAAAATGAAGAATAATGGTTGCGCACCAAATGGCCAACATTAAATATCTAGGGGGTGCAAGAAACAACCAGTATGGGTCTTCTTGAGTTGCATCATGTCATGTCTTCAAGCTGGAAGGCTCATTGTGAAAGAATTAATTTTGAAAAAGGTTTGTTGATAGCTAATCCAGCAGCCAAAGAGAATCAAAGAATAAGTTCGGCCTACAAGGATGATGAAGCACATGGTTTATTCCTGCAAGAATGTTTCACGACAGTTCATTAGAGTTGAGAGAAAATTGTGGGAAGACATCATTTCATCTATGTTGTTGATCGACGTTGTCCATCCGTGAAGTAGTGAAGACCCAAATGGTTCACTTCAAGCTGCCCCTTACATCCAAATTGTTACAAGATTATTTCCACCATACTAATATAAGTGTTCATGCATTTGATATTGTAGTTCGAATTTGGCATGGATGCTATTGAGCATGGCTCACAAGTGGGACTTGTTGCATATTTTATCAACCCACAAATTTAACAAACCATGATTTTGGTTTTGTAGATGAAATGTCACTAATCATTTGATTTTTGCTCTATTCTTTAGTTTAATTTCTCTACTAACCAACCTCTTGGAAGCATGATCATGAATTCAAAAAAGGGCTCCTTGTTGGTTAGGTGCTTATGGATTATGGTCTCTGACCAAGAATGTCCCATGATAATTTTCTATACTCGTATTATAATATAAGTAGACTTACAAAAATTTTACATTTATTCGATTACATCTACCATCCTTACTAGAGTATAATCTATAGAAATGTCCCGTCTTACATATAATACACTCTTTTTTAAATGTACCTCCAAGCCAGGGTTCAAAGTGTGCTTTTAGATTACTATTGATCAACAACTTAGCATAACTATGAACGTGTAAAAGTCCGCACACATTTGCATGAAATTTTTGTATATACCTTATTGCAAATGGACTCATTATGCTATGAAATATCAACAATATATTTTCAAGAAATCTATATTGTAATGATCTATTCAACGTACATGATAAATATGATCTAACTATGTTATTACTTATTAGCCATGTTCTAGAAAGAGAGTGTAGCTTTTGGTCTAATGTGATCCGATATTCAAGATAATCATGAATACCATGATGTACTTATTAGCCTAAAACTCTAAGGATACCCACTTGATTAAGTTAAGAAAATTGAGACAAAAAAATTAGCAAGGTGAGAAGTTGGGAAAATATACATTATTTTGAGTGTTTTGAAAAAATATATTCCAAGAAATATTGGTTGGCATGATCGATAATTTTTAAGGAAAAAAAACTTGCAATTGATTTACTCACAAAATGTCTAGACTCACTTAAAGATATAATGGATTGCCTCTGATTTGAGCCATCATGCATCCAATTTGGATAGGTGAGCATTAGACACCATCATCTTGAAGTTTTGTTTGTTCGAGGCCAAAAAATGCATTTTTTGCATGATCTAAACTTATGATTGCTTGTTGGACCTGTTAGAAGATTCTATGCCTCTCTAAAGAATCTTAGTAGAGTGCTTGTAACCTCTGATTGGGTGGTTATTGGGCTGGAGTACAATTTTTTATGATACCACCTTCCTAAAGTGCGCCCTACTACCTGAATTTTGGCCATTTACTGCTCGCACGTGTGAAGCCTAGGTGGTAGGGTGATGTGGCAAGTGCCTTGTAGACCCACTCTCTCTCTGTACTATGCTTTACAATGACCAATTTGGCATCTTGTAGAGAAAGTTATAGTTGAAGTTTGGCAATTTTTGAACTAAAATTTGCAAAATTTTGGACATGTTCTGATGCATGCATGTCTGTAATTCAGTGTAGAGCTTGTCTATTGATGAAAATTTATGGATAGACCTATATGCATGCTTGGATGCATGTTGCAAACGTAATTAGTAGATTGATCAATAGATTTCTTGCATGAAGCTATTTTTGGTAATTCTAGATCAAAAAGCTGATTTCCTAGTACCTAGATCAAATTTTTTTGTTTTTTCAAAAAAGTCAGTGCATGTCAAATTAGATGCATGCAAAATGTCTCAAAATGATTTCGACAGTGCCTGTGAATATGTGAAATCGATTTTCTTAATCGATTTTCACAGTTGGTCCATTTCGGACGAATTTCAAAATTTCTAGGATTTCGTTAATTTTTAGACTTGGTCCGAAAAGTTGTAGTTGTTTAAATCATTCTGATATTGATTTTGCAAAATTTTTGCTTAAATGAGTGAAAGACCTTGCTGAGATATATTGGCCAGTTATGAGATTCTGAACTTTTCACTTGTTAGTTGATGATTGAATCTCGACTAATTAAGCTAATTTTGCGTGTCAGGAAATCTATATGGCAAATGATGCAAATGCAGTCTTGATGGTCAGGTACCAATGCCTACCTATCTGCAAATTTGCCAGTCATTAAGCCAAGCGCTTAATGAAACAAACAACTGGAACACTTTAAGGGATCAACAAATGGAAGTATTGTTGAATCAAGTGAAAACTTTATCTGCACCGAATTTGGGCTTTCAGTCTGAACCTTTTTTGGGGGAGAAGAAAGAGAAAAAACCTAAAGTCGTAGATGACTGGCTAATCAATTGGACCGGTTATTTTAATCTACACAGAATTCCTGAAAAACAAAAAATTGAGAGTGTTATTCTATTCTTCTGTGGAAAAGCTTCATCGTGGTGACATGATTTGCAACCAAAACCTACCACATGGGATAGTTTATGGAAGTGTTCAAAAAGTCGTTTGTGGTTGTAGACGAGTCAGATTTTTACCAAAGATTCGTTACCTACAAAATGGGTACTCGGAGTTTGGACTCGTACTTGCAAGATTTCATGGATTTATAAAATAAAGTTCTCTCATTCGATGCAAAACTGGCACTATGGTAGTTTATCCTAGGTCTGCCTATAGATTATCAAAATGAGTGTAAGCGTAATGTGCTTCAAACTTTTGATGACGTCGTATGAGTCGCGAAAGCGTATGATTCCACAATGGTGGCATCTAGAAAGCAATTACAAGCTAATCCATTTGGATCATCCGGACCCAACCAGAAGAAAGAAAAGAAAAGAGTTTGTGGGAATAAAAAATCCAAGTATTTCGACGAACTGGATCAAGCTGCATCTGAGCTTAGACAAAAGAGACATCTGTCCTGGAAAAAAGGCTAGAAGGACCAATGTGTGTTACCATTGTAGTAAGCCTGGACATGTCATAAAATTCTACCCAGAATGAAAGAAAGGCGCCGCTCAAGTGATTGAGATGCCATGTAAAGAAAATCTTAAGCTGGAAATAAATAAGGTTAATTGTGAGTGTGATTGTTCTTTTAGTACTACTTCATTCTTGCCAAATGGCCTCTGGTCTTGTGTAGAAACTCGGCCTGAAAACTAAAGCCAGTAACCATGGATATCGAGTATATCTAGCTTCAGGTGCGGAGTTGAAGACGTGGGATGTTAATTTTCCAAGACTTCCAGTTTGGATCCAAGATTATAGAGAGTTAATAGATTTCCATGTTTTAGATTTAGCATGTACGGACATAATTCTAGGATATGAGTGGTTATTTAATAAGCATCCTGAGATAGATTTTGAAAAACATGTTCTCTCTTTTCAGAAGGGTAAAGAAATAGTTACATTATTTGGAGACAAATATGTACGTCCATTTGGGATGAGTTTAATGGCTAATATAATGAAAATTTTTGATTCGCAGTATGAAGCTTATTCTTTATTTGCTAAGCCAATTTTGGATTTTCTGAAATACATCTAAGTAGTTGTAGGGTGTAGATTTTAGTCGGCGAGCAAACCTTCTGCCTATCAAAGAGGAGAACACTTAGATAGGAGCCTAACTATGATAAGATGCTACTTTTAGTTGATCTCTAGTTTTTTTCTTAACTCTACTCACCTTTAACACTACCCGCACTAACTCTACTCCACTAAACTAGCATTCAACATGGTTTTGGGTGAAATGGGAAGAGAAGAGAGAGAGAGAGAGAGAGAGAGAGAGAGAGAGAGAGAGAGAGAGAGAGAGAGAGAGAGAGAGAGAGAGAGAGAGAGAGAGAGAGAGAGAGAGGTTATCTCAAATGCTCAAGATGCATGCTAATGGAAAAACCATAACTACTAAAACAATAACAAGGAAATGGAAAGCAAACGAAAAACACAACTATTATTAGCATGAGTGCTTAGCAAATGAGGATGCTTTGGCTCTCCAAAATAGTAGAGTCTCCTCCTTCTCATTAAGCATGCAAATATGGTACAAGAGGTGTCTTTTTATCAATGGAGAAAGCCCTTGCCCCAAAATCCTCTTGGCTATTTCTAAAAATATGTGCACTAATCTTAGCAATTCATCTTGGACCCAATCTAATCCAAGGGTCTAAAAAAGTACATTCAATTTCACATGATTCATGTGTGTCTCAAATTCGACCCAACTTAGAAAGTTCTACACTAAGTTTATTAACTTGACATTGTGGCCTCAAGTTTTATTTTATTTACAAAAAGGCCCAAGTCCTTTATTCTATTTATAGCTTAACTAGCGTGCTCATTGGGCCATGGTCTTATACGTGCAGGATGCCACAACCCTTGCAACTAGTTCTAATTTCCAATTTTATTTATTTACAACATGTTGGGAATACCCTCAACAAGACCCACGGTCTGAAGTAGTGTCTATCCCTCGACACTCTGTCGGTTTAGTACAAGGTTCACTTGGTGCGCCTCTGGTGGATGAGATATCCAGTGACATCTTCCATGAAGTCCAATATGGCGAGGCTTTTCTTGTCGAGTAAAAATGCAATGTCGCATTTTTCGCATTTTTGGCCTGTCAGAAATTGCGAGTAAAAATGCAGTGTCGCATTTTTAGCATTTTTCAAAATGTCTCAAATGTTAAGGAAATGACTTTGGCAAAGTGTGGGGCTACCCCAAATATTAAGAAAATGAGATTTTGCAACAATGTCACATTTCTCGCAAAAAGCCGACACTGTCGTCTTTTTGTGACATTGTCATTTTTTCTGATGACAGTTTCACATTCATTTTTGCAAAGTGACAGTTACGTTCATTTATGCAGACAGATGGTTTATGGCCAAATGTCACCGCTTATTAACAAGTAACCTCATGAGAAGAACTGGATGAATGCCAGCAGACTCCAGCCAACTGGCAGCCGCATTTGATGACCTGATTTCTTAGTATAAATAGTTGTTCATATTTCAACATCTAATAATCAGATTAGATCAGATCAAGTATTGAATAGTTAGCTCTCTTTCAAGCTTGTGAGCTTGAACACTCTTGAGCATTCTAACTCAATTCTTTAGAGTTGATTAGAGATTGCTATTGCGCTTACTACTTGTCAGTAGTTGCACTTAATTCAGACTTTTATTTAGTTGCTCAGAAATAGCTTAGAGTATGTGGCTTCGATCCACAAACTTGTTGTACTCATTTACTTCTGTTTCGTTTCATACTAAATCAATACTGTCTTTTATTACGTTCAAGTTTGTCTCAGAATGTATGCATTTCTGTAATTCTTCGTGACAGATTATTTGTTTGATAATTCAATGCTTAAATGTTCGGCTACGTAATCATTGTAGTATTGATGATTTCAAAGTTAGTTACTATAAGATCAAACATTATTTTCATCACTATTATTTTGTTCGAAATTGATAGGCATAGTCATGCATGAAGAAAGAGGAAGATAGTTTATTCCACTGCGCACGATAAGTTTTCTTTCTTGCGTTCGAATTATTTTTATTCGATTCTTTTAGACCTATCTTTTACACACCTCTTTCCAACATGGTATTAGAGCGTTATAGAATTTGGTTCATACTTTGCATGATTGAGTTGGTGGTCTTAGATTGTGTGTGAATTCCATGAAATAGAAGATTGCAGATGGCCTTTATTATGTAAGGTATTATTGTAGTCATAACATTGACATCATTTTTGTGGAAAATAGATACCAACACTGAGAGAGAGAGAGAGAGAGAGAGAGAAAGAGAGAGAGAGAGAGAGAGAGAGAGAGAGAGAGAGAGAGAGAGAGAGAGAGAGAGAGAGAGAGAACATCTATCCAAAGAGTGTAGGCCCATATCTTGATAAGATAATAAAGAAAGTATAGCTTCTACATTTTGTTCGTAGCCATTGTTGGTATTTTGCCATTGTCCATTGTCTTGCTATTTTTTCTATAATGATTCTTTCTATGCTTATCTATTTGATTCTAATCTTAGCAAGATTGGTAATGTCAACATAATGTTTTTTATTACCACTTGTGTAGTCTTTATATCATTGCATAGTTGGTAATGGTTGATGATTGTCGTTTTGATAATTAGTCAATAATATCATTTGTTTAATTATCCATCCCATGAGATGTGTGGGTACAATAGCTATCAGAGTTTGTTGTCGTCTTTCATTGATCTGATCACCCAAGAGTTTAGGATGTTGTACTTCTTAGGGGTGGTTCATGTGGACACTAAATAAGATCTTGGGGCTTCTTGTTATGTTTTGATAGCAGATCACTATCAAGATAGGGTCTTATTTATCTCCAACATTGGTGTAGTTGTCGGGAGGGCATTGTGTCTTTTTTAATCTTTGTTAGTGAAATAGATTGTGTATTTATCTTACCAAGTTGAGTTACAATGTGGTTTTGTTGTTTTTCTGATGGTGAACAATGTTAGATGTCTAATCATTGTAAATCAATAGTAGACCACCGAAGCCATTTCGAGAATTAAAAAGAATATCAACTCTTGTGTTTAGACATAAGTATGCCATTAGGAGTCAGATTGGTAGTCTTGGTCTATCGGATTTCAATTTGAGTTAGATCCTAGTACCAATTCTGGTTCCAGGTTTGAAATAAAACTTCGTCTGCACATGTTACAATCCGATTGAATCTTCTATGAGTAAACAATCTTTAGAGGGAAAGTTCTTTATGGACCATCATGAGCCTGGTATTAATGCCTTGGATACTTTAGTCAAGCGTGATCTTTACAAAAGTTCTAAAGAGAGCCCTGATAGAATCTCTGACAAAGACCTTGATGAGATTCTTGAAGAAGTTCTCGAAACTACTCTAGAGGAAACTCTTGACAAAGCATCTAAAATTCTTGATACATTGCCTCATAGTGTTTCTGAACATTCTTCTGATCATACTTCTGAACAAGGTTTTGAGTACTTTTTTGTTGAGTCTTCAAGACCTGATATGGCTATAGCTATGGTAGAAGGCCAGCAATCTAGATATATTTTACATCCTATTTCTGATAACATGAATTTTTCCAACAGTAGTTATACTAACTAGCGTATAGTTATACCCCAATGGTTTCTGTTCAACAGGTTATACAACCGGTGTTCCATAATGTGACAGCTCAATCGCCATTTATTAGACCAGATATAGGGGCATCTTAAAATGTACCCAATCAAAGTCATGTGAATGGGTACCAGAAATCAGTACTGGTGGAGTTGATCGAGTAAGATATGAATTCCGTTCTTCAAATATTTATAATATGGTAAAGAACTACATGGACATTCTAAATGAGAATATTAAGACATTAATAATTGATGTTAACTTTTGAAAAGATAAGTTTTTAGCACGTGTGAACTTCACCACACACCCTACAGGATCTTACTGAGGTGTTGTGATTGCACAAGATTGATCAGAGAACGGTATACTTGAAAAATCTATGACAAGAGCACAATGGCATACATCTGATGAAAAAATATAACTTCACACTATGAGAATTGAATGTCAAAAATAATTCTAAGTGCTCAGTATGGGAAAGACAGCCTGCTCTCAAGTAGAGAGAGAAAATCAATGATGGAAAACTCGGGTAGAGAGAGAATGAGTCCAAAACACCAAAATCTCATTATTCACAATATGGCAAAACATGCCAAGCTTTCCCTACATGAGAGAGACTCGAATTCCTACAGTGGAGTTGCATGGAAAGTCCACTTAACTGAACTAATTCACCTACCAGAGATCCACATGTGTAACTGCATGCATGGATGTTGCATGTACTACATGTCAACTCATAAAACTGCCTAGACATGGGTAGATCACATAAACCACTTTGCATGTTACATGCATTGATTGCATGTGGCTTGCATGCATACAGTATGACATTATTACATTCTATCTAAACTTCTGCATGTCATCAAAATTGAATCTATCTAACTCAAATCCGACCTATACTAGAAGGTTATGTGCCCAATTCACATACCTTTTATGTACAACATGAAATTTAGTGAAAATAGCCATGGACATGACCCCAAACTCGAGATAGGAAGATAATATTTTAATAATCTTCACACCCCTCCTTAAAATTTATGTTCCTATCAACATAGACTTCGAAATTAGGCCAAGATTAGACCTCATCTTGATAAAGACATTCTTGAGTAGTGGTTTGGTGAGAAGATCCACAACACAATTTGTAGAATCAACATGTTCCAGTGAGATCTCTCTCCCAATGACTTTTTCTCTTACTAAATGATGAGCTACTTCAATGTGTTTTCTCCTTGCATGGAAAACTAGATTTTTTGTAAGAGCTTGAGCAGCAATGGTCATTCTTGATAATTGGAAGATCTTCATCTCCATAACACTTTAGCTCTAAAAGTAGCCTTTTGATCAATAAAACCTCCTTTGTTGTGGTTGTAAGAGATTTATACTCAGCTTCACAGGATGATAAGGAAATAGTTGTCTGCTTCTTTGATAGCCAAGAAACCAAGTTCCCTCCAAGAAATATAGTGTAAGCACTTGGGGATTTTCTATCCAACCTGTCTCCTGCAAAATTTGAATCTGAAAAGGCAATCAAAGTCAGATCTTCTCCCTTGTAGAATAGTCCAAAATCTAAGGTAGAAGCTATATACCACAAGATTCTTTTAGCCAACTTCCAGTGATATAACTTTGGATCTTGCATGTGTTGACTTAGCTTATGAACACAAAAGCTTAGATCAGGCCTAGTCACTGTTAACCAAATAAGTGAGCCAATAAGACTCCTATAAAGAGTGATGTCCTCAAAGTATTTTTCATCATCTTTTATAGGAACTTTTACAGTCTGCTCCATAGGTGTATCTATGCCTTTACAATTTTCCATCTGAAATTTCTTGAGCATGGGAAGTGCATATCTACTTTGGCTTATAAATGCATGACCTTTCCATAAATCTATTTCAAGGCCTAGAATATAGTGTAGAACTCCTAAGTCCTGCATCTTAAACTCAGTACCAAGTGCATGCTTAGTTTCTTCAACTAGCTTCTCATTATTTCCACAAAGAATGATATCATCTACATAGATGAGAAGTATTATTACAAATTTATCTACAAACTTATAATACAGAGAAAGGTCATATTCACTTTGGGCCATTCGTTGCGCCATCTGTTGTTTGTGTAATTTTGTCATTTGTTCCATCAACAGATTTGTTGAGATATTTGAAGCAGTAGAGGTTGATGCTACCAAGAAGGTCAGATTATGGTTCATGGGATAAAAATCATCTTTCGAACTCTCATCCTCTTCTTTGATCGCATCTTCCATGGCTTCTTGCAACGTGGCATACTGCTCTCATCATTTGAGTTCTCTTTTGATGTTTCATGGTAGCCCCACAAGAAACTACATAATTACCGTATGATCGGGAGTCAATGTTGTGTTGCATTCAGGTCTTAGGTGTTTGACACGTTCAATGTAGTCCTGGCCTTGCTCAACAAGAGAAAGGGGTCTTCCAAGAACTTTCTCGGTTTAAAACGCGTGATGAGAGCCATTTTTACTCCAAGTGGTCTTTTCTTCGGTCAAAAGGTTGAAGAACCAATCTTGATCTACAGTAACTAGTGACATAAGAAACAACTTTAATTTTTTCGCTGAAGTTTGTTCACCATAGATTTCGTACGCTTGCTCGTAGATTTGGAGGGACCTGATTGGATCTGTCGATCCATCATATTTTGGCATCTCAAGACATGGTGCCCTCCAAACTGCTTGCAAGGATACGACAAGGACAGGTTGACCCATTGGTTCCATTGCTGTTGATCTTGCTTCTGATTCAATTCGTGGCTGTTGCAACTTTGGGAAGATTTGGTGTTTGATTTTCTGCTCTGGCTGCTATTGATTGTGCGGATCTCAGATTCATTTAGTGGGGAAGTCCAGGGTAGCTGGATCTTGCTAGATGTGTAAAAAGAAGTCTGGATCTATGAGGATCTGATCAGTTTTAATGGCTATGGTGTGTTTTTAGCCCCTTTACAGTGGTTTTTCCTTGATAACGTTTTACTCCTTGTTTTGATTGGTCTGAGATTGTCAAGGATCTGGGGCTAATCTTGCTATTGATTATATCTATGAGAGTTACTCAATGTGAGGGTTGGCTGTGTAAAAGTTCTTGTCACTATTTTGTAGGTAAAAACTCTGTTTTCTCAAGATCTACTGGAAATTGACTCTTGCAGGCTTTTTAGGAGCTGGATTTGATATGGATCTGGCTATGTTCAAAGTGGGGAGGGTTCCTTCGCAGAGATCAAGAAGTCATTGATGTCTGTGAGGATTCAGAACCACTTTTTGGATTACAGATCAATCAGTATTTTAAACTAACTCTCGTAGACTTCATCATTGATTAAAAAATGACACTATAAAGATAATGGAATGGTTTGTGAAGGTTACTTCTACAAGGTTCTCTATATTTGATGATTTTCTTAATTTTGAAGCACTTAAACCCACTTTTTAGCTTACTAGAATAAAACTAACTCTCGCAGACTCTTCTATGTACCTATCTCACTGAGATGGACCTTTAGATTCTCTACGAAGGTTACCACAAAAAATTAAAATTTGGTTGTCTACGAGGGTCTTGCCTTTGTTTTTTGTCTTTTTGGACCTGAGGAACTCTTACAGAGGGGATAATTCTAGGAACTAACTCTCACAAGCATTTTTGTGTGTTTTTTACAAGGAAATGCAACTTCAAGAGGCTCTACGAAGGTTAGTTTGCAGTTTTGAACTTTCTTTTATTTTTACAAGGGATTTTTGAATTTTTTGGGTTTTCGTCTATTTTTTTTTAAATTTGTGGGAAGTAACTCTCGCAGGCTTCTATGCAGGTCTGGAACAGTGTTCTGGAGCTGCTCTCATTCATGTAAGAGTTAGTTCTTGCTATTTTTGAAAAAATCAAAATTTGATGGGATTTTGGCTCTCTTTTTCCCGGTGCCAAAAGCAAAGTCGAATGCTTACTACTATTATAGACAAACTCGATCAATGGAAGGTACTTTTCCCAATCAGATTGTCTTTCTTGTGCGGGTCCAGGTGCGGGGGTTTGGCTGTCAGCTCGGTTTGTTATTCCTTCCTTTCGGTTGTCTTCAGCCATCTTCACCACCGCTCTTCATCTTCGCTTGGGGCTACCTCATCCTTCGGTCTTGGGTCTCTCTAGGTGTGTTTGTGGTCACCCTATTGATGCTCTTGCTATCCACCTCCTCCGTTGTGCTTCTGGGAGTGAGCGCACTGCTACTCATGATGTTGTTAGAGATGCAGCGACCGCTATAGCCAGAGATGGAGGATTCCATGTCCTCAGAGAGCAGTCTCATGTCCTTCCTTCTACCCTGTCCCACTCTTCCCGCAGGCATGTTGACATTGTCCTCTCTCGGGATGGGCTAATTCGTACTTTGGCAGATGTTGTTGTTGCTGATCCCACGCGTGATGACCTACTGCCTCGCTCTGCCTTCACACCAAGAGAAACGGCAGACGTGGCAACACAAGAGAAGGAAAAAAAACTACTCCGACAGGCACCCTACTGATGCTTTCATTCCCCTGGCAATTAAGACTTATGGCACCTTGCATCGACACTTTAAGGATTTTCTTCGCATGTGTTCTCATCAGGCGACAGAGCGTCAAGGTATTCCTGGTTCTATTCTCGTGGCTTCTTTCAAACAACGTATTTCCTTCGGGGTGTATATGTCTTTTTCATCTAATTTTTTCTATGAATAAATGCACTATGGTATCTTTTTCTTATTTTAAATAATACCACATTGCCTCACAAGTGCACTACTGGAATGCACTTGCCAGGCATTCCAGTCTGAAACCCCCGGCATTAGACTTTACAAAATCTCAATCTCGTATTTTAAAACTCTTGATTGCTGGCTCTCCATCGCCATGTTCAGCGTCTTCTGCTCCTCCTCCTCCTCCTCCTCCTCCTCCTCCTCGCGATCTTCTGCGCCTCCTCTTCCTCTGCTGCCTTATCACCATCTTCTGGACTCTTCTTATCCGTCCCGTTATCTGGGTTTGCACCCAAATGCACCCTCGTCTCCTTCTTCTTCTTCTTCTGTTTCAGTCTTAAAACCTTATTCTAGGTCACCATTTTCATGCCAGCTTCGCCCCTTGGAAGTTGCCAGTATTCTCAAGCCTTATTCTAGCTCCCGCTTTTGCACCTCTCTTGCTCCTGGCAACGCCATCCCACCTCTTTGCAGTATCCAATTCACTGTCAGCTCCAATAAAACTCACGATCCGACTGATTTACCCGAAGCAGAATATGGTTTTTCTTCAGATAATGCTTGTTCTACTGAGGAGGGGAGCGTTGCTGAGCCAACTGGATGCAGGGGGCCATTTTCTGGAGGCATTGATAAGCAAGAAGGCTTACTGGAGGGCGATGGCCCAACTTCTGTCGCCTCGAAACATACCTTACTTGCAATTGCAGCAGTCCTTCATGGCATTGGCATCCCGCCATCAAAAGTGTCCAGCATGATGAAGAATCATGAGGTTCCTTTCAGTTCTAGTTCTGCATCACATTTGTATAGACAAATAGAATTATTGGAAACATATGGTGTAAAGAGCAAAACTGTAGCTTTAGCAATACAGCAGTGTCCATTGTTGCTGTTCGTAGATCTAGAAAAGAGTATGAAGCCTTTAGTGGAGCTCTTGGAAGATCTAGGGCTGGACAGCAGGGCCTTCCTTGGCAAGCTTATAAGGTACAACCCTCACAAACTGATCACTTCTGCTGAGTCTACTCTTCAAAAATTGACTGAGTTTTGCACCTATTTTCAGCTGTCTAAGGAAGACATAGCAGGGCTAGTTAGGAAAAATCCCTTGTTTATCATTTTTTCCTCGGGCCAAATGTTTAAGCTAGTTGAATATTTGAAAGAGCTTGGTTTGAGCGATGAAGAAGTAGGGATGCTTATCAGAAGTGAACCATATATCTTGACTCGCAGTGTGGAGAACAGTTTGAAACCTAAAGTGGAATTTCTTAAGGAATTAGGCGTAGATAACATTGGCATTGCGAAAATCATTAAATCACAATCACGACTGTTTGGTTTTAGCATTGAGCAATCCTTCAAGCCGAAAATTGCATATCTGAAAGGTGTAGGCTTTCATGAGGCAGAAATAGCAAAACTATTATCCGGCGAGGCATCAATCTTGGCTAGATCCGTCAATGCAAGCCTGGACAACAAAGTGGAATTTCTTGTAGGGCTTGGCTTCGAAATGGGGTCACCTTATCTTTGCAAAGCTCTCAAGTTTGCGCACTCCACAAGCATGGCTTATTTGCAGCGGCGTGTTGATTGGTTCCTGTCAATGGGGTTTTCTCGTGATGATATTTTCCTGATGCTTAGGGCAAATCCCAATCTGCTTCGCAAGAACGAAGATCGCTTACAGGAAAAGATTGATTATCTTGTTCAAACTATGAAATATCCTTTGGAAGTTCTAGTGAGCTACCCAATGTTTCTGAACCTAAGTCTGGAAAAGAGGATTATACCTCGCCATAAGGTGCTCAAATGGTTAAGATCCATGGAATTGGTCAAGAGGACACCTTCTTTGTCCTTTTTCACTGGCATTTCTGATGCAACTTTCCAAACAAAGTACTTGGACAATTACCCTGAATGCTGTTCCTTTTTTGAGGGAAGGAACAGTGACTAGGCAGACAAGTGATGTGAATTTTAATTGGAGAGGGTGTATGTGGACAAAGGGCCGAGTTCACTACTTGAAAACGATCTTTTCTGAAAAGAGTTTTTAATTTTTTTCTCTGATTTTTGCAGCCTGTTCTTCTAAGGGTGCAGTCGAGAATCAAAACAGAAGGATGAGACTAGGCATGGTGGCTCATTGAACTTTCGATCTTTCAGCTTTGCAGAGAAAAAAGCTTTCACATTACGTTGAGCAGCTGTGCATGACTTTTTGTATCTACATTATAGAGTGAGTTTCTCATAATCTAAGAGCTTTGAGAATAGATTTCATTTACTGTTATATTGAACAGCTCATTGTTTATAAATTTTTTTTTTGATTGACACATTTTTTTTTTAAAATCTTTGAAGCTCCTACATAGTAAAAGAAAATTCTGAAGAGATTTTTCAAAACTTTCCAGTTTTAATTTCAAGTCCTTGTGTGCATCACATAAACAAGCTCTGTGGGTAGTCTAGGAGTGTTAATTATTAAATTTGAGCAAGTCCTACCGTTGCTCTTTTTGAGAGAGAAACCAATATACTTGCTGTCATGTTGAAGATCATGAATCTGATTGTTACGAGTGAAGGTAAACTTGGTCACAAGCATCTCGAGCAATGTTGCCCAATATTTCTATCGACTCTTCTCTATCATTTAGGACGTCATTTGTTTGATCAAGTCTATAAAGCTTATTTGCCTAACATCTTGCATAGCCGTAATTGAAATCATTTGAATGGGGTTTGAAAATCTTTTGAAATGACACGTTGCAAACTCATTTCAATCCCTTAGGTTTCCAAAGTTCCCTCCAATGGGAGTTGCTAGGTTGAATCACGACATTGAGAATTCTGACACTTAAATAAACAACCTTGGAAGAATCATTCACAACTTGCTAGTTCCGAGCATAGTTACTCGAATACAAAAATGTTTTCAATTTTACACTCGAAAAATGAGAATGCATACGACAATTTTTTAATATGCATACAGATGAGCGAACCATGTCATCATGCCACATCATTAACATTGTCATAGTTTTTTATGAACAAAATTTGAAATACACAATCAAAACTAGAAAGGCCCCAAAATACGACTCAAGATTTATCCAAGGATGGTCTAACAAACTGGAACTAACCAAAAGTGGCCTAAAATTGCCTAAATATGTGTTGGATATTTGAAATCTTGATTACGGCCCCAAAACAGCCCAATATGGCATTTGTAGCAATATTGGGAGCCAAGTATATTGTTTCGGTAACTCGTATACATATTATGATCCTTGTTCTTGTTTATTTTATTTTATTTTATATTTTATATTTTATATTTTATTTTTAATTAGATATATAAATTTATAACTTTAAAATTTTGAATTTCATATTATTTGAATTATTATTACTTTTTCTTTCTTCTTATTGGTTGTCTTTTGCTTCTTAGTCAACATTGGTCCTACCCAAGAGAATTCGGGTTCTTTTGAAACCCAGTTAGCAACTTATGCTTGGGTACTGACGAGACATAAGCAATGTTGTTTGGCTAAGATTTTTTGTTTTTTGAATTTTGTATTATTGTTTTGACTTAGATCCTTTGACTTTTTGAGTTGGTCGTATATTGTTTCTAAGCTTTATTTTATGACATTACTAACTTTTCTATATAAATTTGTGAAACTGGATATTTTCACAAATAGATATTTTTTTGTCACTGTAGCGGACATGCAAATTCTTAATGAATTTTCGTCCAAGTAGTGGCCACCTGTATGTTCTTATTTGCATACCTTGAGAGGGTGTGCATTCCCCTACAGCTAATCTGATATTTTACTAATCAAAACTAACATCTCTTACTCGATGTCATGTTGGTAAGGTTCTTCTTGTTTCATAATAATTTTATGTCTCCCTCTTCTTATTGGTTGGCTTTTGCTTCTTAGTCAACACTGGGTCTACCCAAGGGAATCTGGATTCTTTCGAAACCCAGTTAGCAACTTATGCTTGGGTACTGATGAGACTAAACAATGCTGTTTGGCTAAGATTTTTTGTTTATTGAATTTTATATTATTGTTTTGACTTAGATCTTTTGACTTTTTGAGTTGGTTGTATATTGTTTCTAAGCTTTACCTTATGACATCACTAACTTCTCTATATAAATTTGTGAAATTGGATGTATTCTAATTCCACAAATAGATATTTTTGTCACTTTAGAAGACATGCAAATTCTTAATGAATTTTCGTCCAAGTAGTGGCCACCTGTATGTTCTTATTTGCATACCTTGAGAAGGTGCGCATGCCCCTACAACTAATCTGATATTTGACTAATCAAAACTAACATCTCTTACTCGATGTCATGTTGGTAAGGTTCTTCTTGTTTCAGAATAATTCTATGGCGCCCTCTGTTTTTTTTTTTTTGAGCTCTCAGTCTATTGTTTATTAGGGTTAATCACTTGCTTCTAGTTCACCTAGATGTTCTCCTTTCCTCTACATAGCTCTCAAAAAGTTTTGAAGTTTGTTTGAGTTTATGATTTATTGCCTTTAAAGTTGTGTTGTAAATTCATCATTTGTTGGGTCTCTTCTAAGTAAACTTTTCATATTTAAAGAAAATTGTTCTTAACTTTAGGTTAATTGATGCTCTACTTCCTTTTTTTTAACTTTCAATATAGGTCACTCCTTTAGTGGTAAAAATCAAAATAAAATTAAATAAAAATTCCTCCATGTATAATTGTAGTCAAGTTTTTTACGTTTTGTCATTTTGTATGTGGATAAATGCTCAAACAATATTGTATTTGTTTGCAAGAAATTCTATTTGGAATCGTTATTGAATGAGGTCCATTCTCCAATGGGAACATATATGAGTGTAATAAAATATCATCAAGATTTTTGTCATTCTTATAACTTTAATTGTTACCCAAACCTTCCATATCTTTGTGCTGCATGGAAATTTCATAAAGTTCCTAAAAGGCCTAGGTTTATTGCAGCAGCCTATAAAACTACGCTGATTGACCTTTCTAAGTGGCTAAGTAATTGTTTCAAAGCGTTGCTTCCTTCTATTAATGAGCTTTGGATAAACTTACTTATGGATGCAGATGTTCTTGTTAGTTGTAGTTGGATTTTACACGATTTTGTAGGTATTATAGAAGTAATAACATTTTTGAACTCCTCGTATTTTAAAAGAAAAAACCCAACCTAGCTTCAAACCTATGACTTGACAACACTTTACACTAAAATCAATTTGAAAGATTTGAAGTTTCGTGTTAACAAGCTAATTCAAGATGTTTTTAGCAATAAACTAAAGGACACTCAATGCAAAGCTTTAAAAGTTGAAAAGAGTGCTTTGCATTTTGAGTTTTGTTGGCTTAAGAACAAAAATCAAGATGTCGATTCAAAGAAGAAAAGATTTACTAAAATAGTTGATGTTGAATTCTTTCTTGGTTGCACTTATATTTTATATATACTATCATATGTATGTATATACTATATATTCTATCATACACATACATATTACATATACACACACACACACACACACACACACATACATATACACATAAACAATACATACATACATATGTATATACATATAAATGGTATATAAATATTTATATATTGCTTTTTGGCAATAAAACCAAAAACATTCAATATACCCTAACCCCAAGTAGTTTGTACAGTAGTCTGTTATGACTTTATACGGTTCAACGCCATCAACTTGTGAAAGAGTGACGTATATACATGAAATAGTTCCAAAATAGGTACATGTCAAGTTTTTTAAGAGTGCTAAGCATTATTGGACAACCCTGAAGGGTAGCTTGGGGAATAGTTCATTTGACATCTGCTATTTCTGCCGTTTTTAGCACTTTCACCATGTCTTTTCCAAAATTTTTACAAATCTCCATGAATCGTGTTTTTGGATCGTAATATGATGCCTTGGCTTGACTCTCGTTTTTGGAACTGGCATTGACAATCTGAGAAAGTATGAAATTTGAATCTTGCAAGTTGTGGGTCGGTAGCTTGGGGATAGTTCATTTGACATCTACTTTTTGTCGTTTTTAGCACTTTCACCAAGTATATCTTTTCCAAAATCTACAAGTCTCTATGAGCTGTGTTTTTGGATCGTAATCTGATGCCTTGGCCTCTCGTCTTTGAACCTGGCATTGACGGTTTGAGAAATGATGCAATTTGAATCTTGCAAGTTGTGGGTTGGCAGCTTGGGGGATAGTTCATTTGACATTTGTTTTCGTTGTTGTTTTAAACACTTTCACTAAGTATGTCTTTTCCAAAATCTGTAGGTCTTTATGAATTGTGTTTTTGGATTGTAATGACTCTTGTCTTTGAACATGACGGTTCGAGAAAGCATGCAATTTGAATCCTACAAGTTGTGGGTCAACAACTTGGGAGATAGTTCATTTGACATCTGCTATCTCTGTCATTTGTCACCAAATATGTCTTTTCCAAAATCTGTGCAGGTCTCTATGAATTGTGTTTTCGGATTGTAATTTGATGCCTTGGCCTGACTCTCATATCTGAACCTAGCATTGATGATCTGAACCCTGCAAGTTGTGGGTCATCGTCGATCTGATCTGCATTCACTTTCATAAGTGTGCTCGCCTTCTTGATTCCACATTAGTGGCACTTCCAATTTCTGGCACTAGTTTGTGCACCGTACCTATCCTCAAGCAAGTCAACCTCAACCGTGAGGAAGTGAATAGTTTCAAGCTCCATGGAGTTTTTGGGAGAAGCAACATTGGTAGAGGAGGAAAAGCAGAGTTAGATGTCTCCTAGTAAAGTCTGAGTAATATCGATAGACAAGAAATCAACTGCTCTTGAAAAAATATTTTGTTGTGTTGAAAATGCAGCACAATAATTCCAATTGATCCTAGAAATGATAGAGAAAGCATGTACTTAAGATCCAATAGCTAGAGCACAAATCAGTCTATTGATTTCTAGCTTATCTTGGCTTGAACTCAACTTTATGGCTCCAAAATCATGCAAAGAAGTTCACACATGTGGATCTATCGGCCTGCTGCAGCCTATGTATTGTACTAGCGCCCTTCAACTCTTCTAATCATTACACAAAACCAAATGCCAATAGTAATCATCAAGCAAATAGTAGACCAAAACTAGTCACGAAGGAAGATCTCAATTTTACTCATAAATGGATGGAAAATCCATCACATATTTATACGTAAGTGCCTCGGATCTGAGCATTTAGGGCTACCTCTGATCCAAGTGTCTAACCTAATAGGTCATAAGATCCACCCTAATTGGGGGTCAAGATCTTGAGATCCAAAACAATGTAAAAATTGCTATTTTTAGCTCCTAGAATCTCTAGCCTATCTATGCACAATTTGGCCTCATTTCAAAGGTGTCATTCCGAATAAGACTTATGAAAAGTTTCCTATGTGTTTTGGCGCGTGTGACATCCCACAACATGGCCACATTACAATTTACAAGTGGTAGAACCAAGCTAGATCAATTGTAAAATTTCAATACTCCTCACAATTTAGCTTGATAAGACTAGCTTGTGTTAAAATTCACAAGCTAGTTTGGAACATTTTTGGTTACATGCATTGTAATTGGCAATATGGCCATGTAAATAGATGCCATACATGCCAAATAGCATAGTATGCTTTTCCAAAGTCTTATTCTACATCCGACATTGTAAAGGCACCTTTGAAATAAGGCCAAAGAGTGCTTAGATAGGGTAGAGATAAAATAGGAGCCAAAAATAGTATGTTTTTTTATTGTTTTTGGATCTCGAGATTAATGACCCTAATTAGGGTGGATCCAATGATCAATTAGGTTGGATGTTAGGTTAGGTTATGAAAAGTATAGAGAATCCCTAAAATGCTCGGATCTGAGCTACTAATGTATAAATATGTGATGGTTTTTCCATCATTCATAAGTAAAAAATTGGTTTTCAATCTACCAATGTTGGTGATCCAGATGTTTGATATTTGCTATTTGTGTTGAGTAATTTGGATTTGTGAGATTGATTTGGAAGTTCAGTTATTGTACTCTGCTTGTGGCAGTCCGTACTTTCACACGTGTGAAGAGAATTGCATGAATTTAAGCATTCAAGTGGAGTTCAAGTCAAGGTGAAGCTAGGAAACACTAAATTGATTTTGAACTATACAAGTTTCGTGAAATAGTTTCGCAAAACTGTCGCGAACATAGTTCATTTCTGCAGACTGTCACGAAAGTAATGTATTTTTGCAGACTTGTTCTAAATGCAAGTTTGCAGAAGTCCTTGAAGATGGCCAAGTCTTCAGTGATTTCAAGTTATTAAACTCAACATCTGAACTTGAAATTATGACAGAATTGGTTTTTTTGTTGTTGGAGATTAGTCGGAAGCCCGTTGTAGACGTTCTTCAAAAAAATTGGTTGTCTGAGTTTGTGATTTCTGTAGGTATTAGATGAGCAGACTTTGAACCCAAAATAGGTTTCATCTGACCTTAGATCAAAGATCAATAAATTTACAGGAAGAATCATGAAATAGAAATTAGTCATTCACCAAGGAGACAACTATGGGCTTAATTTCCAATAGTCCTCCTTAAGGTCACGGTTGGTGCCTTGGTATTGTCGTCACGTTCAGCATATTGAAAAACTTCTGGTGCTTGATCTTGGGAAGCGCTTTGGTGAAGATGTTTGCGACCATTTCTGTTGTGGAGCAGTATTGAAGGATCACTTGCCTTGAGAAAACTTTTTCCCGAATAAAATGATACTAGATTTCTATGACTTGGATTTGCCATAAAATCTGGGATTCAGTGACAATGAAATACAACTCAAGTTGTCACACAAAATGGTGGTAGCATTGAAGTGAGTGTGATGTAAGTCGTAAAGTAACAACCTGATTCATATAGCTTCTTTTGAAGCTTGACATGTTGCGATGTACTCTGCCTTGGTCGAAGAAATGACAACTGATTTTTGCTTCCTGGAGTTCCACGAAATCAGTCCTCCTACTAGATAGAAACAGAACTCGAAGGTAGATTTTCTGGTAGAGACTGTTTCTCCCCAGTCTGAGTCGGAGTAGCCTCGCAGGACAAGTGGGTTGATAGCATTTTCATCATAACATAAAATGTCAGCTAAACTTCCCTGAATATATCTCATCACTCTCTTTAATACTTTCCAATGAGAGATCCTAGGATTAGACATGAATTGACTTAACGTGCTAACAGTGTATGCTAAATCTGGTCTAGTACACAACATTGCATACATCAAAGATCCTATTAGTGAATGATAAGAGTACTTCGCTATGTCGAGTACTTCACTATCAGAATCAGCACAAGTAGGTTTATTCAATACTATACTTGGATTCATTGGAGTATCAATTGGTTTGCAATCAAACATATGAAACTTTTCTAAAATGTCTTAGATATGCCTGCTGGCTAAGATAGATCTCCTTCTAAAGCCTATTTCTAGTAATGTGAATTCCTAGAAAAGAACGGACAACTCCTAAATCAGTCATGTCAAATTCCTTTGACAGATCACTCTTAGTAGTGTGCATAAGAGAAGTGTCGTTAGACAAAATAAATACATCATCTACGTAAAGAGCTATGTGAACTGAAGTGGTGCCTATATGCTTCAAATAAACATTATAGTCAGCTGAATTGTTTGCAAATCCCAATTGAATGAGGTAAGAGTTGATTCTATCGACCCATGCTCTTGCGACCTGTTTCAGACTATAGATTGCTTTGTGCAGCTTGCACACTTTGTGCTCTTGGCCTTTGACTTCGAATCCTTCTGGTTGAAAGATGTACAGCTCCTCTTCGACGTTCCTATTGAGAAATGTTGTCTTGACATCCATTTGGTGCATTTCGAGGTCTTCAGCAGTTGCTAACGCAATTAGACTGCATTTTGATGACAGGACTGAAAATTTCTTGATAATCCACTCCTTGGACTTGAGTGAATCCTTTAGCCACCAACCGTGTTTTTCATTTAGCAATGGAACCATCAGAGTTGATCTTCTTCTTGAAGATCCACTTGTTGTCGATAACTCTCTTGTCGGCTAGGCTCTCTGGTTTTTCTGATGAAGTCTGAATGATTGAGGTGTGTACCTCTCAGGAACTGTCCGAGTCCGTGAGGATCTGCGGACGTTTGGTTGACCAAGATATGATGATGTTTCTTTTTTAATTTCTCCATATCTGTTCGAGCTAGCTTGGTCTGGTGTGATGATAGGTACTGTCTGCTGTTCGGCTTCTGTAGTTGTAGCTGTAGGTTCTGTAGAAGGAACATTAACATTGGAAGAATCCATGCTATGTAAAATAGGATGCAATGACATAGTATCGTTTATCGATGGTTGTTTGAATTCATAGTATGTATGTTTGAGCTACAATTGAAAAATTATGGCAAGTCAAAAGTATTAGTGCTATAATATTTTAATAATAAAAAAGGCATCTTGCACGAATTCTTAAAGGGTCTTTTTGAAAATCAAAACTCCTCTAATGTGTACTATTCAAAGGCTCTTTCTTCTCTCTTTCTCGGAATTTAGCTACAATGCTACTCTCTTGAATCTCACAAGACTCAAGAAGCAAGAGCTATAATGATCTTAAACTCAAAAAGACTTGGAAAAATGAATTCTTCACAATCTATTCAATTTAGGACCTTGGATTTGACTCTTGGAAGTGCCAATGCCTTCCTATGGTGTTTAGAATGGGTTTTAGCTTCACTCTTGAACTAAAAACATAAGTCTCAAACTCACTCTCAATGATTTAATAAACTTCTAACACCATTCAACATCAAATCTATAATGGAAACAATGGATTTTTACAAGCACATCATTAGTTTCACTCTTCACAACTTGTTTTGAAGCTCAAAACACAAAGTTTTGGTGAAAGTACAACTCCAGCAACCTCTCACACGTGTGAGAAGTACATTTGAACTTTTTACACTAATCCAAACCTCAACATCACAAGTAAACTGTTAGTAAAGGTCACCCTCTTTCAGAATGAATCCAGCACCAATGCTTTCACCAAAATGAAGATATTTGGATCATCAACTAAGCTCTTTGACTTGGCTCTGATATCATGTCAAAATTTTAGAGTTAACTTTTGGATGTACTTGCTATGTCAATATAACTCTTGATGATAGGACAAAGGAGAATCCATCTTCAAGGAAAGGTATATTTGTTGGATATAGTGAGTGAGTAAAGCCTACAAGGTTTACATTCCTACTACTAATAAGGTGGTTATTGGTAGAGATGTCATTTTTTATGAGGGGAATATTCCAAAGGTGTCTTCAAATAATGATGGTGTGGATGGATCTAACATTCTTGATGTTAATGTAAAGGATCCTACTTTAGATGGTGATGATGAGAAGGACCTTCATGAAGTCAAAGTCCAAGGAGAGCATCAAGGGAAAGACAAACACGTTCAAGGCTCACATATGATGAGAAAGGTAAGCAATTGGAAGTGACTCATTTTGTATTTCTCACATATTTTGGTGTATCTTCTTGTGTGGATGATATTATGCAAGTGGATGTTGGCATTCATGGTTTATCAGAAACTAATGGATCTACAAAAGAGATCTTAGTCAATGACTTTGATGGTCAAGTGGAAGATCAAGAGCTTGATCTCAAAGTGCTTCAACAACACAAAAGACAAACTAGTGACAATTTGGAGCTAGTCAAGAGCTTCAAGGGAGAGTCAATTGGCAAAGATGTTATGGATATATTTTTGCAGGTTATTGAAGACTCAAGTAAGGTCAAAGGAACAGCAAAAAAGTGTTTTTCAAGTTTCCTTTACTTGTTCTATCTCATTTTTGAGCAATTTCATGTGGATGTGTGCTATTTGTGTGTATGCTTGATTTTGTGATTAGTAGCTACATGCTACTGGTGTGACTCCTCTTTCCATAATTCTGATTGAACCATAGCTTGGGGGCTAGATCCGTACGATCTAGGTTTGGTTGGATTGGTTTATCCACCACCTATTCCCTTGTATTTTTGCTTTGTATGGTATGCTTAACCTAGAATTCTGTTGTGAGGACTTTAGATTGGTATGGTGGAAAAGGGAGGGGGGGGCACAATTTTTGCATCTGGAGTTTAATTAAAAACATGTGGAATTTCTTGTTCAAAGGTGTTTTTTCAGTTTTAATGAACTGATAAGTTACTTATTGCAATTGTTTTCTAAGCTAAAGAATTGTTAATAAATTTTCAATGCAGTGACGTGTTAATTTCGGTTTTTTATTGCTTAAGTACCCATTTGATGATTCATAGGTATAATTTGTTAATGAAAGCACGTATGGCCTAAAAATTAGTTTTTTTTGTAGATATTGCTTAATTTAACAATTATTATACCCGTAATGAATGCGTTAACTGAACGAATTTTTTTTTAATTTTCAGTTGGAGGGGGGTGCTATCGAGATTCACCCGACATCACCAAGAAGCGATGGGAGAAATACGAAAATTCAGTCCGGCCTCACCTGACAGTGATACACCCTAGACTCAAAAAAAACTGTTGCAAACTTTAGGCAAGGTAGTTCTAGAACTTCATCAGAGCAATAAACAATGGGATAAACAAATGCAAAATCTATCTAATTAACTACAAGCTCTTAACTCTAACAACTTGGGCTACTAACCAAAAATGTTTTCCAGCGATAGAAAGTTTAAATGTCCGGAAGTTGTTGAAAACTGGGTAAACCGTTGGACCTGCTAACGCATCTTGGATAAAGGTGCCCAAGGCTTGGTAGGCTGTTGTGAGGTCTGTGAGAGCAGTCGGTGGTGTGGTTCTTGCTGGGGCTGAATGTGGTTTTGCCCGAGTGATCTACACGCCAGTATCATCATCTTCAATCAAGTTTTCTTGCGACGTCATGCCCTCAGGTGCAGTGGAATCAGCACGAAGAGGTGATACAACATACATTTGCTACACAAATGTTTCATCAGACAATGGTTTGTCACACTCGGCGGCCTTCAGAGGTGAAGTGAGAGGCATGAGAGGAGTAGCAGTGGTGGAAAGAGGTGCAAGAATGGCGTTTTCAAATGAGTGGATGAGAGGAATGGAAGGAAACTAGAGGGTGGTGGTAAAGATGGCTGGAGATGAAGGAGAGGTAGGAGGTGAGAAGTTGATTTGGTTGAGCCATGCTAGGGTGCCAGGGGACAATTGGGAATCAAGAAGGTTGATGGCGGCAGGTGGAGTAGAAATAGTGGTAGTGACAATAGCAAGGGGAATGGAAGAAGCGATGGTAATGGAGGCTGGGGTCGAAACGGGAATGACAATGAGAGTGATGGAGGAAGTGAGAGTGGTCGTTTGTGCGGACGTAGAGGCAGTGGTTGTGGAAGAATCCTGAGATGGCGCGGTTCATTGACGAGTTGTAGGAGGACTAGCGGAGGTGGAGGTAGCGCCACACATTCTTTTGCTGGTCAACATGTTAGTAGCAGTGGAGTGAGTGGAGGTAGTAGCACCAAAAGGTGGGAAGAGATTAACGTGAGGAACGTCAGTCGAAATGATGGAAGAGCGTTGGAAGTTTCAGATCTTTTGTTCGAAAATTGTACAGACAAAGTTACACAATAGGGGCCCGACGACCATTCGATCGCGTGAGTTTGGTTTAATGGCCAACCTTAGTTTGTTCAGAACAAAGCTGGACCAATCATGAGGTATGACAGAGGGTTTAGGGTATTCCAAATATGATTCTACTATCTGGCTCATGAGGTTAGATTGTATGCGCTCTTTGCGCAAGGATGAAATGACTAGAAAGTTATTCAACAGATATGTTGTTGATTGGATGATGGGGTTATTGATAGTATCTATCAAATATCCAAGAATAGGTTTCGCTACCAACCATGCCACATTGATCTTATTCACTCCTTAAATAGTTGGCGTATCAAGGGTGTATCCTTTTGGTGAGGAGGTGCTAGGTTCCATATCCGAATCAGGTTGACATGTATGCCCAACCATATAATCAACTGTAGCTAATGCTTCCATTCATCGCACAATGTCATTTTGAGAATCATAATGGACACCCTTGATTGGATAAGGGTGAACAAAGGTTATGGTCTATGGTGGAGGAGTCATCATCAGCTTTGGGAGTAATAGGTTTTACCATCCATGTGGTTGGATCCACCTTTACTATCTGTTTCTTATTTTCGAAGGTGAGTTTTTCGGTTCCCCAGTTGTGAACCACTTGCGTGACTCTCTGAGTTTTGGGACCCATCGGAGTTAGGAATGGTTGGATGAGAGCAGGGGCACTACGATGGGAGGGTTTTTGGTGAGTACCAGAGACAGTTCCTATTGCTGCTAGTGCATCCGTATTGACACGCACTTGATACATCTTGTAATCGTATTGGACGTAGAAGCAGGCCTTTTTCTTGTCCCACGTGGCATAGGCCATGAGGACGAGAGGCATGTTAAGCATAGCTGTAAATATGGATGTGTAAATGCCCATCGCTTGCAGGAGAGCTCCAACTGCCTAGACCCAAGGCATGACCAAGGAATCTGCAGGCGGTGGCCAGATTTGCATATAAGAAGAAATGTCATTTTTGATGACATCCTTGGGGGTAAGGGAGTCGTCAGATAGATTGGATGGTTGGTTGGTAGTGCTAGAAGCTGAGGTTGTGGCTAGTGAAGGAGGTGTGGAAGGGTAGTGGAGACCCAAAATGCCTCTAAGGGCTTGACAACCCATCACAAACATCAAAAATACCAAAAAAACACTCAAATTTGCTTTTGGCACCGGGAAAAAGAGAGCCAAAATCCCATCAAATTTTGATTTCTCCAAAAACAGCAAGAACTAACTCTCACATGAATGAGAGCAGCTCTAGAACACTGTTCCGGACCTGCATAGAAGCCTGTGAGAGTTACTTCTCACAAATTTAAAAAAATAGACAAAAACCCAAAAAAATTCAAAAATTCCTTGTAAAAATAAAAAAAAAAGTTCAAAATTGCAAACTAACCTTCATAGAGCCTCTTGAAGTTGCATTTCCTTGTAAAAAACACAGAAAAATGCTTGTGAGAGTTAGTTACTAGAATTACCCCCTCTGTAAGAGTTCCCCATGTCCAAAAAGACAAAAAACGAAGGTAGGACCCTCGTAGACAACCAAATTTCAATTTTTTGTGGTAACCTTCGTAGAGAATCTAAAGGTCCATCTCAGTGAGATAGGTACACAGAAGAATCTGCGAGAGTTAGTTTTATTCTAGTAAGCTAAAAAGTGGGTTTAAGTGCTTCAAAATCAAGAAAATCATCAAATCTAGAGAACCTTGCAGAAGTAACCTTCACAAACCATCCCATCATTTTTATAGTGTCATTTTTTAATCAATGATGAAGTCTACGAGAATTAGTTTAAAATATTGATTGATCTGTAATCCAAAAAGTGGTTTTGAATTCTCACAGACATCAATGACTTCTTGATCTCTGAGAAAGAATCCTCCCCACTTTGAACATAGCCAGATCCATATCAAATCCAACTCCTAAAAAGCCTGCAAGAGTCAATTCCCAGTAGATCTTGAGAAAACAGAGTTTTTACCTGCAAATTAGTGACAAGAATTCTTACACAGCCAACCCTCACATTGAGTAACTCTTATAGATATAATTAATAGCAAGATTAGCCCCAGATCCCTGACAATCTCAGACCAATCAAAACAAGGAGTAAAACGTTATCAAGGAAAAACCATCGTAAAGGGGCTAAAAACACACTATAGCCATTGAAACTGATTAGATCCTCATAGATCCAGACTTCTTTTTACACATCTAGCAAGATCCAGCTACCCTCGACTTCTCCACTAAATGAATCTGAGATCCGCACAATCAATAGCAGCCATAGTAGAAAATCAAACACCAAATTTTCCCAAAGTTGCAACAGCCACGAATTGAATCAGAAGCATCATCAGCAGCAATGGAACCAATGGGTCAACCTGTACTTGTCGTACCCTTGCAAGCAATGTGGAGGGCACCATGTCTTGAGATGCCAAAATATGATGGATCGACAGATCCAATCAGGTCCCTCCAAATCTAGGAGCAAGCGTGCGAAATCTATGGTGAACAAACTTCAACAAAAAAATTAAAGTTGTTTCCTATGTCACTAGTTACTGTAGCACAAGATTGGTTCTTCAACCTTTTGACCGAAGAAAAGACCACTTGGAATGAGTAAAAGTGGCTCTCATCACGCGTTTTAAATCGAGAAAGTTCTTGGAAGACCCATTTTTCTTGTTGAGCAAGGTCAATATGGGAAAGAGAGAAAGGGTCCAGGACTACATTGAACGGGTCAAACACCTAAGATCTGAATGCAACACAGCATTGACTCCCGATCATACGATAATTATGTAGTTCCTTGTGGGGCTACCATGAAACATCAGAAGAGAACTCAAATGACGAGAGCAGTACGCCACGTTGCAAGAAGCCATGGAAGATGCGATCAGAGAAGAGGATGAGAAAGATGATTCCTATTCCATGAATCATAATCTGACCTTCTCGGTAGCATCAGCCTCTACTGCTTCAAATATCTCAACAAATCTGTTGATGGAACAAATGACAAAATTACACAAACAGCAGATGGCGCAACTAATGGCCCAATTTGATCAAAAGCTGAAGGCCTTACAAGAAATTGTAGCATCTTTTTCCACACACCAGAACATAACCAGCTGCAGTATCCACGAAGAAAAAATGTGTGGTGCCCGGTTTGTACCCAAAACCATATGGCTAACAAGTGTCCAATTTTGCAGCAAAATCTTAAACTAACACAAAGGTATTGCCACTTGTGCAATGCATCATCACACGAAATGACGTTTTGTCCATTCAACCCCAAGATCATACAACAAAAGAGGAATCAGTATCAAACCTCTTATCTTTATCACCAGGGGGTGCACTATGATATGGAATGCCAATGAACCAATAATGCATGGCACTACCTACACCATTAGGGCCAGCTAACAATCAAGTGGCCCTTGTGAACTTGACAACAGCTAAGTACAAGATACCACCCCGAATTGAGCAGCAGCAGTCGTACGATCTGGATGAAAAATTTGTCGATCCAGCTATAAACGAGTATTATGCGACCTATGTTGCCCAAGCTCAACGTCAAGGTGGGAGAATCTATGGATGCTATGGATGCGACGAAGGGCACCAAATTGTTGAATGTCCTTACAAGTGTTAGAAATAGGTGAGTAATGGAATAGCGGAAAATTCATACTTCAAATGCATGACTACGCCTATCAATATTGAACAAAACAGTATTGATGCAAATCATGTTCAATCTTTAGTAACTAACCTTAAAATCTCTAGAAACTAAGTGTTTACATAGTCAAACATAAAGCATTGAATTCTCAGACAATTTTTATCAGTTACAAAAACATTACAGAGACGCATACATTTTGACACATATTGAACGCAATAAGAAGTTTGATTGATTCAATAAGAAAACAAATCAGATGCAAATGAGCGCAAGTAATAGCAGATCAAAACTGCGCACTCTAAGCTATCTATGAGTAATTGAGAATAAATCTGAAATAAGCAACTCTGCTAATAAGAAGAAGCGCAATAGCAACTCTAAAATAAACTCTAAAGACTGACTAGAATGCTCAAGAGAGTTCAAGTTTGAAAGCTTGATAGAGAGCTAACTACAATACTTTTTGGTCGTGAACGATCTGCTTGATAAGGGCATAGGAAACATTGTGTAATAACACTCAACTCCTTCACAATTCACAACACGATAATGAGATGTATAAATAGCTGATTTATACTAAGTAATTAGGTCGTCAAATGCCATGCAATCTATGGTCAAGGAAGTGTTAAAATTTCACAATTCTAGCTTGACCAATTTTGGTCATATGGCTAATAAAATGTATTATGGTCATGTTGTGGCTTGTCACACGTGCCAAATAGCATAGGATACTCTTTGTAAGTCTCATTCCTAACCTAGCATAGGAGTGGCACCTTTGGAATGAGTCCAAATAGTACTTTGATAAGCTAGAGAGAAAATAGGAGCTAAAAATAACATGTTTTTCGTTGTTTTGGGATCTCAAGATCTTGACTCCAAGTTAGGGTGGATACAATGACCTATTAGGTTAGATGTTAGGATTAGGATATGATAAGTTCAGAGGTGCCCTAATATGCTCAGATCTGAACTTGAAAAGTATAAATGTATGATGAGATTTCCATCCAAAGATCAAGAAAAATCGAGTTTTTCCACTTCTATCATCATTGTCTTTTGGTGGCGAGTTCTAGCTATTGGATGTGAGTGTTTTTATGCATTAATTGCTTGGATTGGAAGGTATTGAACTTGTTTACAGATCTGAGAAGCTTGTTGTACTTTACTTTGGTTCACTTGATCAAATCTATGTGCCTAATGTGGAGTTAAATGCCAAAATTGCTAGTTTTGGTAACTAGTCTTGATTCTAGCTCATAGTTTGGATCTAGATCTTTTATTTGTGCATCCTCCATCACTTTTAGGATTGATTGGGATTGAATTTTCTGTAAAATTGTCATGGTATCAGAGCCTAATCAAAAGTGAGCTTTAGATTTGAATTTCTCAAGCTTTGATCCTAGATTTGAGTAGTATTAGCTTTGCTCTTGCTACTAGTTGCTAATCTAGTGATCCTATCTTCAAATTTGGTTTCATTTGAGTGATAATAGATCAAAGGGAATTTGTTTTGCTGAGTTATAGCTGCAGGAACCGAGATTGACCCATTTCCATTCAACCAAACCAAATTAAAAAGTTCTTATGAGTTGAATCTTGGAGTACATATCTCCTAGTAGAGATTTTTATAAGGATTTGAATGCTACCACTCTTTAGAAGTTTGGTTCATCCATTTGAGAGCTTAATTAGGTCATTCTTAGGCTTCTTATAGTCCTAAAATACACATTTTAGGTTCAGATCAAGTGTTTTTGATGAGTTTTCATCTAGAAATGCAAAACTAGTGAAAATTGTGTTTCTATTCTACTCGGTTTTGGATAGGTTTGTGAGTGAATATGTCAATGTGATTTAACTTGAATTTAAGAGGCTTTATTTGTAAGACATTTGTGTGTTATAAAGTGTTTTTGGTTCAGTATAGGTGGATTCACCCTTCTTGTGAAGTCGAGATCAAGGAGTAGACTAGTTTGAGCCACAATGTTTGTAATATTGAATGATGAATCCTCTAATAATCATATTGGCAAAGATATGGTTGAGATCAAGAAGGAGCTTGATCAAGAGGAGGAGCAAAATCCGAGAGCTTCAACTATTCCAAGGAGAGCCACAAGAACAAAGATGGAGCTATCAATGCTCATTTTTGTGGACAAGGAAAGGAAAGTTGGAAAGGGGGGTACATTTTGTACTTCATTTGTTGAGTTTTGTAATGAAGTCCCTTTGAATTCTACAGTATGGAATGAAAGGTATTTGTCATATGTACTTACTCTTGAGTATGCTAGAAGTAAGCATGACATTTTCATTCATAAGTTAAAAGAATTTGACTTCATTTTCAAAGAGGCATATTGTGAACCTTGTATGAGAATAAGTGAATCATCCTTGAAGGACACTTATATCCATACAAGAGTATTTGGCCTTATTAGTTTCAAGTTCAACAAGTATATAATGCCAATTGTGGACTAGTAAATTTGGTATGGTGATTGTTTTGTTGACTTGAAAGATCATATTAAGAAGGAGAACATTCAGGTTTGGAGACTTGAAAACAAAGTCCTTGAGAGTCTTGAAGAAGATCATGGTTTGGATCCATGTTTTCATCATCAACACCAAGAGGGAGTGAGCATGATGAAGAAAAAAGACATCAAGGAGGAACCCGAGAAGGAGCACTTTTCTCAAGGAAATAGAGACCTGAATCTACATCAATATGAAGGTTTGGGTAAAGAGAAAGGAGCAACAAGGAATTATATCCATATCTCCCTTTACTCATCTTATTTTGTGTTTGATAGAAAACATGTCATGTATTTGACAAAGTCCTTTGATGATGCTAGTATGAACATTGTTTTTCATCCTATATCTTATGATGATGAAATAGTGATCATTACTACTTTGATTAGAGTTTCAAATATATATTCAAAGGTCTCATCTTGTGATCCATTCACTATTGGTTAAAGGAATTTTTGTAGGATATGCATCCACTAAAAAAACATACAAAGTATATCTTCCTTTTACTGATAAGAATGTTGTTAGTAGAGATGTGATCTTCCATGAAGATCAGAAACTTACCTTGGATGATGCACAGATCAAGGAGTCTCATGCAAGATCAATCATCAATCTTGATGCTGCTCAAGAAGTGGTGAGGCCGAGGCTTGAGGAGGAGCAAATTCAAGCTACTACACCAAGAAGATCTACACGAGCAAGATCTGAGCCAAGGAGGCTCACATATGAGATGAAGAAGAAAGGCAAGTGGAAGGTGAAACTTTCTATCATGCTCTCTTCATATCAGATGAAAAGCCTAAAGATGTCCAAGAAGCTCTTCAATCCAGGATGTGGGTTGAAGCAATGACCCAAGAGTTTGAAGCCTTGATGTCAAACAACACATGAGAGCTTGTGGAGCCACCAAACAACATGCATGTGATTGGATGTAAGTGGGTTTTCAAAATCAAATATAATCATGATGGATCTATCAATAAGTATAAAGCAAGACTTTGTGCCAAAGGCTACTCACAAATCAAAGGTCTTGACTATGAAGACACCTTTGCACTAGTTGCAAAGATGGTAACAATCCGAATACTTATATCTCTTGCATGTTTTCAAAATTGGAGTATGTTCTAGCTTGATGTTTCTAATGCATTTCTCAATGGTTACCTTGAGGAGGAGATTTACATGGAGCAACCTCCAGGTTTTGTGAAAGAAGGTGATGAATCAGAAGATTGTCTTTTGTTCAGAAGTCTCTATGGACTGAAACAAGCACCAAGGTCTTGGTATGCAAGGCTCAACTCCTACCTCATATCACTAGAATTTTGTCTAAGTGAATATGACCCTTCTCTATATTATAAGTTTGTAGATAACTTTGTAATTATACTTCTCATCTATGTAGATGATATCATTCTTTGTGGAAATAATGAGAAGCTAGTTGAAGAAACTAAGCATGCACTTGGTACTGAGTTTAAGATGCAGGACTTAGGAGTTCTACACTATATTCTAGGCCTTGAAATAGATTTGTGGAAAGGTCATGCATTTATAAGCCAAAGTAGATATGCACTTTCCATGCTCAAGAAATTCCAGATGGAAAATTGTAAAGGCATAGATACATCTATGGAGCAGACTATAAAAGCTCCTATGAAAGATGATGAAAAATCCTTTGGGGACATCACTCTTTATAGGAGTCTTATTGGCTCACTGATTTGGTTAACAATGACTAGGCCTGATCTAAGCTTTTGTGTTCATAAGCTAAGTCAACACATGCAGGATCCAAAGTTATATCATTGGAAGTTGGCTAAAAGAATCTTGTGGTATATATCTTCTACCTTAGATTTTGGACTATTCTACAAGGGAGAAGATCTGACTTTGATTGCTTTTTCATATTCAAATTTTGCAGGAGACAGGTTGGATAGAAAATCCACAAGTGCTTATACTATATTTCTTGGCTATCAAAGAAACAGGCAACTATTTTCTTACCATCATGTGAAGCTGAGTATAAATCTCTTACAACCACAACAAAGGATACTTTTGGAGCTAAAGTGTTATGGATCAAAAGGATACTTTTGGAGCTAAAGTGTTATGGAGATGAAGATCTTCCAATTATCAAGAATGACAACATTTCTGCTCAAGCTCTTACAAAAAAACCAGTTTTTCATGCAAGGAGCAAACACATTGAAGTAGCTCATCATTTTGTAAGAGAAAAAATCATTGGGAGAGAGATCTCACTGGAGCATGTTGATTCTACAAATTGTGCTGCAGATCTGCTCACCAAGACGCTACTCAAGAATGTCTTTATCAAGATGAGGTCTAATCTTGGCCTAATTTCGAAGTCTATGTTGATAGGAACATAAATTTTAAGGAGGAGTGTGAAAATTATTACAATATTATCTTCCTATCTCGAGTTTGGGGTCATGTCCATGGCTATTTTCACTAAATTTCATGTTGTACATAAAAGGTATGTGAATTGAGCACATAATTTTCTCGTATAGGTCGGATTTGAGATAGATAGATTCAATTTTGATGATATGCAGAAGTTTAGATAGCATGCAATAATGTCATACTGTGTGCATGCAAGCCACATGCAATCAGTGCATGTAACATGCAAAGTGATTTCTATGATCTACATATGTCTAGGAAGTTTTATGAGTTGACATGCAGTACATGCAACATCCATGCATGCAGTTACACATGTGGACCTCTGGTAGGTGAATTAGTTCAGTTAAGTGGACTTTCCATGCAACTCCACTGTAGGAATTTGAGTCTCTCTCATGTAGGGAAATCTTGGCATGTTTTGCCATATTGTGAATAATGAGATTTTGGTGTTTTGGACTCATTCTCTCTCTACTTGAGTTTTCCATCATTGATTTTCTCTCTCTACCCGAGAGCAGGCTGTTTTTCCCATACTGAGCACTTAGAATTATTTCTGACATTCAATTCTCATAGTGTGAATTAGATTTTTTAATGAGATATATGTCATCGTGCTCTTGTCATAGATTTTTCAAGTATACTGTTCTCTGATCAATCTTGTCCAATCATAACACCTTAGTAAAACAATGCCCTCCCGACAACTACACTAATGTCGTAGATAAGTAGGACCCTATCTTGATAGTGATCTGCTATCAAAACATAACAAGAAATCCCAAGATCTTATTTAGTGTCCACACGAACCACCCCTAAGAAGTACAACATCCTGAACTCTTGGGTGATCAGAGCAATGAAAGACGACAACAAACTCTGATAGCTATTGTACCCACACATATCATGGGATGGATAATTAAACAAAGGATATTATTGACTAATTATCAGAACGACAATCATCAACCATTACCAAGTTTCACCCTACACTTGCCTTCCTTCTTCATCATATGTGAGCCTCCTTGGCTCAGATCTTGCTCGTGTAGATCTTCTTGGTGTGGTAGCTTGAATTTGCTCCTCCTCAAGCCTTGGCCTCACCTCTTCTTGAACAACATCAAGATTGATGATTGATCTTGCATGAGTCTCCTTGATCTGTGCATCATCCAAGTTAAACTTTTGATTTTCATGGAAGATCACATCTCTACTAACGATCTTGTTTTTTTTAGTGGATGCATATCCTACAAAAATTTCTTTTACTGCACTAGGATCTTCCTTCTTCCTAGTTTCTAGAGGCACATGCACAAAGCATACACAGCCAAAAATCCTAAGATGATCTACCTTAGGCTTTTTCTTATACAACATCTCAAATGGTGTCTTTCCTCCTAATGCAAGATATGGAAGCCTATTACAAAGATACTTTGCACATGCAACTGCCTCTCCCCAAAATTCTTTAGGCAGAGAAGCTTCTAGCCTAATGGCTTTTGCACATTCACACAAGTTTTATTTTTTCTCTCAACAACTCCATTTTACTGAGGAGTATGAACAAGAAAACTCTCTTTGAATACCCTCTCTCTCACAAAAGTCTTTAAACTTATTGGAAGTGTACTCTCCTCCACTATCACTTCTTAAAGCTTTTAACTTGAAAGGAAACTGCTTCTTTACATAAGTTTTGAAAGTAATAAAAACATCATAAACCATGGCTTTTGAAGATAGCATATAGATCCAAGAATATCTTGTATAATCATCTACAAAAGAGACAAAGCAGTTGGCTCCTCCTTTGCTCTTAGTTGATGAGAAATGAACATCAGAGTGTACAAGTTCAAATGGTTGCTTTGTCTTGATACTCGATCTAGAAAAAGGCCTTCTGTGTGACTTTGCCAGCACACAAGCTTCACAAAGTAGAAGCTCCTTTGACAGTGTCTTTGGTAGACCAACAACTTTTCCTTCTTTGAACATAGATTGCATGGCTTTGAAATTGGGATGACCCAATCTCTTGTGTCACAGATCCTCCTGTAGAACCTTGGTCTCATAAGCAATATCTGAAATGTTAGCACTCTCCCTATAATCTAGTTTGTACAACTTACCAATTCTAGATCCTCTAGCAATAACTTCATTTTCTCTTGAGATTATACACCTGTCAACTTGAAACTTGACATCCAATCCACTTTCAAACAACAGTCCTACACTAATGAGATTCTTGGTCAATCTAGGTACATACAGTACATCATGTAAGCAAAAAGATTTTGATGATGATGCATGCAATGAAATGCATCCTATTCCTTCAATTCTACACTCTACATCATTAGCAGTATAGATTGATCTTTTTGCACCTAGATATGGCATGAGATTAGTGAAAGAGTTCCTAGAACTAGACATATAGGAACTAGCCCCACTATGTTAAAATATCACTTCCAACTTGTTGTATCTTGTAGATCTCAAGTTATTTGAGCTTGATAGGATCTCACACGTGTGGAGTATGTTCCCACGTGTGAAAGAATGTACATAAGTAATTTTAATTAAGCTAGATTAGTTTTAGCTTGATCTACACTAGTGTGAAATTGACCTTTAAGTAAAATCTTGAAAATGGTCAAATTGGTCAAACTTTTTGTAAATAGATTGGACTTCCATGTGAATGAGTTATTACTCACACATATCAAAATACCATTCACACATGTGGAGAAGCTTCTAGAAGATAAGATAGGAAAATTCCATTAAATCCTATTTTATAGAGAATATTCCTATAAATGTGGAAGACTAGCTTTTTTGTTTTCTAGCCAAAGAGAATAGTCAACTTTGGGAAATGAGCACATATGACTCCCATTGGTGGATCTGGATGACTAGGCACTCTTCACATGTGTGAAGGCCTGCTGGATAGTACACAGCTCGTGGATGTACTTGATCTATGAAGAGATCAACCAAATCAATAACAAGTTGATGTGACATTGGCAAATTCTAGTTTTGTTGAGATTTTTACATTTGCCTTGAGTTTTGATGAATGAAATGCATTTGTAAGTTAATGTACTTTACTCTTTGTAAACAGGCCGTACAGGTACTATCCTCCACACATGTGAGGCCGCCCATCCATGTGTTTGATCATTTGATCCAGTGCTCTTGCTCAATTTTGGACTAGTATGCACTTTTTTGGATAAAAAACACTTATGGAAGTTAATTTGAAGGTGGTTGTACGGTTTCACACATGTGGACAGTACTTCAGCAGCCCACAAATTGATCTTGACCCAAAAAAATGATGTTACTTCTCTCTTTGAACTCGCCCTCTCAATTAGAACTCAAAAACAACAAATTGTCAATGATTTCTCAAGTACTATTAATCATTTTGATCACTCTTAGACTTGGCTCTGATACCATGTCAATTTTCAGAGAAAAAGGACAAATATTGATTGTACTATCAATCATTAAGAGTTATTGATTGCTTAATCCAAAGATCTATCCGGTTCTAGATGTTAGATCTTGATCTAGATGCTTTACACTATGATTCAAGGTTTTTAGTGCATTGTCTAGGTCTAGGTTCAATCTAGAGAATGCTGATGATCAAATAGTGATTTGAGTCATTGAAGTAATTCATTTTGAAGCATTAGATCAGATGTTTGAGGCTGATTTGTTCAGATCTTAAGTGTGTGAAATATCAAACCAATTTGAACTATAATCAATTTCTTTGTGGAGTGAATTGCTAGGATATTTGTAGTTGATCTATTATACCATCATCCAAGTTGAACTAGGATTGATTGGGCTGAGATTAGAATCTTCTTGAAAGCTAGAAATCTATCTTAGATCACACCTTATCAAGAGAACTTTGAGTGTCTCATAGGCTTTCATTCAAAATGACATCCATGGGTGGATATATGTTAGAATCTAGCGAGAAACTAACTTCCACAAACTATTCTATTTGGAAAGTAAGAATGGAATCACTACTAGTGGTTCATGATCTCTTTGATATTGTCTTAGGAGTTGAGGAAGAGCCTCAAGCTCCCCAAGAACAACTAAAATACAAGAAGAGGGTTAGATTAGCCCTACATTGCTTGAAGTTAAATGTAAGCAATGACCTCTTGAAGGAGGTGGCTTCTTGTACCACATAAAAAGAGGCTTGGGATTCACTAAAGAACATTTATGAATCCAATAACACTTCAAGAGTGCTTATGCTAAGAAACTTGATCTTGCAAAGCATGAGGGGAAGTGGAGAAAATGGACAAGAGTATGTCCTAAGGATAAAATCCTTGAACAAAGAATTGGGATCTATAGGAGAGAAGATCCAAGATAATGAACTAGTACAAGTAATCTTGAATGGATTAGGAGATGAGTTCTCTAATCTAGTTCAATCTTTTGCTATTCAAGACCAACTTCCATGAAAAATTGCATAATGTTCTTGTGGCCGAGGAGAGTAGGATTCTACACCTCAAAACAAGAATGGGGTCCTTATCAGTACATAATGGTGATGAGAAAGCAAACTTCACATCTAAAGGCAAGAAGAAGTCTCATCCTTTCAAGAAGATCCAAGGCAAGGAGGCCGAGGCAAAGGATGGAGCATCTACCTCCAAAGGGAAGCAAAAGAACAAAGCAAAGTTGAAGTGTTTCTTTTGTGGAAAGAAATGACACTTTGCTTCCGAATGCTGTAAGAAGAAGAATGCACAAGGGAATGAAGATCAAGGCAATCTTGCACAAGGGGAGGAGGAAGATGATGGCTTCAACACATCCTTGATGGTAGCACCTACACCAACATCAAGCCAAGAAACATGGTGGACTGATAGTGGGGCTAGTTCTCACATGTCATTCAACAAGCATTATTTCTCTTATCTACTTTCTTGCAATGATTCTAAGAAATCAATCTACACAGCTAGTGATCAAGAATTCAAGATAGGTGGCATAGGATCTATTCCATTATGCTTAGGATCATCTAAAAGGATAGATCTTGATAATGTTTTGTATGTTCTATCCATTACAAAAAACTTGCTTAGTGTTGGTCAATTAATGGACAATGGACTAGATGTACATTTCAAGAATGGAGTGTATTCCATCTTGAAAAATAATAAGTGCATAGCACAAAAGATTGGGCCATCTTAATCTTCAATCAATGGAATCCATGGCATCAAAGGAACTAGCTCTCGGCCTCCAAAAGCTTTCAAGAAGTGTGGCAAAGTGTGTGAAGCATGTGGCCTTGCAAAGTCACACAAGACTTTCTACAAGATCTTTAACAAGATCTACCTCACCTTTAGATTTTATCCATTCGGATGTACATACTTTTTCTCATGAAAGTAATGGAGGATCTTTAATGTATATGACTTTTATTAGTGATTGTACTAGATACACTTGGATTGAATTATTGCCTAAGAAAAGTATTGTATATGAAGCTTTTGTAAAGTTTAAGTCTCTAGCGAAAAAGCAACTTAGTTCTTGCATTAAAGTTCTAAGATGTGATAATGGAGGAGAGTATATCTCCAACAAGATGAGAGACTTTTGTGAGATCAATGGCATTAAGAGAGAACTCACTTGTCCTTACACCCCCCAACAAAATGGGGTGGCCGAGAGGAAAATAGGAGTCTTTGTGAATGTGTAAAGTCTTTAAGACTTGATGCATCTCTACCCATCACTTTTTGGGGGGAGGCCATAACTTGTGCTAATTACTTATGTAATAGGCTTCCTAGTAGGGCTATTGGTGGGATCTCACCATTTCAGGCTTTGTTTTGCAATAAGCTCAATGCAAAAGATTTTAAAGTGTTTGGATTTATATGTTATGTGCACATTCCTTTGGAAACAAGAAGGAAAAAAAATACAACTTCCTTCAAAGGAATATTTGTAGGCTATAGTGAAAATAGCAAAGGATATAGGATATTTGATCCTATTTCAAAGAAAGTAAAAGTTAGCAAGGATGTCTTGTTTGATGAATCTCAAAGTTACAAGTTGTCTCCAAATTCATCTAATCTCTTAGGTGATGAAGATCTTGCAACACCCGACGAGGAGCCTTTTGAAAGTGATCTTTTGAAAGATCAAAATTATGTGCCAAAGGAGCCGAGAAGATCCACAAGGAGCAAGGCCGAGCCTTCAAGGCTCACATACTTTGAGAAAGGAAAGCAAAGGGAAGACACATCTCCTTCTACCTCTTACTCTTTTCTAACCACAATGCTTGAAGAGCCATCATGTTATAAAGATGCAAGTAGATCACAAGTTTGGAGAGATGCAATTCAAGTAGAATTTGATGCTTTGATAGATAATCAAACTTGGAATCTTGTACACCTTCCATATGGGAAGAAGCCACTTGCATGTAAGTGGATCTATAGATTAAAGTACAATCAAGATGAATCTATAAGTAAGTACAAAGCTAGATTGGTTGCTAAGGGATTTCTTCAAACTAAAGGCATAGATTATGAAGAAACATTTGCTCATGTAGCAAAACTTGTAACCATTAGATTGATCATTTGTATTGCTACTTTATTCAAGTGGAATATCTATCAAATGAATGTGACAAATGCTTTTTTGAATGGCTACTTGGAGGAGGAAATATACATGTTGCAACCCGAGGGCTTCATCAAGGATGGTGAGGAGGACAAGGTTTGTCACTTAAGGAAGAGCCTATATGGCTTGAAGCAAGCACCTAGAGCTTGGTACTCTAGGTTGCATGATTTTCTCTACTCTCTTGGCTTTGTGATTAACTCTTATGACCCTTCTTTGTACATCAAATGTAATGATGGAAAGATCATCATTTTAGTACTTTATGTTGATGATATCATGTTGACATGAAATGATGATAATCAAGCCTCTCAACAAATTGCTACCAATCCGCTTTCTAGCATTCAAGAGAGGGAAGATTAGAGTTTTGGGGACTCTTCAAGGCTGTTCTAAGGTGTAGTGGACACCTCCTAAAGTGATTTAGGTTCAGTCCAACCATTGCTTGACTTATGCACCAAATTAGATCAATTTTTCATCAATTTTGATTATTTTTTGCTTGTGATTGGATAGTAGATTGTGTTGCATCCTCATTAAGTTCCATTTAGATCTTTTACAAGTGATTTTGGAAGTATATTAGGTTGTTGAAATTCACTCTTGATCAGATCATTTGGAAGCTTTAATGTTCTTTATAGAAAGAGGGGCAATTCTACTAGTATTGTCTACTTCAATCAAGCAAGTGCATTTTTTCTAGTATTCTATGATTTGATTTTGTTAGAGATCGTTCTTAGATCTTTATAGGAAGTCTATTACTGATCTTTTCAAGTCCCTAGGAAGTGGGGTAAGGTAGATCTTCAATCAAATCAATAGAAGTAACCTTCATTTTGTCAAGTCCTTGATTAGGAGACTAGATGGCATCTATAAATGCATATCTTTTGGATACTAATGAAAGGCTCAACAAAACTAACTATTCCATATGGAAAGTTAGAATGAAATCCATCATGATCATGCAAGATCTGATGGAAATTGTAAATGTTAAGGAGGGTGAACCTATTCATCCTCAAGAAAAAGCCAAATACATCAAGAGGTGCAATGTTGCACTACATTGCATAAAAATGAATGTTGCAAATGAACTCTCAAGAGAGGTAGGAGATTGCACTTCAGCTCAAGATGCTTGGGAGACTTTGCAAAAGGTCTATGAATCCAAGAACCAAACTAGAATGTTAGCTTTCAAGAATCAAATCTATAGAAGCTATCAAAAGAAAGGAGAGAGTGCACATACTTTTGTCCTAAGAGTAAAGGAATTGAACAAAGAGCTAGCCTTTATAGGTGACCCTATCAAGGATGAAGAGCTTGTTCAACTCATATTGAATGGACTAAGCTTTGAATTTGACAATTTGGTTCAGGGATATGCAATTATGAGTAAGCTACCCATACTTGAAGAACTCCAAGGCACACTCATGGCCGAGGAATCAAGAAGGAGCCAAATGCAAGAGAGGATGGATAGGCTTTCCATCCAAGGTGGAGATGACCAAGCTCTCTTCACCAAAGGCAAAGGATCAACATTCAAGAAGTCTACAAAGCTTGAGGATCAAGAAGGACCCCCAAAGGCATCTCCATCAACCACCAAAGTCAAGAAGGACAAATCAAAGGTGAAGTGCTACTATTGTAGCAAGATGGGGCATTATGCCTCGGAATGCTTCAAGAGGAAGCAAGATCAAAGCCAAGCCAACATGAGCAAAGAGGAGGAGGAGGAGAGTTCACATGAGGACTCTCTCATGATGTCCATATTTTCTTCAACAAGCTTCAAAGGAGAAGATCCTTGGTGGATTGACTCGGGTGCTAGTTCACACATGACTAGTAAAAGGGAGTTTTTCTCTTCTCTCTTATCTTATGATGGACCTATAAAGTCTATCTATACAGCAAATGATGAAGCTTGTAAGATTGAAGGAGTTGGTAGCATTCCCCTTTACTTAGGATCTTCCAAAAAGATCAACATAGAAGGTGTTTTCTACATTCCTACAATAACAAAGAATCTACTAAGTGTTGGCCAAATGGTAGACAATGGTTTCAATGTTGACTTTGCTTCAAATGAATGTTTCATCAAGAAGAAGGGTAAGATAGTGGCTAAGGGCACTAGACTTGGCAAACTTTATAAGCTGGATGCATTTGTGGATACTAATGTTGTCATGTTGGCCGAGAAGAGCAAGATATCTACCTTTACTTTATGGCACAAAAGACTTGGACATGTCAACTCGGGTTCCATGGAGGCTATGATCAAGGAGGAGTATGCTTTAGGCCTACCAAGGTCTATTGGGAAGGAAGACAAGGTTTGTGAAGCTTGTGCCTTATCCAAGGCACATAAGAAGGTGTTTCCTAACTCCATCACAAAGTCATCTCATTCTCTTGAACTCATACACTCGGATGTGCACATTGCTAGCACCAAATCTGTGTGAGCGTATGAGAGAGAGAGAGAGAGATATAGAGAGAGAGAGAGATGCGAATGTCGTTTAGAGCCAAGCGAATGACTATTTTGTCGACACAAGCTATCTCGCAATTTGCTTGGAAATCTTCGCTCTTGCGTCTTGCAACCATACGAAAGGTTGTGTTTTTATGCGTGAAGTCAAACACGGCTTTTTTTGAGCAGTGCTTCCGAAATGCTCTCTCTCTAGAATGGGACCAATATGTGGGGGATGGGGGTGTGTTGGAAGTTTTGTTGGAGTAGGTTTGAGTCAGTTAGAGGGGTGGGCCGACAACCGAAGCTCGGATATCAGCTTGTTGCTCGGACATTTTGGCTTGGAGAATGGTAAATCCCGGAATTCAACAGACATTACTGCCTCTTGACCGTATATGAGATGGAATGGAGTAACCCATCCAGTGGCCTACTTGGGAGTTGTGCGGTACGCCCAGATAGCAGAGAACAACTTGGTTTCCCAATCTGATCAACTACTTTCAACTATCTTGGTTAGGATCTTACAAATGGTCTTGTTTGTCGATTTGTCTTGGCCATTACATCTGGGATAGTAGGAAGAATAGCACGATGCATTCTTCCACTATCAGAATTCGACTATTCAATTGAAGTTCAACTTGGCAAACATCATTCAAATGTAGATTATTTATCAAGACTCGAAACTACAGAACAAAAGGATCTTGTTTCTGATAGACTTCCAGATGAGGAAGTAATGTTGTTAGTAACTTAAGATTCATGGTATTCAGATATTATCGAATATTTGCAGACTTTACAATATCTAGTAAGTTGACAGACTTACCAAAATGGCGCAATTTATTCCAACAAACACTACTGTCAAGGCTTCGGAGATGTCTTTCAATATCGCTATACCATAATCTCAAGCATTTTGTACAAGATGAGAACTGATGAGGAACTTAGAAGATGCTTGGAAAAAGATCAGATTCAAGAAGTGATCAGATCCTTTCATGTAGAAGATGCAGACCAAGTCGTCGACGGGATAGTCTCTACCTCAATATATAGTGAGTAGGATCCAGTGCATGAGCACACGCAATCCCCATGCAGGTCAACAATAAATAGGTCACAACTCTTCATGCATACCTCCTGTCTATATCAGTCACATGTACATGCACTACTCCATATGTCTCAATTAGAGTATCTGGGTCCTCTCAAGGTCAGTAGTCACCAACAGGCCTTGACTTGGAATAAAATCTAGGCGTGACCAATAAACTCGAATACTGGAGGGCCAATCTATTTACAAAAAGTTTGACCAATTTGACCATTTTCAAGATTCTACTTAAAGGTCAATTTCACACTAGTGTAGTGTGAAAATTACAACAAATAAGGATCCTAAAACACTTGAAATGATGAGGAAAACAATAGATTATGATTTCATAAGATTAGCACAAGTTGAACCATCAAAATCCATCAAAAATCTATGCTTGAACCTCACTAATTGGCCCAAATCCTTGAAGAAAACTTCACACGTGTGAAAATACGGACTCCCACAGTCTGAGTACTGTACATCAGACCTACATTCAATCCTATAATCATTAGTAATCACAAGTACTCAAACAATTATGAACATAGAGAGCACTTGCACCATTATGAGAGAAAAATCATGAAATTGCTTGATTTATTTTGGTGAGATATCATCACCTATATATACATGATCCATCACGGTTTTGGGCAGGTATGAGTAGCTCTAAACCTATCCCTAATGCTAATTTTGGTGGATCTTTCATCCCTACCAAGTTAGGGTTGGAATCTTGAAGATCCCTCAACAATGCAAAAATTATCAAAAATAGCATTGGTCTATTGTATCTAAGCATAATTTGGACTCATTCCAAAGGTTCTAACACTTAGGTATACTTGAGAACATCCTTATGAATGGAATCCTATGCTATTTGGCACGTGTGACAAGCCACATCATGACCATCTAACTATTTACAATTCATATGACCAAAACTAGTCAAGCTAGAATTGTGAATTTTTAACACTCCTCCTCATTATCTAGCTTGGTTCAATCATTGCTTTACTAATCACTCCAAGTGATGATCTGAACTTCATAAAAGTGTTTTTTGAAGTGGTTTAGTAAGTAGATCAGCTACACATTCATTGCTTGGAACGTGCTCCAAAGCAATCTCTTGGCTTGTACCATTTCTCTCACAAAGTGATGGCATATCTCAATGTGCTTAGATCTTGCATGGAAGATTGGGTTAGATGCAAGGTGTTGGACTGATATATTGTCATTGTAGATGATTGGTGCCTCCTTTGAATCCATGATCTTTAGCTCCACCAATAATCTCTTGATCCAAAGTACCTCCTTTGTAGTGGTTGTCAAAGCTTTATACTCGGCCTCGGTTGAAGATAGAGATATAGTTTCTTGCTTTTTTGAAAGCCATGAAACCACACCTTCTCCTATGAAAGTTGAATATGCACTTGTTGATTTCCTATCCCTCTTGTCCCTTGCAAAATCTCTGTCCCAAGATCAATGATGCACTTGGACATGTCTTTCTTTTCATCAATCATGGTCTGGATCAAGTGCGCAAAGTTAGAAACAAGACTCATTGCGTCACCAGAATCCACGGTAGTAGGCACAGCAGGATCAGGAGCAACAGCAGGTCCGATAGGAATCGTGCTAACTGGCCTCTATTGTGTGGCTGGTTCTTCTTCTTCAAATGTATCTTTAGCTTCAAAACCCTCTGGTATTGTGGCATTGAACTACTTTGGACATATAACAGCATGATTGACCCTAAGGATCTCTTGTGAGACTTCAACTTGATCTTGCTGGTTGATCTGGAAGGAATCATCAAGGTATCTTGGAACTATTCGAATCCTCTTCCAGGGGATTGGAGTTTAAAGGGTCCGAGGCTTGTGGGCATCATCTGGGTCTAGTGGGCTGGAATCATCGAACATGTCCATGAATGATTGTGTGTTTGGGGAAATGACTCGTATCTATAGAAAAGAGACGGACGGGGTAGCTGTGACTGGAATGGTAGATCCAATTGTCACAGACTTACCTTGTGAGATAGTAGAGGCAAGGGAAGCATCAGAGGCAGGGGGAATAGGGAGTTCAGTGTGAATAACAACCGGGGGAGGAGGGTCCATTACTCAAAATACTAGTTTGGCTGATCAGTTTAGAACAAAAATTTGCAAGCTTGCTCACTACTATGAAAATAGGCTATAAAAATCTCGGCGAAGGTTTTTGAGGCTCTGAACTTATCCGACGAACGTTTTTCAGGTTTGATGAAGGATGAACCTTGTGAACTCGAGGGTGAAGGCCTGTCCTAAAAGTCTTAATAGGACAATTGATTAATTGACTTATCATTCACGTAAAGCAAGTCTTGAATCTTAAATGAAAATCAAATAAGACTTTAAATCAAAGTTCAAAAACATTGCATCACATAACTTCATTCACACAACAACGGAAGCATTGAGGGGTCAAGATGGGACTATTCGAATCCTCTTCCAGGGGATTGGAGTTTAAAGGGTCCGGGGCTTGTGGGCATCATCTGGGTCTAGTGGGCTGGAATCATCGAACATGTCCATGAATGATTGTGTGTTTGGGGAAATGACTCGTATCTATAGAAAAGAGACGGACGGGGTAGCTGTGACTGGAATGGTAGATCCAATTGTCACAGACTTACCTTGTGAGATAGTAGAGGCAAGGGAAGCATCAGAGGCAGGGGGAATAGGGAGTTCAGTGTGAATAACAACCGGGGGAGGAGGGTCCATTACTCAAAATACTAGTTTGGCTGATCAGTTTAGAACAAAAATTTGCAAGCTTGCTCACTACTATGAAAATAGGCTATAAAAATCTCGGCGAAGGTTTTTGAGGCTCTGAACTTATCCGACGAACGTTTTTCAGGTTTGATGAAGGATGAACCTTGTGAACTCGAGGGTGAAGGCCTGTCCTAAAAGTCTTAATAGGACAATTGATTAATTGACTTATCATTCACGTAAAGCAAGTCTTGAATCTTAAATGAAAATCAAATAAGACTTTAAATCAAAGTTCAAAAACATTGCATCACATAACTTCATTCACACAACAACGGAAGCATTGAGGGGTCAAGATGGGACCCCTCCCCCCCCCACCCCCTTTGAAGGATTCTTTTCTTGTCATTATGCAAAACCAATTGGCCTATGCCAATTACATATACAATGGATTCCAATAGGGGTCTCAAAGTAGGAACATCAACTTTACATAGACTTAGTTCCTTTCAATGATCTTAATTCCATATCTAGCTTAACGGAAACATAGAAATTTTTTCATAAGTCTTAATTCTTCCAACATGCAATCATGTTGGATCTTAGATTCTTGACATGCAATCTAAATGGAATTTAGTTTCTTTACATGCAAACATAATGGTTCTTAGATTCTAGTCATGCACTCATGAGGGTTCATAGATTCTTGACATGCAACAGTCTAAAGTGACATGCATGGTCATTAGGCAATGCATGGTGTGATATGCAAGCTTCAAATCTGACATGCAAGCTCTAGATCTGATATGCATGGACGATAGGCCACAGATGACATGACATGCAAGCTTCAAATTTGACATGCAAGCTCTAGATCTGACATGCATGGACAATAGGCCATAGATGGCATGACATACAATAGTATTGATCAACCATTCTTACATATGGATAACAGAATCAAGAGCATACCATGGTTTTAGGAGAAGGTGAGAGAGAGAGAGAGAGAGAGAGAGAGAGAGAGAGAGAGAGAGAGAGAGAGAGAGAGAGAGAGAGAGAGAGAGAGAGAGAGAGAGAGAGAGAGATTGTGTGTGTGATGTGAAAGAGAGATAGAAATCCGAAGGGTTTGAGCTCCAAATAATCCTGCAATCCACAAAATAGCATAGCCTCTTTGAGGTAATGCCTCAATCCTCTTCTCCAAAGCACCTTTACACAACAAAAAACAAATGGGCAAAGCTTGGATGCATCATCCTTCAATCTTCTTGGTAGTGGGCGCATTTCCACTTATATAGAGAGTGGAGAGTCCTTCCAAAGTGAGTGAGGTGTCAAGTCATGAGGTGTGAGGGAGCCATCTTTGTCATTACTAGAATTTCTCATAGAGAAGATGTCTTCATCTGGTTCACATTTCTTGGAGCACAGTGAGAGATTAACATCTTCCAATTATGCAATGTGGAAGATTAGAATGGAATCACTATTGATTCTACAGGATGTAATGGACATTGTGAGTGGAGCTGAAGAAGAACCTGCAGCACCTAATGAAGTTGCAGCATTTCACAAAAGAACCAGAATTGCCCTTCATTTCATCAAAATGAATGTAACAAATGAAGTGTTAAGAGAGATCAGTACATGCACCACTGCCAAGGAAGCTTGGGATACTCTAAAAACAATCTATGAAATCAAGAATACTTCTAGATTACTTACACTTAGAAACCAAATCTTTCTAAGTTATCAGAGAGTATATGAGAGTGCTTCATCATATGTAATGAGAGTAAAGGATCTTTACCAAGAGTCAGCTGGTATTGGAGATGCTCTTAAGAATACTGAACTTGTTCAAGTAGTCCTTAATGGACTTAGAGATGAGAATGACAATATTGTACAGACTTATGTTGTTAGAGAGGATCTTCCATCCTTGGAGACACTGCAAAGTGTTCTCATTGCTGAAGAAAGTAGGCAAGAGAACAAGATGCTAAGGATCAACAGACTTTCATTGAAAGATGGTGGATATGACAAAGCACTCTTCATTAGAGACAAGTTAAGAGGCAAGGGCAAAGGACAACAACACTTCAAGAAGGAAAAAGCCAAGGAAGGTGGTGAGGATCAATCCTCACACGTTGCAACATCCAGTGGCAAGAAGAAGCTATCAAAGATCAAGTGTTTTTTCTGTGGCAAGAAAGGACACTATGTATCAAACTGTTTCAAGAAGAAGGACCAATATAAACAAGCTAACATTACTAATGAGGATTGGTTTGAGGGTGTTGAGCATGAAAGAGAAGATTCTTTAATGATGTCTACCTTTTCATCGTTTCCTTTCAAGAATGAAGAAGTCTGGTGGATAGATAGTGGGGCTAGTTTCCATATGTCTAGTTCTAGAAACTCTTTCACTGGTCTCATGCCATATCTAGGTGCAAAAAGATCAATCTATACTGCTAATGATGTAGATTGTAGAATTGAAGGAATAGGTAGTATTCCACAACATGCATCATCATCAAAATCTTTTTGCTTGCATGATGTACTTTATGTACCTAGACTAACCAAGAATCTCATTAGTGTAGGACAATTGTTTGATAGTGGATTGGATGTCAAGTTTCAAGTTGACAAGTGTACAATTTCAAGAGAAGATGAAGTTATTGCTAGAGGATCTAGAACTGGTAAGTTGTACAAAATAGATTCTAGGGAGAGAGCTAACATTTCAGATATTGCTTATGAGACCAAGGGTCTGCAGGAAGATCTGTGGCATAAGAGATTGGGTCATCCCAATTTCAAATCCATGCAATCTATGGTCAAGGAAGGAAAAGATGTTGGACTACCAAAGACATTGTCAAAGGAGCTTCTACCTTGTGAAGCTTATGTTTTGGCAAAATCACATAGAAGGCCTTTTCCTAGATCAAGCATCAAAACAAAGCAACTATTTGAACTCGTGCACTCTGATGTTCATTTCTCATCAACTAAGAGCAAAGGAGGAGCAAATTTATTTGTTTCCTTTGTAGATGATTATACAAGATATTCTTGGATCTATATGTTGTCTTCTAAAGCCATGGTTTATGATGTTTTCCTTACTTTCAAAGCTTATGCAGGAAAGCATTTTTTTTTCAAGTTGAAAGCTTTGAGAAGTAATAGTGGAGCAGAATATACCTCCAATAAGTTTAAAGACTTTTGTGAGAGAGAGGGAATCCAAACAAAGTTTTCTTGTTCATATACTCCTCAGCAAAATGGAGTTGCTGAGAGAAGAAATAGAACTTTGTGTGAATGTGCAAAAGCCATTAGGCTAGAAGCTTCTCTACCTAAAGAGTTTTGGAGAGAAGCAGTTGCATGTGCAAACTATCTTTGTAATAGGCTTCCTAATCTTGAAATAGGAGGAAAAACACCATTTGAAATGTTGTATAAGAAAAAGTCTAAGGTAGATCATCTTAGGATTTTTGGCTGTGTATGCTTGGTGCATGTACCTCTAGAGACTAGGAAGAAGGAAGATCCTAGTGCTGTTAAAGGAATTTTTGTAGGATATAAAAGCATATAAAGTATATCTTCTCTCTACTGACAAGAATGTTGTTAGTAGAGATGTGATCTTCCATGAAGATCAGAAGTTTGACTTGGATGATGCACGAATCAAGGAGTCTCATGCAAAATCTACAATTATCAATCTTGATGTTGCTCAAGAAGTGGTGAGGCCGAGGCTTGAGGAGGAACAACTTCAAGCAACCACACCAAGAAGATCTACAAGAGAAAGATTTGAGCCAAGGAGGCTCACATATGATGAGGAAGGAAGGCAGGTGGAAGGTGAAACTTCCTATCATGCTCTCTTCATATCAGATGGAGAGCCTAAAGATGTCCAAGAAGCACTTCAATCCAAGATATGGGTTGAAGCAATGACCCAAGAGTTTGAAGCCTTGATGTCAAATGACACATGGGAGCTTGTGGAGCCACCAAACAACATGCATGTGATTGGATGTAAGTGGGTTTTCAGAATCAAGTATAATCATGATGGATCTATCAATAAGTATAAAGCAAGACTTTGTGCCAAAGGTCTGACTTTGATTGCTTTTTCAGATTCAGACTTTGCAGGAGACAGGTTGGATAGAAAATCCACAAGTGCTTACATGATTTTTCTTGGAGGAAACTTAGTTTCATGGCTGTCAAAGAAGCAAGCAACTATATACTTGTCATCCTATGAAGTTGATTACAAATCTCTTACAACCACAACCAAGGAGGTTCTATGGATCAAAAGGCTACTTTTGGAGCTAAAGTGTTATGGAGTTGAAGACTTCCAATTATCAAGAATGATAACATTTCTGCTCAGGCTCTTGCAAATAATCCAGTGTTCCATGCAAGGAGCAAACACGTCGAGGTAGCTCATCATTTTGTAAAAGAAAAAGTCATTAGGAGAGAGATCTTATTGGAGCATGTTGGATTTTCAAATTGTGTTGCAGATCTTCTCACCAAGCCATTACTCAAGAATGTCTTTATCAAGATGAGGTCTAATCTTGGCCTAATTTCAAAGTATATGTTGGATAGGAATATATATTTTAAGGAGGAGTGTGAAATATTAGTAAAAAATATCTTCCTATCTCGAGTTTTGGGGCCATGTCCATGATTATTTCCATTGTAAACTATGTTGTGCATAAAGGTATGTGAATTGAGCACATTACCTTTTAGAATAGGTCAACTTTGAGTTAGCTAGATTCAAATTTGATGTCATGCAAAAGTTTAGATAGCATGCAATGTCATTATGTATGCATGCAAGCCACATGCAATCAGTGCATGCAACATGCAAAGTGGTTTCTGTGATCTACACATGTCTAGGCAGTTTTATGAGTTGACATGCAATACATGCAAAATGAATATGCATGCAGTTACACATGAGGATCCTTGGTAGTTGAGTTAACTGAGTTAAGTGGACTTTCCATGCAACTCCACTGTAGGAATTCGAGTCTCTTTGATGTAGGAAAATGTTGGCATGTTTTGTCATATTGTGAATAATGAGATTTTGGTGTTTTGGACTCATATTCTCTCTACCCGAGTGTTCTAGCATTGATTTTCTCTCTCTACCCGAGAGCAACCTGTTTTTCCCATACTGAGCACTTAGAATTATTTCTGACATTCATTCCTCATAGTAAGAAGTTAGATTTTTCAGTCAGATGTATGCCATTGTGCTCTTGCCATAGATTTTTCAAGTATTCTGTTCTCTGATCAATCCTATGCAATCACAACACCTCAGTAAGGTCCTGTAAGGTGTGTGGTGAAGTTCACACGTGCTAAAAACTTCACAGGTATCAATGTTTGTTACTCAATTCATTAAAGTAATAAATTCATACAATATCCTAAAAGAATATTGATCATTGATATTTCTATATCATCAAAGTCTATATGGGTTTGAAGCTGGGAAATTTTTTATTACTTAGGGACATTTGTCTCTACAAATTACAAACCTTCGCCCAAGTACTATTATAAATGCAACTTTTCAGGATCTGAACCTGTAGCTGACCTAATTTTGGCATTTTAAGTCCATCTGGCATGTCGGTGAAGGTTTTTGAGGAGAGTAAGGTGGTCGGCGAAGGTTCCCAAAATGGCATATTGCTGATCATTCACGTGACTCAAAAACAGGTAGCAACTGGTGAAAAGAACGTTCGCCCAACTCAGTATAGGTATATCTGAGGTGGATCTTGCTTCTGAAAACTCGGCGAACAATTCTAACACATTTTGTGCAAAAAATGACCAAAAAAATAATTTCCCAAGTCATTTTCCCATAAAGATCTGATCTGATGACATTTTTGACTTTTGCTAATAAGTCTTTCCTCATTTTTCTTGGGCTTTTTTTTCACATTGTCTTTTCCAAAAGAAGTTAACAATTAAGTAGTAAAAACAAGAAATTGATAAACAAATAAAAATAAAAAATCATTTGGTGATGCTGGCCAATATCCTCACAAAGCCTTTAGACAAGGCAATGTTTGAAAGACAAAGGATGAGCTTGGGAATCAGAAAAATACCCGCTTTGAGAGGGAGTTGAAGAAACTCAAAGTTTCTAAGCATCAAAAATTTTGTATTTTTCCTTGTGTTTTTTGTAGTGTTGCAACTTTGAACTAAGTTTCGCACAGATCTGCATATTTGAACTATTTTTTGACAATAATCAAACTTCATAGCTTTGTCATTTAATTTAAAACTACACTTCAGAAACACAAATCAAAATTCATCATTTTTTGTTATAGAAAGAAAATGAATAAAGGGATTTGAATGAACTTACAAGCATGTGTTGTAGTGATATCATGAATAATACTAGTGTAGACATGAATTATATCACACATTAAAAAATCACTTGTATCATAAGTCACCCATGATGTATTACAAATCCAAAAAACATTAACATCATATTTTTATGGTCATGAACAGTTAGAGTTTTGAAGTAGTTGGCATTGTAGAATTTGAAGTTTTTCTCAAATACCATATAAACAAGTAAATGGAGACAATTTTTATATTGTTCCATCGAAAACATGTTCAATCATGTCATATTTGGATTATGTCATTGTCATGAACAATTATCATAGTCAATCCAATCACGTATATGACATGTGCATGGACATGTTTGTGTGTGTATATTTGAAATTGTTTTATAGTCAAGATCTATGTCAAACTACGTGATGATCATATCATCAAAGTTCTAAGATAAGTTTTCCTACCTACTCTTGGAAAGTAATTGCACATAACTCACAAAGTCATTTGACATGTTAAGTGACACCACATGCACTATGATTAAAGTTAAGGATATTGATAAAATTATAGAAAGACTAAATCCAAAGAAGTCAAAGTATGAGCGAATGATAAATTAGGTAATAGTTATATTTTTTGATACATATAATCTAGTTAGCATGAAATCTTACCAACCATTGATTATAGCAATATGCACAAATTGGAAGATAACTGTATTATATTCTTCTAATGTCACAATGGTGTCAATAGGCTGTCATAAATTCAAAGATATATATTATATGTTTGTAATAGAGACCATTAAAATTATTTATTGCCCCCTTAGTGACTAATGGCACCACAAGTTGGACTCACACTCGAACTAGGGCCTAACATAACTAACTATTGTCAGGCTCTTCAAGATGGGCTTATACATGTAGGATGCCATACTTGGTCCATTAATTTAGCCAAAATGATTATTTACAAAGGCTTTTCCCCACAAGGTGCCCCTTTCCTAATTACCCTGGGCTCCTTTGAAATGTCCCTTAGGCCTTCTTTAGGTATATTTTTAGTTTTTGAATTCTCTCATGGTTCCAAATAACATTCTTTCTTGTGCCCAAATACATTTGTCAAATTTGGAAAACCACATTATTTTCTATGTATAAATTGGTGCATTGCACAAAGTCTATTCTCGTAAAGTTAGGTGAGCTTGTGCTACATAACACAAAAAATAAGTATTCCATTTTTTTGGATAGCATATATGAACATTATTGAGTTAAATAATCTCAACTATTATGAGTAGAGGTGGAAGGTGCAATGCTAGTGAAACAAATCAAGCAATATATTTAAAGTTTTAGTAATCAACATGTTGAATAGCTATTTATTTTGAGTGATGCTTAGCATGATAATATCATTATCAACATTTTGAATAGATTGGGTATTGTTTTAATGATCATTCAAAGAAAATTATATCAATAGAATGCAAAGATTTGATCAAATGCTTTCTAGATTAAAATGTTATCCTCTCTTTTTATACTTATACATGTTTGAGCTTGTGACATATAGTCATGCTTGAATGGTCAAGGAAGACATTCCATTTCAGTGGAAAAAATTTTGATATTGAAAATCATGATCACCATAGCTCTTATGAGATTTCAAAGTTGACAAATGAGAATGTCCACCTGAGGGCTGAAGTGAGGAAACTAAGAACCCACGCTGGTGTTGTAGAGAACACAAGTGAACCATGAGACCTCGTAGGGTCACATCTTGTTGCTACTTTATCTTTTGGGTACCAGCCCCATCCGTAGTTATGTTTTTATGAGATGATTATGTATAGCCTTGTACATTTTTGAGATCTGGAATGGTGCGAGTAACCGCCATGGGTAGTATTCTAAGTAGTTTCACCTACTTTCCCTCCTGCGAAAGGGATGTTATTATGGGCATATGTGCTCATCTTTCATATACCAACACTGAGAGAGAGAGAGAGAGAGAGAGAGAGAGAGAGAGAGAGAGAGAGAGAGAGAGAGAGAGAGAGAGAGAGAGAGAGAGAGAGAGAGAGAGAGAGAGAACATCTATCCAAAGAGTGTAGGCCCATATCTTGATAAGATAATGAAGAAAGTATAGCTTCTACATTTTGTTCGCAGCCATTGTTGGTATTTTGCCATTGTCCATCGTCTTACTATTTTTTATAGAATGATTCTTTCTATGCTTATCTATTTGATTCTAATCTTAACAATACTGGTAATGTCAACATAATGTTTTTTATTACCACTTGTGTAGTCTTTTATATCATTGCATAGTTGGTAATGGTTGATGATTGTCGTTCTGATAATTAGTCAATAATATCCTTTGTTTAATTATCCATCCCATGAGATGTGTGGGTACAATAGCTACCAGAGTTTGTTGTCATCTTTCATTGATCTGATCACCCAAGAGTTCAGGATGTTGTACTTCTTAGGGGTGGTTCGTGTGGACACTAAATAAGATCTTGGGACTTTTTGTTATGTTTTGATAGCAAATTACTATCAAGATAGGGTCTTACTTATTGGTGTAGTTGCCGGGAGGGCATTGTGTCTTTTTTAATCTTTGTCAGTGAAATAGATTGTGTATTTATCTTACCAGGTTGAGTTGCAATGTGGTTTTGTTGTTTTTTAGATGGTGAACAATGTTAGATGTTTGATCATTCTAAATCAATAGTAGACCCCACCGAAGCCATTTCGAGAATTAAAAAGAATATTAACTCTTGTGTTTAGACATAAGTATGCCATTAGGAGTCAGATTGGTAGTCTTGGTCTTCCGGATTACAATTTGAGTTAGATCCTAGTACCAATTCTGGTTCCAGGCTTGAAATAGGACTTCGTCTGCACATGTTACAGTTCTGATTGAATCTTCTACGAGTAAACAATCTTTAGAGGGAAAGTTATTTATGGACCATGATGAGCCTGGTATTACTGCCTTGGATACTTTAGTCAAGCGTGATCTTTACGAAAGTTCTGAAGAGAAACCCTGACAGAATCTCTGACAAAGACCTTGATGAAATTCTTGAAGAAGTTCTCGAAACTACTCTAGTAGAAACTCTTGTCAAAGCGTCTAAAATTCTTGATACAGTGCCTGATTGTGTTTCTCAACATTCTTTTGATCATACTTCTGAACAAGGTTTTGAGTACTTTTTTGTTGAGTCTCCAAGACCTGATATGGCTGAACCACCTAATGTATTGCAAGGCAATCAGGCCATTAATGTACTATCTACTATTACTAAGCCTGAGTCTTTGACTCAACCCATGCCATAATTCTAGACAACAATACAAGATAATCATGAGAAGCATGTCAACGATTTTTAAAAAATCTTGTTTTGTTAACAAGATTATTGATAAAGACCACCAGATGTTATTGTTTAGTGGCACCATGCTTGGATGTGCCAATAATTGGTTCTATTGATTGTAACCTCTCTCTGTCAATAGTATGGAGAGTTTCATCAATAAGTTTTTGAGTGAGATTCAGATACCAAAATCTTGTGATCATTCGACTTATGCTCTGACTAGTAGCCATTAAGAGGATTTTGAAACTGTAAAGTATGCTTGATGATTGAGTTGTTTCTCTCTACCTGAAAGGATTGAGGTATGCAATCCATATTATTATAAGACAATCAAATCCTCATATTTTGGAAGAAGCCATACCCGAGCATTGGACATTGACAGTTCTATGATTTCTACTCAAAAAGTGATAGCTATGGCAGAAGGCCAGCGATCTAGACATATTTTACATCCTATTTCTGATAGCATGAATTTTTCCAAGAGTAGTTTGTTAAAAATTCACAATTCTAGCTTGACTAGTTTTGGTCATATGACTTGTAAATAGTTAGATGGTCATGATGTGGCTTGTCACACGTGCCAAATAGCATAGGATTCCATTCATAAGGATGTTCTCAAGTAGACCTAAGTGTTAGAACCTTTGGAATGAGTCCAAATTATGCTTAGATACAAGGGAGAAAAAATAGGAGCTATTTTTGGTAATTTTTGCATTGTTGAGGGATCTCCAAGATTCCAACCCTAACTTGGTAGGGATGAAAGATCCACCAAAATTAGCATTAGGGATAGGTTTAGGGCTACTCATACCTGCCCAAAACCGTGATGGATCATGTATATATAGGTGATGATATCTCACCAAAATCAATCAAGCAATTTCATGTTTTTTCTCTCATAATGGTGCAATTGCTCTCTATGTTCATAATTGTTTGAGTACTTGTGATTACTAATGATTATAGGATTGAATGTAGGTCTGGTGTACAGTACTCAGACTGTGGGAGGCCGTACTTTCACACGTGTGAAGCCTTCTTCAAGGATTTGGGCCATTTAGTGAGGTTCAAGCATAGATTTTTGATGGATTTTGATGGTTCAACTTGTGCTAATCTTATGAAATCATAATCTATTGTTTCCCTCATCATTTCAAGTGTTTTAGAATCCTTATTTGCTGTAATTTTTACATGGTATCAGAGCCTAAAGGCTGAAATGAGCTAAATCCTTGGTTTTCATTCAATTTGATCACAATTTTTGATCTAAATCTTGTGTAGATTGGATCTTAGCATCTAGTATTGATTCTAGAACTCAAAGTGAGTCAAATAAATTGGATATTGGTGTTGTGTGACTTCATTTGCAGGTGTTTAGGTGTCTAAAACCAGAGGCAAAGTTGAATTCAATTCACATTACCAAGATAGCAAGTTTTGCTTGCTCCAAACATTGATTTCTAAGTGAGTTTTGGAGGTGATTTCATAGAGGAGGCTTTCTAGCATTCAAGGAGAGGGAAGATCAGAGTTTTGGGGACTCTTCAAGGCTGTTCTAAGGTGTAGTAGGCACCTCCTAAAGTGATTTAGTTTCAGTCCAACCATTGCTTGACTTATGCACCAAATTAGATCAATTTTTCATCAATTTTGATCATTTTTTGCTTGTGATTGGATAGTAGATTGTGTTGCATCCTCATTAAGTTCCATTTAGACCTTTTACAAGTGATTTTGGAAGTATATTAGGTTGCTGAAATTCACTCTTGATCAGATCATTTGGAAGCTTTAATGTTCTTTATAGAAAGAGGGGCAATTCTAGTAGTATTGTCTACTTCAATCAAGCAAGTGCATTGTTTCTAGTATTCTATGATTTCATTTTGTTAGAGATCATTCTTAGATATTTATAGGAAGTCTATTACTGATCTTTTCAGGTCCCTAAGAAGTGGGATAAGGTAGACCTTCAATCAAATCAATAGAAGTAACCTTCATTTGTGTCAAGTCCTTGATTAGGAGACTAGATGGCATCTATAAATGCATATCTTTTGGATACTAATGAAAGGCTCAACAAAACTAACTATTCCATATGGAAAGTTAGAATGGAATCTATCATGATCATGCAAGATCTGATGGAAATTGTAAATGGTAAGGAGGGTGAACCTATTCATCCTCAAGAAAAAGCCAAATACATCAAGAGGTGCAATGTTGCACTACATTGCATAAAAATGAATGTTGCAAATGAACTCTTAAGAGAGGTAGGAGATTGCACTTCAGCTCAAGATGCTTGGGAGACTTTGCAAAAGGTCTATGAATCCAAGAACCAAACTAGAATGTTAGCTTTCAAGAATCAAATCTATAGAAGCTATCAAAAGAAAGGAGAGAGTGCACATACTTTTGTCCTAAGAGTAAAGGAATTGAACAAAGAGCTAGCCTTTATAGGTGACCCTATCAAGGATGAAGAGCTTGTTCAACTCATATTGAATGGACTAAGCTTTGAATTTGACAATTTGGTTCAGGGATATGCAATTATGGGTAAGCTACCCATACTTGAAGAACTCCAAGGCACACTCATGGCCGAGGAATCAAGAAGGAGCCAAATGCAAGAGAGGATGGATAGGCTTTCCATCCAAGGTGGAGATGACCAAGCTCTCTTCACCAAAGGCAAAGGATCAACATTCAAGAAGTCTACAAAGCTTGAGGATCAAGAAGGACCCCCAAAGGCATCTCCATCAACCACCAAAGTCAAGAAGGACAAATCAAAGGTGAAGTGCTACTATTGTAGCAAGATGGGGCATTATGCCTCGGAATTCTTCAAGAGGAAGCAAGATCAAAGCCAAGCCAACATGAGCAAAGAGGAGGAGGAGGAGAGTTCACATGAGGACTCTCTCATGATGTCCATATTTTCTTCAACAAGCTTCAAAGGAGAAGATCCTTGGTGGATTGACTCGGGTGCTAGTTCACACATGACTAGTAAAAGGGAGTTTTTCTCTTCTCTCTTATCTTATGATGGACCTATAAAGTCTATCTATACAGCAAATGATGAAGCTTGTAAGATTGAAGGAGTTGGTAGCATTCCCCTTTACTTAGGATCTTCCAAAAAGATCAACATAGAAGGTGTTTTCTACATTCCTACAATAACAAAGAATCTACTAAGTGTTGGCCAAATGGTAGACAATGGTTTCAATGTTGACTTTGCTTCAAATGAATGTTTCATCAAGAAGAAGGGTAAGATAGTGGCTAAGGGCACTAGACTTGGCAAACTTTATAAGCTGGATGCATTTGTGGATACTAATGTTGTCATGTTGGCCGAGAAGAGCAAGATATCTACCTTTACTTTATGGCACAAAAGACTTGGACATGTCAACTCGGGTTCCATGGAGGCTATGATCAAGGAGGAGTACGCTTTAGGCCTACCAAGGTCTATTGGGAAGGAAGACAAGGTTTGTGAAGCTTGTGCCTTATCCAAGGCACATAAGAAGGTGTTTCCTAACTCCATCACAAAGTCATCTCATTCTCTTGAACTCATACACTCGGATGTGCACATTGCTAGCACCAAATCTAATGGAGGTTCATCCATGTTTTTAACCTTCATTGATGACTACTCAAGATATTGTTGGGTGTTCTTACTTTCCTTCAAGTCTCAAGTATTTGATACTTTTGTAAAGTTCAAGTTGTTTGTGGAAAAGCATCATAATCATAGCATCAAGATTCTTAGAAGTGACAATGGTGGAGAATTCATCTCCAATGAGTTCAAGGCCTTTTGTGAGGAGGAAGGGATCAAGAAAGAGACTTCTTGTCCTTACACTCCTCAACAAAATGGAGTTGTTGAAAGAAGGAATAGAACATTATGTGAATGTTCTAGGGCTTTAAGATTAGATGCTTGTTTGCCCAAATCCTTTTGGGGTGAGTCTCTTGTATGTGCAAACTACTTGATGAATAGGGTGTCTTGCAAAGCAATTGAAGTCAAAACTCCTTATGAGATGTTGTATGGAAAGAAACCCAATCTTAATCACTTGAAAGTTTTTGGGTGTATATGTTATGTGCATGTGCCATTGGAAACAAGAACCAAGGAGGATCCATCTTCCACAAGAGGGATCATGCTTGGATATGCAAGCTCAAGCAAGGGCTACAAAGTCTATCTCACATCCTTGAACAAATTTGTTGTTTCAAGGGATGTCATCTTTGATGAACATCATATGCGTATGCTTGAAGAAGGCTCAAGTGCTCCAACAATCAAGAAGAATATGGCCGAGGAGCAAGATCTTGGTTTTGAGGAGGAGCTCATGGAGGAGCAAGCACCAAACCCACCTATCACACCAAGGAGATCTTCAAGGGCAAAAGTGGAGCCATCAAGGCTCACATATCAAGGCAAAGGACAGCAAGTTGAGGGTATCTCATCCACTTCTTATGCTTTATCTAGTTTTGAAGAACCGTCTAATGTTGAAGATGCATTGAACTCCAAAGAATGGTATAAAGCTATGTTGGATGAGTATGATGCCTTGATTGAGAATGAAACTTGGTTGCTTGTTGAGAGACCTCAAAGGAATGTAATAGGATGCAAGTGGGTCTTCAAGCTTAAGTTGAATGCAAATGGGAGTGTTAACAAACATAAAGCAAGATTAGTTGCAAAAGGTTATGCTCAAGAGAGAGGGATAGACTATGAGGAAACTTTTGCACCCGTGGCCAAGATGGTCACAATAAGACTAATCATTGCACTTGCATCACATTTTGGATGGATTCTATGTCAAATGGATGTCTCTAATGCTTTCTTGAATGGTTTTTTGGAAGAGGATATCTATATGGAGCAGCCACAAGGGTTCATCAAGCATGGAATGGAGAACAAAGTATGCCATCTCCAAAGAAGCATCTATGGCTTGAAGCAAGCCTCGAGATCTTGGAATTCAAGACTACATTGCTATCTTATTTCACTTTCTTTTGTTCAAAGTGAATATGATCTCACTCTTTACATTAAGTTTGATGATGTTGGTATTGTACTTTTACTCATTTATGTAGATGACATCATCATTAGTGAAAATAGTGTTGATGGTATTGAAAAAATCAAGATAGATCTATCCTTAGAGTTCAAGATGGTAGATCTAGGGTGTCTTCACTTCATCTTAGGCATAGAAGTACTTAGAGGGTCTGATTTTATCTTTATAAGTCAAGTAAACTATGCTCAAAGTCTTTTGAAGAAGTTTAAGATGGAAGTATGCAAAAGTGTTGACACACCAATGGAGCAAGATGTAAAAGTGCCAAATGAAGATGATGAAAGATCCTTCATGGACATCACTTTGTTTAGGCAACTTATAGGTTCCTTAATGTGGATCACTATAACTAGACCACGTCTTAGCTTTAGTGTATGTAGGTTGAGCCAATCCATGCAAAAGCCATTGAATATCCATTGGAAAAAGGCTAAGAGGATTCTAAGATACATCTCGGGTACATTGGATTTTGGGATTCTATATAGAGGAGATGTGATTAACCTTCATGCATTTAGTGATTCAGATTTTGCAGGGGACAAGAGGGATAGGAAATCAACAAGTGCCTATTCAACTTTCATAGTAGAAGGTGTGGTTTCATGGCTTTCAAAAAAGCAAGAAACTATATCTCTATCTTCAACCGAGGCCGAGTACAAAGCTTTGACAACCACTACAAAGGAGGTACTTTGGATCAAGAGATTATTGGTGGAACTAAAGATCATGGATTCAGAGGAGGCACCAATCATCTACAATGACAATATATCAGCCCAACACCTTGAATCTAACCCAATCTTCCATGCAAGATTTAAGCACATTGAGATATGCCATCACTTTGTGAGAGAAATGGTGCAAGCCAAGGAGATTGCTTTGGAGCATGTTCCAAGCAATGAATGTGTAGCTGATCTACTTACTAAACCACTTCAAAAGACACCTTTTATGAAGTTCAGATCATCACTTGGAGTGATTAGTAAAGCAATGATTGAACCAAGCTAGATAGTGAGGAGGAGTGTTAAAAATTCACAATTCTAGCTTGACTAGTTTTGGTCATATGACTTGTAAATAGTTAGATGGTCATGATGTGGCTTGTCACACGTGCCAAATAGCATAGTATTCCATTCATAAGGATGTTCTCAAGTAGACCTAAGTGTTAGAACCTTTGGAATGAGTCCAAATTATGCTTAGATACAAGGGAGAAAAAATAGGAGCTATTTTTGGTAATTTTTGCATTGTTGAGGGATCTCCAAGATTCCAACCCTAACTTGGTAGGGATGAAAGATCCACCAAAATTAGCATTAGGGATAGGTTTAGAGCTACTCATACCTGCCCAAAACCGTGATGGATCATGTATATATAGGTGATGATATCTCACCAAAATCAATCAAGCAATTTCATGTTTTTTCTCTCATAATGGTGCAATTGCTCTCTATGTTCATAATTGTTTGAGCACTTGTGATTACTAATGATTATAGGATTGAATGTAGGTCTGGTGTACAGTACTCAGACTGTGGGAGGCCGTACTTTCACACGTGTGAAGCCTTCTTCAAGGATTTGGGCTTTGATGGTTCAACTTGTGCTAATCTTATGAAATCATAATCTATTGTTTCCCTCATCATTTCCAGTGTTTTAGAATCCTTATTTGCTGTAATTTTTACATAGTTATACTAACTAGCGTATAGTCATACCCATGGTTTCTGTTCAACAGGTTATACAACCGGTGTTCCATAATGTGACAACTCAATCGCCATTTATTAGACCAGATATAGGGGCATCTTAAAATGTACCCAATCAAAGTCATGTGAATGGGTACCAGAAATCAGCCACTCCATATCAAGGATGATCTAATGAAGCATTCCATGCTGGTACTGGCGGAGTTGATCGAGTAAGATATGAATTCCCTTCTTCAAATATTTATGATATGGTAAAGAACTACATGGACATTCTAAATGAGAATATTAAGACATTAACACTTGATGTTAACTTTTGAAAAGATAACAAAATCTCATTGGAAAACAAAAATCTAACAAGTCGAACAAGGTCTCTTCTAGGTATTGCAAAGGGACACACATGACCAAAGATTGCCCCAATCTCAAATGTATAGTCTATGGAAAAAAGGGGAATTCAAGTGATAGATGTTAGGTGAGGATAAAAGTTGATAAATATGCGGCTAATCAACTTGGTCCTGAAAATCACAAAATCAGTGGAACTTCTAAAATATTGGCAAAGCCGATTAGAGTTCTGAAGCATGGCAACTCCACAGAAAATAGTCCTATTATCTTTATTTATCTTGATGTTGTTGTAGTGGAACCTAGCTATTTGGTAATGACTAGAGCCCAGAAGGCAGTTGTAGTTGTTCGTAAGTAGCTCATACTTGATGATAAGTTACATTTGAAGAAAAATGAATATGAACTTGCATGGGTAGAAGACCCACAACCTAGCAAAGAAAGAGAATCTATTAAGGAAATAGATCCTTTGCCTGGTAAGTGGACTTGGGAAAGAAGGGTCGTGATTGAAGACTATGCACCTATAAAGCTGGTCAATCATTTTAATGCCACCAAGGTAGACATTAATTTGTTGCAGTTGTTACAAAAGTCACCCACAATAAAGAGGGAATTGAAGGAGGTTTTGTGTATCAAATTGTTGGACCCCTTGCATGCCTCCCTAATCGGTGTGATCAAGAGGTCCAAGATGTGAAGTTTTTAGCATGTGTGAACTTCACCAGACACCCTACAGGATCTTACTGAGGTGTTGTGATTGCACAAGATTGATCAGAGGACAGTATACTTGAAAAATCTATTACAAGAGCACAATGGCATACATCTGATGAAAAAATCTAACTTCACACTATGAGAATTGAATGTCAGAAATAATTCTAAGTGCTCAGCATGGAAAAAATATCCTGCTCTCAGGTAGAGAGAGAAAATCTACGATAGAAAACTTGGACAGAGAGAGAATGAGTCCAAAACACCAAAATCTCATTATTCACAATATGGCAAAACATGCCAAGCTTTTCCTACATGAGAGAGACTCGAATTCCTACAGTGGAGTTGCATGGAAAGTCCACTTAACTGAACTAATTCACCTACCAGAGATCCACATGTGTAACTGCATGCATGGATGTTGCATGTACTGCATGTCAACTCATAGAACTGCCTAGACATGTGTAGATCACAAAAACCACTTTGTATGTTACATGCACTGATTGCATGTGGCTTGCATGCATACAGTATGACAAACTTGCTTTTGCAAAAGTTCTTGCACTTTCTAATGTTCTTTTCATTCCAAAACTTAGAAAGAACTTGATTAGTGTGGGAAAGCTGCTTGATAATGGTTGTGATGTAAAGTTCAACTCCAATACTTGCTTTATCAAGACAAATGATGAGATCCTAGCTGATGGATCTAGATGTGGTAGAATTTTTAAGTTGAATTCTTATGAGAATGCAAACCTTTGTGAAGCTGCTTTGTTATCTAAGGAGGAGTTGTGGCATAGAAGGTTGGGGCATCCTAACTTTAAATCTATGTCTTCTATGGTCAAGAAAGTGAAGGCAATTGGTCTTCCAAAGAGGGTTGTGCTATTGCAAAATCACACATAAAGCCATATCAGAAGTCTTTTATAAAGACTACTCATCCTTTTGAACTTATACACTCAGATGTACATTTTTCCTCTTCTAAAAGTATTGGTGGTGCAACAAGTTTTGTCACCTTTATTGATGACTATACTAGATATACTTGGTTGTATCTACTTTCTTCAAAGGCTATGGTTTTTGATCACTTCCTAATCTTCAAAGCTTATGTTGAGAAACAGTTTTCTTTCAAAGTTAAAGTTTTAAGATGTGATGGAGGAGGTGAATACATCTCCAACAAGTTTCATGGAGTTTACAAGATAGCTAAATGGAGTTTACAAGATAGCTAAATGGAGAATTACAAGAGTAGTTAATGCTAGTCAGCTAGTTAGTTATTATCTGTTATTGCTAACTATTTAAATTGAGCATGAAGTACAAGACACCATGCCCGTTGAGCTGCCAGTTGGCAATGCAAAAAAAAAAAAATTTGTTTTCTTTTTGTTTCATTTCATGTCATATCTTTTTGGTCCTCGAGGTATGTTTGACTTTTGCGAATTGTTCGACCTTCAACCTTCACTTCGTTTTGTGCTTTAGGATTTTTGAGGTATGTCGTCTTTCACGAATTGTTCATCCTTCAACCTTCACTTCGCTTCGTTTCGTTTTGCTTCGCAACAAAGTTGCAAGAGTTCACAATTCTGACACTCCCTCTTGAACCTTGCAACTTTATATGTTTAATCCAATTGTCTTTCTTTTCTTTGCGAAGAGTGGCTTGTCGAGTGGCTTCATAAGAAAATCTGCAATCATGTCTTTAGACTTTATGTACTGGACCTGAAGCTCTCCTTTCGAGATCAAATCTCGAATGTGATGGTCCTTCCAAAGTATGTGTTTTGTCTTTGAATGGAAGACAAGATCCTGGGACAGACATATGGCACTTTGAGAATCCATCATCATCGTGCATGGTCCTTATTATGGTATGCCAATTGCCTCCAATATCATCTGCAACCAAACTACCTCATTTGCCACCTTTGAAGCTGCGACATATTTAGCTTCCCATGAGGATTGAGCTACCAAGGTTTTCTTTTTGCATATCCAGCTGATTGTTGCTCCGCACACCATTGAACATCCTCCTATTACGGACTTGCTATCATCTTTGCAGCTCGCCCAGCTTGCATCACTATAGTGGTGCAGCTCGAATCCTTTCCTTTCTTGTCCGCTCTATAGGTTAATCTCATATTTTGGGTACATTTCAGATATTGTAGGATTCGTTTTGTCATTTTCCAATGCGTTGTGCTAGGGTTGGAATAGAATTGGCTTAAAGGATAGACAAAGAAAGCCAAATCGGGTTTGGTACAGATTGTAAGGTACATCAGACTACCAATCAGGTTTTGGTAGGGTATACCTTTCATCTTCTATTTTTCTTCCTCTATTTTCGGGCAATCCTACTTCGTCAATTTGGCTCCAACTATCATTGGTGTGGCCTTTTCTTTGTAGTTCATCATTCAATACTGCTTCAGCACTTTTTTGGCCAAGGCATTTTGATGTTTCTCCTAGATTTGTAATTTCATAATTTTCAGAGATTTGACTCTTCGTGTTCTTGATTAGCATCAAGGAATTTTCTATCATAAGATAATCAAAATAGTCAGAATCACAAAATCTCTTTCTACTCTTTTTTATATAGACATTACAGTCTGGATGTGTAGGATTGAAGTCTAGATACTTCAGAAGATTGTCGAGCTTCTTGTACCAAGCTCGTGATGCCTACTTTAGACCATAAATGCATCTCTACAGACATATTGTCAATTGTTGGGGTCTAATTGTGTTGTGTAGCATATGCAAGGAGCAGTCGTATGCTTGTCATCTTGACCATTGGCAAATACGTGTCGAAATAGTTGACTTCGTACCTTTGTGTGTAGCCATTTGCAACAAACCTTGCTTTGTAACGTCCAACAATGCCATCTGATTTTATTTTTCTTTTGTATACCCACTTGCAGTTGACGATCTTTTTATTTTCTAGTAGTGGCTCTAGTGTCCATGCCTTGTTTTGCCTCATTGATTAGATCTCCTCTGACATTGCCTACATTCAAAATTCTCTCTCTAGACTCTAGATAGCTTCTATAATTGTAGTTGGCTCTTTAGTGAAGCTGCAGTACTCAAATTTTGTGTCTTCGCTCCACTGAAGATTGTTAGTGTATCTATCTAGAGGTCTTCTTTGTCTTGCTGACCTTCTGGGTTCGTTTTGTCGCTGCTCAAAAGTTTCTGCTTCGTTCATCCTTCAGTCCAGGGAATGTAGACTCATCGAACTTCACATCTCTACTCGAAACAACCTTCTTCGTGGTTGTATTGTAGAGTTATTGTAGAGTCTATACACTTGTGATCCGTTTGAGTATTTGACCATGATTGTTTGCTCTGATTTATCATCGAGCTTGCTTCTTTTTTCTTTTGAAATGTGCTTGTATGCAGCACATCCAAACACACGCACGTATAATAGATCAGGCTTTCTACCTATCGACATTTCGTATAGTGTCTTATTTTTCAAGGCTGTCATTGTTGATCTATTCTGCAGGTGTACTGCTGCAGCTATTGCCTCAACTTGAAAATTGACTTGTCAATCGAGCCTGCGCCATCATGCATCTGGCTCCTTCGACTAGCGTCATGTTTTTCCTTTCTGCGACACCATTATATTCGGCTGTGTATGTAGGAGTGAATTGATGTTCTATCCCATGTTCTTGGCAAAATTTAGAAAATTATATGCTCTTGTACTCACCTCCATTGTCAGATCTGATGATCTGAATCTTCTTTGAGGTGTGTCTCTCTACAAATGCCACAAACTTCTTGGAAGAGTCAAACACTTCAGATTTTTTCTTTAGGTAGTAGGTCGTATTCATCCGGTTGTAGTCATCAATGAACGTCAAGAAATACCTCGATCTTGAGAGCGAATCCACTTTCATTGGTCCACAGACATCTGAGTGGACGAGCTCAAGAACTTCTCTAGCTCTTTTTTTCTCATGTGTGAATGGATTCAGATGTTGTTTGTCTTTTTGACAAGCTTCGCAGAACTCAATATCGGGTCTGGATATCTTCAGACCTATGACTCTGTCTTTCTTGCACATGTCATACAGGGGCTCCTCATATTCAGATGATACATTCTTATGTGCCAGAGTTGATCTTCATTTTTTGATGCATTTAATATGCTATCAAAATTGCTAATTATCTTGGCTTGGTAGAGATTTCCTTCTCTGCATCCAACCGTCAGCAATTTGTTTGTTGTTTTCTCGATCATTCAACATGTATTGTCATCGAACAAATATCGAATTTCAAGATCTGCCATCTTGGAGACTGATAGTAGTCTTTTCTTAGTGAAGATACGTAGAGTGCCCCTAGCAGCTCTGTTTAACTTGACAGTGTTTGCAATTGTAGAGTTCTGATGCCTTTGACATCATGTCGGCTCCCATCACCTAGAATCACTACTTTGTTGTTTTCGAGCTCTCTGAAGTTGATCAAGATTCTCTTGTTGTAGGTGATGTGTGAGGTTGCTCCTAAATCAATGACTACATCGTAGTCTTGTTCAATGTAACTTGTTGAAGCTTCATCAAGTATTGTGAAAGCTTCATCACCTCTATCTGTATCCTTGGATGACTCTGCAACATTTGCTTTTTTAGTTTTTTTCTTTCTTTTTGGATTGTATCTGCAATCATATGCAGAGTGCCCCTTTTTCTTGTAGTGCATGCAAGGTATCGTTGGATTGAACCAACAATTATTGGCTGTGTGTCCTGGTTTGTGACAGTGATCACAAGAAGAAGATTGTCATTGCCTCTGCTCGAAGACTTTGTCTTGTCGAATCTGGGATTGTTCTTGTTCTTCTTCTTTTCTTTTGTAAAGAGAGCTTTTTCTTGATCATTGTTTCCTTCTCCTTCATCTCTCATCAGCGACAAGACTGACTACTTTGTCGAATGTCATATCTGGTAGACTCAATATGAGCATTCTCAATGGCTGATAGGATGCATGTAGAGACTTCATGAAGTACATTAGTTGTTTTGGTGCTGGGACCTGGTATTCTTGTCCAGATGCAACGAGTTGAGTGAAGATCATTCTGATCTTCTCAACATGCTGATCCAACTGGTTGTCATCCCATCGTATGGGTTGCAGCTGATTGTGAAGATGCATCACTGAAGCAGCAGTCCTCACTTCATATTTCTGCTTTAGTCTTTCCCATGCTGCATGGCTGCTTTCGCAGTCTTCAATCTACATGAATAGATCTTCATTGATGAATGAAACGATGATCGCCATTGCATGTTCATCTTTTTTTATCCACTCAGCTCTCCTCGGGTCTCCCTCTAGAGGCTGTACCTCTGTGAGTTTGGTCGCTGACCAGATGCCTTCACCCTTCCAAAGTGTTTTGATTTTGAATTTCCACTCTCTGTAGTTTCTGTCGTCAAGACTGATAGCTATTCTTGTCTGGATCGTCGTAGCCATATTATGTTGCCTAGAAAATCATTGTTCAGATATCAGTAGTGATAACCTCGGGGCTCTGATACCATGTAGTTAATACCTGAGTGCTCTGATATCATGTTGCTTACGGATTGGTTTCGTGAACAGATTGTTTTCGTTCGGTTTTCTTATGTGGAAGCCTTCAAGATCCTAGGCACGTGACTACAGATCATAGAACATAAATCATTCTAGCAATCAAGATAATAAAAGACAAGGAGATGCAGAAGAGAGATATCAGTTTTTGAGTTTAGAGCGAGATGACCAGTGTCTCGCTCGTTGGCGGCCTGACGCTCAGCTCTATCGATGTGTTCTGTTCGTTGGCAGACTTTCATGCACAACTATTTTCATTTCTCTATTTTTTCTATTCTTCTCTTTTTAGCTCTTTCGCTCTCTCTTTTCTTCTCTATTGTGTTGACCCAAAATTGCATTTATATCTCCACTGTGTGGAATTTACAAGATAGCTAAACAAAGAATTACAAGAGCAGCTAACATTAATCAACTAGTTAGTTATTCTCTGTTATTGATCAATATTTCAGCTGAGCGTGAAGTACAAGACACCACGCCCGTTGAGCTGCCAACCGGCAACGCAAAACATTTTTCTTTGTTTTGTATTCGTTTCGTTTTGTGTCGTATATTTTTGGTCCTCAAGGTATGTTTGACTTTTGCAAATTGTTTGACCTTCGACCTTCGCTTCATTTTGTGCTTTAGGGTTTTCGAGGTATGTTCCTCTTTCGCGAATTGTTCGCCCTTCAACCTTCGCTTTGCTTTGTTTAGCTTCGCAAAAAAGTTGCAGGAGTTCACAATTTCTGAAATGTTTTGCCAGCAATCTGTTTGATTCCAATACCGTCCTAGTTTCGAAAAAAGTTGAAGATCAACTACCAGTGGCACGCGTGTATTATAGGGCAGCCTTGGCAATTCATGGCCAAGCATATTTCAACAATGGATCAACCACGCCTGGCTCACCGGTGTACATAAGTGCTTCTATACTCCTCATAAATAAAAAAATATACCAAGATTAGAATTCATAGAGGACGTGGTGACAGGCTACCCCATCCACCAAAGACTCACAAAGAAGACCCTCTACTAAACCGGCAGAGTGCCGAGGGACCGGCACTACTTCGGGCCGTGGGCCCTGTTGGGGGTATTCCCAACAAGTTGTAAATAAATAAAAAGTAAACTTAGTAGAAATAGTTGTGAGGGTCGTGGGATCCTGCGTCTATAAGGCCATGGCCCAATGAGCACTTGTAAATAAATAATTTTGGCATAAACTTGACTTTGGGCCAGGTAATCAAAAATAATAGTAGAAGGCCAAAGTTAAGCTTAAACTTAAGTTCCTAAGTTTGATTAATTAGTCAAAGTCAATTGGTGGTAGGTGAAGTGTGTTTCTCTCTCCACTTGATTAGTTTTGTTTTTGTTGAAGTGTGTGGATTTCAATCCCACCTTCCTTGGAATTGCCAAAAGGAAAAAGAGACAAGGGTCTTCCCCATCCATAAAAAGGTGCCATTTATATCATTTTCATGCTTTTTAGAAAGGAGACTCTACTAATTTGAGAGCTCAAGCATCCTCATTTGCTAATCACTCTTGCTTACGCTCTTGTTGTGTTTTGCTTGTTTTTTCTAATTTTCATGCTTTTTGCTTTGTGCTAGTTAAGGTTTTTCCATAAGCATTGAGCATTTGAGCTAACCTCCATCTCACCTCTCTCTCCTAGTCTCTCCCCCTCTTCTCTTTTTCTCTCCCTCTTGCACTCTAAATCATGATGTGTGTGTGGTTCGTGCAGAGAAGAGTGGTAGTATTAGGAGAAAGAGTAAGAAGCATCTAAAACTAGCATCTTGACATAAGTTAGGGATCTATCCAGTGATCTAACCCTCTTTGACAGGTGGAAGGGCTGCTCATTGACTATATTTACACAACTTACACACTTCTCTGCCTCACACTACTTCCCCTCATGCCGCCTCTCCACCACCTATCATTTCATCACCCCCCAAAAATGATCTTCCATCCACCTCCACGGTTTCTCCTCATATTGATGACACCCATGGTGGACCTGCGACTGTACATCAGCATTGGTACCAAAAGATCTTTATGGTGCCTGATTCAGAGCAGCCAGCACTCTTCGTCAAGGAACGTCCAAATGTTATGACAAGAAGTGGCTATAAACTACTAGGCAAGCTCGCAGAGCTCCTCAAGCCGACACCGACCAACCTCATTGCCTTTCTGCATCCTCAACCATAATGGCAGAATATTGTGCTCATGCGCAGCCCCGAGTTGATCAAGGAATATCTCCAAGCTCCGGTGGCAATAAGGGCAGATCTTGCATACCATCCGATGCCCAAGAGAAGAGCATGGACAACATTGAAGACTCCAAGCATCAAGGCCTACAATTGGCCGGTACTAAAATCTGAACAGGGTTGAAAAGCAATGGTCGACTTCAACCAGGGTGGCCCTCAACCCGATGCGGCTAACTCTCCAAATCCCATTATTCTGGAAGCCTATTATAATGTGGAAACTGTTCTTACCACCACAAAGGTAGATACCAGGAGGGATATGTGCTTCGGAGAGTTCTGTTTCAATCCAAACAAAAGCTTCAAGTCGACAACATTTGAGTATCAGATCCTTCTATATTGGACCTACCATCACTTATCCACAATATCTTTCATCAATATAGCAAGGTTGGAGCGATGGTATTCGACGAGATTCATGAGAAATATGCACTCAGCTATAGGATCGAAGATCTTGCGTAGTATAGCCCCCCCTTGTTGATTGTCAACAAGGGTTAGATCACTGGATAGGTACCTAACTATGCATAGATACTATTTTTAGTTAGTTTCATATTTTCTCCCTTAACTCTACTCACCACTAACACTACTCTCCCTTAACTCTACTCCTCTACACTAACATTCATCATGATTGTAGGTGAAAGGAAGAGAATGATTAGAAAAGATGGAGGGAAAAGAAGATAGAAGAGAGAGTTAGGGGAAGGGTGAAGGTTAGCTCAAATGCACATTATACTTGCTAAAGGAGAAACATAAACTATTGAAACCAAAAAGCATGAATTTGAAAGCAATTGAAAATAACAAGAGCAATAGCAAGCATTGAATTGCGAATGAGGATGCTTCTCTTCCAAAATTGGTAGAGTTTCCTCCTTCTCATTAAGCATGAAAATAGTGTACAAATGGTGTCTTTCTATAAAATGGGGAAGGCCCTTACCCCTCAGTCCTATTGGCTAATATTCACAATGATCCTATCCATTCATCTTGGACCCAACTTGATCCAAGGGTCCACAAAAAGTACATTGGTAATCACAAGATTCATGTGAGTCCCAATTTGGACCCAACTCTAAAAAGTAATCTTTAAGTTTAAAAATGACTTTGGGCCTCTAGTTTTATTTTGATTCCAAGGCCCAAGTCAAGTTTATTTTATTTACAACTTTACTTGCGTGCTCATTGGGCCATGGGCTTACGCGCGTAGGATGTCATGCCCTCGCTACACATTTTATTGGATGATTTTATTTATTTACACTTTGTTGGAAATACCCCCAACAAGACTCACGGCCTGAAGTAGTGACGGTCCCTCGGCACTCTGCCGGTTTAGTAGAGTGTTTTCTTCGCCCGCCTTTGCTGGATGATGTAGGTGGTGACGTCCTCCATAAAGTTGAGGTGGTCCAATTTCTTCAAGTCCTTTGGTGTGTGAAGAGACTTGTGGGCCCCCCGCAGCCAATCTTGGTCGACCCATGTTTGGAATCGGCATGTCCATGGATCACTCTGAAGCGTAGCTCGGTCATAAACATGAGCTATTGGCAGCTGATCTTCGATTTTCTCTAAAGCTAGCGCATTATTAACATCAAAAAATATGTATGGGAGAAAATTATCCCATTTAGTTTCGATCCCCATCAGATGTTCCAAGTCTCGGACGTAAGTGGCTGCCGCGCGGACTATTGGATTAGGGCAATTGATATATTGGTTGGCGAACGTGGTGAGAGCCCTTCTGGCGTCTACATCCGTAGTCCACCCATATTTTGATGGTATTACCGGCCAATTAAAATTCTGCAGTGTGATCTTGTCCAGAGGGGTGCCGCATTCCGCCCATTTGGATCTTCGTGGACATGGCAAGAAGTGCGCGTTCACCCATAATTGTTGTGGACTCGTCACGTAGGCCCTGATGGCCGCAGAGTCTCTTTTGAACAACTGCTGACGCCACTCTGGTTGTGGTTGGAGGGCGGGTAATACTTGCAATTCATTGCCCTTGATTGTCTGAGCTAAAAATGATATCTGCCAGCCGCCTCTTGATGACTCATGGGGATACTTTGATAGAAATTCGTTGATTTTTTCCTCCACAGACTTTGGCCTTCAAAAGGCCCGGCTGGCAGATATCGTGCGCGACCCTCTGGATGATGTGGCTTTGCTTTGGCTGGTAGTTGCGCCTTGGCCCTGGTCTCGCGTCTCAGTAGCCATAGCCGTCTGCCCTTAGTCCTGGCCATCGGACCCTTGATCTTGTTGAAATCCCCTTGCTGCCTGCTGGCTCTGGTCTTGGCTTGTACTGGCTTGTGCAGCGTCAAAAGTAGGTGGTGATGGAATTACCACGGGGGTGGACTGGGCCTTTGTTTCCATGAATTTCTGGCAGTCCTTGAGGGCTTGCTTGGCCTGGGCGAGTTCGTGCGTTGCGCTTGTCCGATATTTGTTGAACTATGTCTAGTAGTTGTTTAAGGTTTGGCTATAAACCTGCACCTGACGTCGTAGAAGATTCATTTCTGATTGAGAAAGCGGCCTTGAGTCCAGTGCAGGTTGAGCTAACCAAGCGAGCTTTTCTTCTTGTAGGGCTTTGACCTCCGTCCCCAGGTGCGTATTCTCTGCTTCCAAAAGGTTTAGTTGCGCCTGGATGGGAGCAAGTCGTTGGGTTGCTTCAGATTGAAGCTCCCACACCTTCGTGGATGCCTCAATTAGTGCTTTGGAGAGGCTTTGGATATAGTTGTTGAGGCCCTCCTCCTTCTGCTGTAGCTTGGCAACTCCTGGTGCCCTGCTTGTTTGTGTTGTTGAGCCAAAATCAGGTCTTGTTGCAGCTTGGTGAGGTCTGCTCGCAGTTGTGTGTTACTCGTCACCAGATGTAGTACCCTGCTTTCTATAAATGCTTTGGCCTCTACCGCATCCAGGATGTATTTCCCTAGAGTTTGGTACGCCGTCGTTAGATTTGTGGGAGCAGTCGGTACACTGGCACTGGCAAGGGCTTTCTATCAGGTTCTCATTGGACCTGATGCCATCTAGGGCGGTAGGATCAGTCCGATCTGGCGATGGTACAAACACTGTTTGGACAAATGCGTCATCAGGCAACGGTTGGTTGCCCTCAGCAACCTTTGTTGGCGAAGCGGGTGGGGTTTGAGAAGCAACTATGGAAACAGGGGTGAGGACGGTTTGTCCGAACGAGAGGATGGGAGGAACAGAAGGGAACTAGAGGGTGGTGTGTAGTATATAAGAAGGTGAGGATGGAGCAGAAAGTGTCTGGCGTGGGGGTGAAAAATTGATGATTTGCATCCATGTCAGAGTGTCAGGAGACAATTGAGAATCAGAGGGATTGAATGGAATGGAAGCAACGGTGGCGAGAGGAGTGATGGAAGATGCGATGGTGATGGATGGAGTAGTGGATACTGGAAGAGAAATAGGAGTGGTATCAACAGAAGAAACGGGAATGGAGATAGAAACAGATGTGGATGGAATAGGAAGAGAGGTAGCGACAATAGAAATCAGAGTGGCAAAATGTTGAAATAACCAGAAAGTTATTCAACAGATGTGTACCCGTCTAAATGACGGGTTTCATGATAGCTTCTATTAGGTAACCATTGTTATACTGTATGGGAATTTCTGGTGCGGTTTGGGTGATGAAAGGCTTGATCAGAGTTTTGGCATTGTGATGGGAAATGGGTTGACGATCACCGGACATAATTCCAATGGTAACCATCAAGTCGGCGTTAATCCTGACCTTGTACGTGGTACCTTGGTACATGAAGTGGAAACGAGTCTTTTCCTCATCCCAGGTGGCATAGGCATGAAGGGCGAGGCCCATATTAATCTCAGAATGGAAGAGCGCCGGGTAAAAATCCATTGCCGCTAGAAGTGAACCGGTTGTCTGTAGCCATGGTTGGATCAGAGCGTCAGAGGGTAGAGGCCAAATCTGTGTGGCCTCGGGGATGTCACACTGGATCACCTGTTTGGCGCCAGAGTCTTCAGAGGATGAGGAGGCCATGTTAGCAGTGATGATTAGAGGTCAGAAAAATAGGAAAAACAGTGAAAAATGAAAAAGGGTGTGGAAGCGACAGAAAATTGTGAATAACGAGTGTTAAATGACAAGAAGTGTAGTTCAGAACGCAGATAGGTGTTCAGTATGATCAGATGATAGCGGGTAGGAAGTTTAGTCGCAAACGGAGAACTTGGTAATTTTAGTGTAAATTTTGGCAGAGCTTCGCTAGCAAAGGTGACAAATGACTCGAATTCAGCCCTTATATAGCGGAATTTAGAGTGCGTATTAGGTGAATTCCACTTTTCCTTGTTCAGTTCCACCCAAATTTTGGCAGACACCTTCTTCACAAAATTCTAAGACCTCGGGGAAGTCTACGAGAGTTCAGAAGGTGATTTGACTGCTATGTGAAGGTTCTACGAGGGTTCAGATTGTCTGCGAGAGTTCAACTCTTGCTGGAAGTGATCTCTCGCACAACTTGTTCTTGTGATTGGATTTTCAAAATCAGACCATGTAGGAAGGCTAATTTTGTTGCTTTGATTTCATTTAGACACCTTGCGAGGGTTGGTAAGATGATCTTGAGGCTCTGCGAGGGTTTCGAAAATTCAGCTTCTGGTAACTCTCGCATACACTAAAAAATGATGATTCCTCCATCAGGAACTCTCACAGAGATTTTCATGGATGCATCTGATGGTGACTGTCCAAGTTTCAAGAGTATCTCCCAGGGAATCTCAAAAAATCATGAAAAAAGTGCTCTTTCAGAGTGTTTTTAGATGAGATCTCGAGATGTTCTGATTTTTAACTTTTGTAAACTGGTAATCAGCTTCATCCATGTTTGATCTGACTGTTGGTGGTTCTCTGGAAGTTCTGATGGATACTTGGTTACTTGGTAGTAGATCTATCAATTAGTTTGATGATCTGCTTCCTTCTTGATCCTATCTGGATCTGGATCCTTCTTGGATTCTGATTGATTTTCTCGATCTTGTCAAATCTGGATGGATCTAGCTTGATTTGGCTTGACCCCTATGAATTTTAACTTTCCCTTGATCGTCTTGGTTTTATACATCAGGACTAGATCTCCGGAGCGAAGATCCTTCTTTTGTAACCTACGATCATGCCATGCCTTGCGTCTTTCCTTTTCAGCTGCCAATGCGTGCACAGCTAGTAAGCGTGTTTCACAGAGTTTATGTAGAGCTTCGTGGCGTAGTTATAGAGATTTGGACTCAATAAGACATTGCGTGGTGGCAATCCTTAATGAAGAAACTAAAAACTCTACTGGCATTACAACATCTTGACCATATACAAATTGGAAGGGTGTTTGATCAGGGCTTCCTTTATATGTTGTCCTGAATGCCCACAGTGCAGAATGCAACTTATGTTCCCAATCTGTTGCTAGCTTCAACTGTTTTCGTGAGCACGCTACACAGGATCTTATTGGATGATTCTGCTTGCCCATTACCACGAGGGTAATAAGGCATACTGGTTCTGTGGATCACAAAGAATTTTTTCAACAGGACCTTGATGGTCTCTTTGATGAAATGGCTTCCGCAATCGCTGACTAGCTCCACTAGGCATCTGAAGCGTATAATGATATTTTCATAAAGAAACTTCGTAGTGGTCCTAGCATGAGCTACTCTTACTACCTTGGCTTCGACCCATTTGGTGAGGAAGTCTGTGGCTACGATTATGTATCGAGCCTGGGAACTCCTTGCTGCAGGGTGAATTGGACCGATGTAATCCAATCCCTACTTTTTGAATGGTGTTTGGGCTAAGACCGAGTGTAGTAAGTCGTAATTCAATCTCGTTGGTCTCCTTGACCTTTGGCACACATCACACTTTTTCAAGTATTCCTCCGTATCTTTATGAATCGTTGGCCACCAACATTCTGATTACAGGATCTTGCCAACTGCAATGTCAGATGCAAAATGACCCCCACCCATGCCTTCATGTGAAAGCGAAATGATCTGGGTGGCCTCATGAGGAAGAATACACTGCCGAAGAATTTGACTTCTTCGATACAACTAGCCGGCAATCAGCTGATGAGGTCTAGCTTTTAAGATCAATTTTCGATGTTCCACCTTTGGTAAATATTTGTCTAGTTGGCCCCGCATTAGATATTCAACAATGTCCATTAGCTTCTGCAACTCCTGCTTGATCAGCTCAGTATAATTCGGGTTGCAACGGTAATAACGGCTTACTTTGGGGACTGCTCCGTCCACCAAGAGTATGGTGTGCTGGACTATGGTTGGTGGAATGCTCTTCAGGTCACTATAACTCCAGGCAAAACAGTCTTTATATTCCACCAACAACGAACACAGTCTTTTGAACTGTGTGGGTGTTAACTGCTCTCCCACATGCACTATCTTTTCTTCTTCACTTCAGCAAGGTTCATCGGCTATGTTCACGCAGGTCCGTCGAAGACTTGTTCTGCTAAGGCCTGACTTTGATCAGGTTCTCTCTGGGCATGCGGCATCATGATTACCATGTCGTCCAAGCTATAGTTCTTGAAAGTCTTAGGCATCTCGTGAACTGGTGCTCGTCGAGATTCCTCTTTCAGCATATTGATCTTAGCCCGACTGGTCAGTTTTTGATCACTTGTGTAGATGATGATGTTGTATCTGAGTCCATATTGATTGACTTCAAGGATTCCAATATTTGTTTTTTGCTCTTTTTAGTCATTTTGGTGGATTCGTCCTTGTTGTCCTTCATCGGGACTGCCGTGACATTTGCCTCATGGTTGCCAGTCTGGATCTCTAAGGATCTGATCAATCTGATCGGCCGGAAGTGAATTTTAGACCCTTTACAATGGTTTTTCTTTGATAACTTTTTACTCCTTGCACTGATTGACCTGAGATTTTGACAATAGCTTGATCTGATGCAAATCTTTCCACTAATCTAGTCTGCAAGGGTTCTCTTGTGCGAAGGTTGGTTGTGCGAGCCTTCTTTAGCTATTTTTACAAATAAAAAACTTGATATCTTTCATATCTCTGGGAAGTAACTCTCGCAAGGCTCACATTAGCTGGATCTGGGTCTCTGCAAAAGTTAACTCTTGCAAGAAGTGAAAATTTCACTGTTTTTGAGGGTTCAAAACCACTTTTTTGACTTGATCTTCACACTAACTCTCGCAGGCTTCATCACTTATGTAAATTGACATTTTGAATTGATTGAGAGGGTCTACGAGAGTTCTTACTAGAAGGACTTGCTGGATCTTCATTTTTAAGTGACTTTTTTGCACTTAAATCCAATTTTCTGCTCACTGGAATCAAACTAACTCTCGCAAGCTCTTTTGTGTCCTGGTCTCATTGAGATCGAACTTCAAAATCTTCTGCGAGAGTTCTAGAACACTGGAACTGAAAATTTTGCTGTTTGCAAGGGTTCACTGGTACTTTCCCATCTTTTTTTTCACTGGGAACTCTCACACAGGCACTTAGACATCAAACTAACTCTCGCAAGCGTCTCTGTGTCCTGATCTCACTGAGATGGAACTTTAGAGGGCTCTGCGAGAGTTCTTATGAATATTTGAATTTTTTTTGGATTTTTTCAAGGATTTTTTGAATTTTTTATGATTTTTCTCTTATTTTTAAAATCTGTTTGGAACTAACTCTCGCATGCTTCTATGTAGGTCTGGGACAGTACCCTGGAGCTGCTGCTAGTCATGCAAGGGTTAATTCTCACTGATTCTGGAGATATAAAAATCTAATGAGATTTTAGACTCTTTTTCCCTCCAAAATACAGATTGGTGTATTTTTTTGGGTTTTTTGGCTGGTTGGTTTGGATTTCAAGCCCTTAGAGGCTGTTCAGGGCCTCTTCTACCCTCTCACACCTCCTCCGCTAGTTGTGAACAGTCCAAACACAAAAAAAAAATATAGAAAACTAACTCTAAACTCCCAAAATCTACCTAAAACTACTCTAAAAAACAAGAAAATAGCCAAAATGCAGCTATACTAGTTAGTGGAAACCTATCCCCGGCAACGGCGCCACTGTAGGGTCAAAGATCTTGCGTAGTATAGCCCTCCCACCTGTCAACAAGGGTTAGATCACTGGAGAGGTACCTAACTATGCATAGATGTTATTTTTAGTTAGTTTCCTACTTTCTCCCTTAACGCTACTCACTACTAACACTACTCTCCCTTAACTCTACTCCTCTACACTAACATTCATCATGATTGTAGGTGAAAGGAAGGGGATGATTAGAAAAGATGGAAGGAAAAGAAGATAGAAGAGAGAGATAGAGGGAGGGTGGAGGTTAGCTCAAATGCACATTATACTTGCTAAAGGAGAAACATAAACTATTGAAACCAAAAATCATGAACTTGAAAGCAATTGAAAATAACAAGAGCAATAGCAAGCATTGAATTGCGAATGAGGATGCTTCTCTTCCAAAATTGGTAGAATTTCCTCCTTTTCATTAAGCACGAAAATAGTGTACAAATGGTGCCTTTTTATAAAATGGGAAAGGCCCTTGCCCCTCAATCCTATTGGCTAATATTCACAATGATCCTATCCATTCATCTTGGACCCAACTTGATCCAAGGGTCCACAAAAAGTACATTGGTAATCACAAGATTCATGTGAGTCCCAATTTGGACCCAACTCTAAAAAGTAATCTCTAAGTTTAAAAATGACTTTGGGCCTCTAGTTTTATTTTAATACTAAGGCCCAAGTCAAGTTTATTTTATTTACAACTTTACTTGCATGCTCATTGGGCCATGGGCTTATGCGTGCAGGATGTCATGCCCTTGCAACACATTTTATTGGATGATTTTATTTATTTACACTTTGTTGGGAATACCCCCAATAGGACCCACGGCCTAAAGTAGTGTCGGCACTCTGCCGGTTTAGTAGAGCGTTTTCTTCGTCCGCCTTTGCTGGATGATGTAGGTGGTGACGTCTGCGGTCCAATTTCTTCAAGTCCATTGTTGTGTGAACCGACTTGTGGACCCCCCGCAGCCAATCTCGGTCGACCCATGTTTGGAATCGGCGTGTCCATGGATCACCCTGAAGCGCAGCTCGGTAATAGACACGAGCTATTGACAGCTAATCTTCGATTTTGTCTAAAAGTAGCACATATTGACAGAAACAGATGTGGATGGAACAGGAAGAGAGGTAGCGACAATAGAAATCGGAGTGGGGGGTTGCATGGAAGAAGAAGTGACGGTGGTTGATGAGTTGGTGTGGAGGTGCACATTATACTTGCTAAAGGAGAAACATAAACTATTGAAACCAAAAAGCATGAACTTGAAAGCAATTGAAAACAACAAGAGCAATAGCAAGCATTGAATTGCGAATGAGGATGCTTCTCTTTCAAAATTGGTAGAGTTTCCTCCTTCTCATTAAGCATGAAAATAGTGTACAAATGGTGCCTTTTTATAAAATGGGAAAAGCCCTTGTCCCTCAATCCTATTGGCTAATATTCACAATTATCCTATTCATTCATCTTGGACCCAACTTGATCCAAGGGTCCACAAAAAGTACATTGGTAATCACAAGATTCATGTGAGTCCCAATTTGGACCCAACTCTAAAAAGTAATCTCTAAGTTTAAAAATGACTTTCGGCCTCTAGTTTTATTTTAATTCCAAGGCCCAAGTCAAGTTTATTTTATTTACAACTTTACTTGCGTGCTCATTGGGCCATAGGCTTACGTGCGCAGGATGTCATGCCCTCGCAACACATTTTATTGGATGATTTTATTTATTTACACTTTGTTGGGAATACCCCCAACATCGGCATTTGGCCCAATCCACTCGCAATTCATAACGCGCAGCTAATTGTGGTCCGATTTTGTCCGTGTTTTCGCTACAACCCATCGTCACATCCGAGATGCGGAAGACAAGAAGGAAAAATAGCTCGAACATGCTTAATGATGTACTTATCTATCATATGTATCCTCTATTCAAAAAAAAAATTATATTCGATGAAAAAAAAACAAAGAAAAAGAAGTCTCACAAAAAGAATCAAAGGACTCACTTTTATTTCTTATTTTTTACCGTTCGTTCTGATTTCTCTTTCATATTTTTTTATTTATTTCCTCAATCTATTTGTGTATACACTTTCTTTGTTTTTCTCTCTTCTATAGCTACTTATTATTCTCCAAAATAAATTCTCACTTTTTGCCACTTCTCACCTCCCCCTCTCGTTTATACCTCTTTCACCTTTCTTCGTAATGGTTTCACATTGCCACACACACCAATGCCAAAGTTATATGCAGGTGCCAAGGACTGTTAACAAATTTGCAGTGGGGGCATGTTAGAAGATTCCTGTGAAGATTTTTCAAAAGAGCATAATGGATATCAAGCAACACGGTCGAGCCACCGAACTACAATGAAGAGCGTCAACAAATCATAGATAAAGGCGCTCCAGAATCTATATGTACCAGAAATATCAATGCTAGAGAAGTCGACAAGTAGCAAACCGCGGAGTAAAAACAAATCCCAACGCCTCAGCACCATATTTCACAACAATGGTAATAAAAGCATGGTCGAGTCGGCATAAGGACAGATGTACCTGGAATCTAATGTCAGACACCTGTAGAAGGTGCATTGTACTCGTAAGCCTATGGCGCAAGAATTAGCGGTAGATCATTGCTCTAATGGGCCTAAAGTAAAAAAGGACCCAAGTAGTTAAAATGCATTTTGGTTTTTAACATTTTTATAAAGTTAGGTTCTTCTGGCACATGGTTTTGGGTAGTGATTGAGAGAGAGAGAGAGAGAGAGAGAGAGAGAGAGAGAGAGAGAGAGAGAGAGAGAGAGAGAGAGAGAGAGAGAGAGAGAGTATCTCCTCCTTCCATTCTTGCTTTCTTGTGAAGTCCTCCTATTTTTCTTGTGTGTGATTGTTCTAGATGATGAATGCATGTTTTGTTTTTGTTAATTAAGGTATCCCAATCATGAATGATCATTAGCACTTGCATTCATCCACTAGTTTTCAAAACCAATCCATAAAATCCACACTCAAACAAAATAGGTGTTAGGAATCCTCTTTGGAGTGATCATTAGAATCCATTAGGTAGTTTCCCTTTTATTGTCCACCTCCCTTGAGAAGATCAACCTCTTGAGGAGAAGATCTAGAGCCAATGATGCCTAGATAAGCCAAGAAACCAAGATCCAAGAAAAGGATCAAAGCAAAGCCAAGCAAACCCTAAAAAGAGAAGAAGAGGACAGGAAATCCACCCCCAATCTAAGCCATTCCACTTTTAGATCCAAAACTAAGCTTGACCCTTAGTTGGCTTAGATCCCCATCTCTACTACATAGTTTAACCCCTCCCCTTTGGATCGAAGGCTATTACTACACACAATACTCACCCGGTTGGAGATCCAAATCCATTCTTGTGTGAAGATTATTAAAATATTATCTTCCTATCTTGAGTTTGGGGTCATGTCCATGGTTATTTTCACTAGATTTCATGTTGTACATAAAAGGTATGTGAATTGAGCACATAACCTTCTAGTATAGGTCGGATTTGAGTTAGATAGATTCAATTTTGATGACATGCAAAAGTTTAGATAGCATGCAATGTCATATTGTATGCATGCAAGCCACATGCAATCAGTGCATGTAACATGCAAAGTGGTTTTTGTGATTTACACATGTCTAGGCAGTTTTATGAGTTGACATGCAGTACATGCAACATCCATGCATGCAGTTACACATGTGGATCTCTGGTAGGTGAATTAGTTTAGTTAAGTGGACTTTCCATGCAACTCCACTGTAGGAGTTCGAGTCTCTCTCATGTATGTAAAGCTTGGCATGTTTTGCCCTTATTATGAATAATGAGATTTTGGTGTTTTGGACTCATTCTCTCTCTACCCAAGTTTTCCATCATTGAATTTTTCTCCCTACTGAGAGAAGGCTATTTTTCTCATACTGAACACTTAGAATTATTTTTGACATTCAATTCTCATAGTGTGAAGTTAGATTTTTTCATCAGATGTATGTCATTATGCTTTTGTCATAGATTTTTCAAGTATATTGTTCTCTGATCAATCTTGTGCAATCACAACACCTCAGTAAGATCCTGTAGTGTGGTGAAGTTCACACGTGCTAAAAACTCTGAGTTTTAGTCAATCAGAGAGTTTGAGAGAGTATTCAACTCGTGGGATATGCCAAAGTGAGCACACATCAGTTCTTTTCATCATTTTCATCAATTTTCACTGTTAATCAAGTAGAATTGGATAGAAGTGAGTGTTCTGAAGTCTTAGACTTTTTCATTTCACACAAATTACTGTGTTTGAGTTGAAAGTAAGTTCCTAGAGAGTTTATCAGTACTTTGAAACTTGTGAGAGATACAGACTTCTTACTTGCATGTGCTTCTTTTTTGTGACTAAAGCAAGATCCAAATTCAAGATAGATTGATTTTCTGTGTTGAGAATTTGTTCTCACATCTGTTGCTAGATTTCATAGGTTGGATCAACATCTATGTTAGATCCTAGATTGAAATTGTAAGCAACATCCTTTCCACTCCATTTTTTATCATTACTAGAATTTCTCATAGAGAAGATGTCTTCATCTGATTCACATTTCATGGAGCACAATGAGAGATTAACATCTTCCAATTATGCAATGTGGAAGATCAGATTGGAATCATTACTGATTCTACAAGATGTAATGGATATTGTGAGTGGAGCTGAAGAAGAACCTACTGCACCTAATGAAGTTGCAGCATTTCACAAAAGAACCAGAATTGCCCTTCATTTCATTAAAATGAATGCAACCAATGAAGTGTTAAGAGAGATCAGTACATGCACCACTGCCAAGGAAGCTTGGGATACTCCTAAAAACAATCTATGAAATCAAGAATACTTCTAGATTGCTTACACTTAGAAACCAAATATTTCTAAGTTATCAAAGAGTAGATGAGAGTGCTTCATCATATGTCATGAGAGTTAAGGATCTTCATCAAGAGTTAGTTGGTATTGGAGATGCTCTTAAGAACACTGAACTTGTTCAAGTAGTCCTAAATGGACTTAGATATGAGTATGACAATATTGTATAGACTTATGCTGTCAAGGAGGATCTTCCATCCTTGGAGACACTGCAAGGTGTTCTCATTGCTGAAGAAAGCAAGCAAGAGAACAAGATGTTGAGGATCACCAGACTTTCATTGAAAGATGGTGGAGATGACAAAGCACTCATCATTAGAGACAAGTCAAGAGGCAAGGGCAAAGTACAACAACACTTCAATAAGGACAAAGCCAAAGAAGGTGGTGAGGATCAGTCCTCACAAGCTGCAACATCCAGTGGCAAGAAGAAGCTGTCAAAGATCAAGTGTTTTTTCTGTGGCAAGAAAGGACACTATGCATCAAACTGTTTCAAGAAGAAGAACCAATCTTCTCAAACTAACATTACTAATTAGGATGAGTGTGAGGGTGTTGAGAGTGAAAGAGAGGATTCAATGATGTCTATTTTTTCATCTTTTCCTTTTAAGAATAAAGAAGTTTGGTGGATAGATAGTAGGGCTAGTTCCCATATGTCTAGTTCTAGGAACTCTTTCACTAATCTCATGCCATATCTAGGTGCAAAAAGATCAATCTATACTGGTAATGATGTAGAGTGTAGGATTGAAGGATTTGGTAGTATTCCATTGCATGCATCATCATCAAAATATTTTTGCTTACATGATGTACTATATGTACCTAGATTAACTAAGAATCTCATTAGTGTAGGACAGTTGTTTGATAGTGGATTGGATGTCAAGTTTCAAGTTAACGAGTGTATAATCTCAAGAGAAAATGTTGGTAAATTGTACAAACTAGATTCTAGGGAGAGTGCTAACATTTCAGATATTGCTTATGAGTCCAAGGTTCTTCACGAGGATCTGTGGCACAAGAGATTGGGTCATCCCAATTTCAAAGTCTGTTGGCATTCATCCAATTGCTTCTTAGAAATTGATTGCTGATAAGCAGCGTCAATCGCCATAAACAATGTCTGCATAAATGAGTGAAATTGTCACTCTGCAAAAATGAATGTAAATTGCCATCAGGAAAAGTGAAAATGCCAAAGTGAGAGAAAATCCTAAAGGGCAAAAAATATGAAGGTCTACAGTAAAGTAATTTTTTTAATTTTAGGCCACTTTGCAAATGCAAAAAATGCGACACTGGATTTTTACTCAAAATTCTTGACAAGCAAAAAATGCGAGAAAGACGACACTGTTGTCAAACCTTGTGTATTTCTACAGACTATGTAAAAACACTTGTAATTCTGCAGACTGTGTAAAACACGAAAAAATCCACAGAATTGGATAAACAGCTGGATGAAGATTAAATAATGATTAGTCGATTAGTAGGAAGGAGAATTATCCAACACTGACCCTTAATCTGAATCCATGAATGCCTTGACCTTCAAACTTAGTTCCACACAGAACTTTCTGTGTGCGTCCAAGCTTAATGCTTTAGTAGAAATATTCGTTGTCATATCTTGTGTTCGACAGTACTACAATCTGACCTCTTTGTCGAGAACTTTGCTTCTAACATATGTTAAAATTGGTAAAACAAATCCATTTAGATTTCTTGGCTTGCTACAAATGTTGTACCATGCAAGTATGTAGATCATACATGCAAAATGCCAAGTTTGGCCTACATAGAACTCGAGCTACATGGTTATGTAAAGTCTATATTGAAGAATACAACTTGCATATAGTGTGTAGACATAGAATTGGCAAAGTCATGCTTGTAGAAACTCATGGCAATTCACATGCATTAATTGTAAGTGATCCATAGTGACATGCAAGGCATGCACACAGTGTAATGGACACATGCATGATGATTTGTACTTTGTTAGTTAGAACTAGTAGACTTGTAAAAAGTTGGTAGAATTTCATGCATGGCAAGTGACAAATGTCACATAGACTCTAGATGTCACTTTAGTTGTCATTTTGGAATGCATAGATGTGGTTCTACCTCGAGCTACCTCAAACTCCATAAATATGTATAGCTCTCCTCACAATCAAGGATGAAGAACCAAAGTTTTGTAGCTACCCCATGCCATTTTGGATCTAAACTATTTTGTTTGTTATCTCTCTAGATTTCTCTCTCTAACTCGTGTTGAAGCTAATGCTAATACACTGAAATCTTGTACTTTTGTTTATTCTTTGATTCATTGCTATCATAATCTGATGCTTAGCATGCTAGATTGAGGTTAAGCCATTTCTTTTGAACTAGATCTTGCTAAACAATCTAGAATCAGGTTACTGTGCTCATCACAAAGCTTAATCAAGATTAATCATACTTGTGGACATTCCCACACGTGTGAATTCTAGAAATTTTGTCATGGTATCAGAGCCAAATTAAGCTTTGCATGCTAACATCTCTGATTGTACAAGAAACTGAGAGCTAAATCAAGCAAAAAAGTAGTTTTGCACTGTTTTTCACCTTTCTCTGAAGTGATTAGAACTGAATTTTCAGACCTGAAAAGTGGTACAGAATTATGGAATTCCGCACATGTGAAAATCAGATATTTTTAGTCCTTTTGTTCTCCTTGCTAATAGATCCAAAGATAGCAGTGTTATAGCTTAATGGAAAGCTTATGATCTGTACTTTCCATAGAAATTGAAACCAAATCAATCTGATGTGTCTAGCAAGAGTTATAAGCTCTTAAAGAGGATAGGGATAGGTCCAAAATCCGAGTGACAGCATTTTGATCTAATTCAATCTTGCTTTGTTCTGAATCCATTGTTTTGAGCATCCTACACAAGAAACTGAAGATCAAGACTGAGTTTGAAGTAATGAACACCTTTTGAGCCTTCTGAGAGTCAATTGTGTTTTCTTTTGATGCATTTCACATGTGCCAAAAGTAGAATTCAAACTAGCCAAAGTGTCTCAATCGACTTTGTGTGTCTGATCTAGATAACTTGTTTTGTGGAATATTTGAGAGTCATCTCAAATACAGTTGCAAGTGTGTCGTACTATACCAACAAGGTTAATATAGATTTTATAGTATATAATGTCGTTCCCACAGAGGACAGCGTTAGAAACTTATGTTTTTGGTACAATTTATGACAAGTGGTTTCGAGTGTTATTTAGGTTGTCGACAGACATTAAAAAGTATCCAGTATTACTTATGTTTGGGATAGGTATTGCTAATAAATTCAGAACAACAATCTGGCCTCTATCGAATTGAAGGAAGCGCGTTCTACAGATGAGATGTTATCAGAGTAGTACAGCAGTACTACACTCTGGCTGATTAAGGTGTCAACAGATAATCGAAAATTGTTCGATGTATTCGCGACTGTGCAGACAATTAATTAATCGCATTCGCAAACTATTCGTTTCTAGACAGAAGTCCTCAACAACTAAAGCCCAACTTAATGGTTAAAGAACACGAAGAGTTTTAGAACACGTTAGAAACTTATGTCAATGCCAATCAGGAAAAACACATCAAAGACTCAATTCTTCAAACAGGGACTACCATCTCATATGTATACATACAGCTTTATTCAATGATCGTGCTAGACTGTACCAAAGATAGTCGTTATTCGAGTGCCAAAAAGAAAGTATTTGCGACAGACGAATGAGATGATTTTAAGATAGTTCATTAGAGCATGCTTTACGGATACACAACAAACGACTAGAAGGAAGTCATTTCGTTAAAAGCAATTTTATACATATACATTTTGGCAGTTTGGTACCTTTGCAGCGAAAACATTATTTTTTGTTCAGAACCTTTATGTTAAAAGCAATTTTATTAGATTTTCAGCTCGTTACTGTAAAGAAATCACTCTACGAAGTGATTCAGATGAAGATACCAAGTTAATCCAGGAGCTGTTCGATGGAACATTACTCTCGGTTAAGTTAGAAGAATTCGGCAACTTACCAGTTGGCCGCTATACCAAATCGAAAGAAGACTTGCTCTTGATCGAAGCTCAACAGAACTTGGAGCTTGCTCAGAAGCTATATGAAGAACTAAATCATTCCTGAAAATTCATTCGTGTCTTTGTCGTGGTGATGTTTCTATGGAATGCTGACTTTTTTAAGTTTAAAGATGTTTTGAAGTTTGATTCCAGTTTTCATCAGCAATCCAAAAATCAACTCAAAACAACCTATTCAATTAAAAGAAACAGCAAGAAATATATTCTCTAAGATGAAGAAATATCTAAAGGACAAAATACACAAAGAAATATCTTTTCGCCTCAACGAAAATCTGATGAACAAGACTGTTTCTCGAATACTCCTCGAAATAAAGATGATATGTTCACGAGGACGTTTCACATTTGAGGAAGGGGATATGTGGTGCCACGAAAATGTTAAATATTAAATATCAACATAAATATGGCATGATATACTCGAAAATGAAGATATGAGCTGGATAAGTATAAATCATGAAGAGGCCTAAGTCATTTTTCGGGAATATATCTCCTAAGTACTTGCCTTGTAATTAAGGACAAGACCTTTTAAAGGAAAAGACATTGCCTTGGACAACCTTTACTAGGTTGTCCATACAAAACGACTAGATACGAAAAGACATAATAAACTAGAGTAACTTTAACTCATAGTTAAGTATATCTCCTATGGCATAGGTGAATATATTCTCAGTCTAATCGTTAACTAGACCCTTTCGCGGGAGCGACGCACCTGTTGTTTTAGAGGTGTGTTTGTTCGCCCCGTAGAACATATATTGATCTCACACTTCAGTTTTGATCATTGAGAGAGAAGAGTTTATGCTTATGTAAGAGATTGAAGAAGTGAATAGAGTTCTGTGAGTTACTCTCTTATCTCTGTTCTCCGCACTGCTGAGTGTGAGTGATCTGGAGTCTGCTAACAATCTCTAACGCACTTCATGAATTTCTCTCTAATCAGACAGACGCTCTAGTGCATTACAGTCGTTTGTTGTGTTTTCGTAAAGCATGCTCTAAAGAACTGTCTTTAAACCATCTTATTCGCCTGTCGCGAATACTTTCTTTTCGGCACTCGAATAACAACTATCTAATAAAATTGCTTTTAACATAAAGGTTCTGAACAAAAAATAATGTCTTCGCTGCAAAGGTACCAAACTGCCAAAATGTATATGTATAAAATTGCTTATAACGAAATGACTTCCTTCTAGTCGTTTGTTGTGTATCCGTAAAGCATGCTCTAAAGAACTATCTTAAAATCATCTTATTCGTCTGTCGCAAATACTTTCTTTTCGGCACTCGAATAACGACTATCTTTGGTACAGTCTAACATGATCATTGAATAAAGCTGTATGTATACATATGAGATGACAGTCCCTGTCTGAAGAATTAAGTTTCTGATCTGTCTTCCTGATTGGCATTGACATAAGTTTTTAACGTATTCTAAAACTCTTCGTGTTCTTTAACCATTAAGTTGGACTTTAGTTGTTGAGGACTTCTGTCTAGAAACGAATAATTCACAAACGCAATTAATTAATTGTCTGCACAGTCGCAAATACATCAAAAATTTTCGATTCTCTGTTGACACTTTAATCGGCCAGAGTGTAGTACCGTTGTACTACTCTGATAGCATCTCATCTGTAGAACGCGCTTCATCCAATTCGATAGAGGCCAGATTGTTGTTCTGAGTTTATTAACACTACCCATCCCAAATATAAGTAATATTGGTTATTTTTTAATGTCTGTTGACAACCAGAATAACCCTCGAAACTACTTGTCATAATTGTACCAAAAACATAACTTTCTAACGCTGTCCTCTATGGGAACGACATTATTTACTATAAAATCTATATTAATCATGTTGGTATAGTACGACACCAGACCAGACCAAGCTAGCTCGAGCAGATTTGGAGAAATTCACGAAGAAGCATCATCGCATCCTGGTCAACCAAACGTCGGCAGATCCTCACGGACTCAGACAGTTTTTGAGAGGTATACACCTCAATCATTCTTGACTTCATCAGAAGAACCAGAGAGCCTAGCTGAAGCAATTAACTCCAAGGATGCTGTGAAGTAGCAAGAAGCTATGAAAAGTGAGTACAACTCACTTTTGACAAATCAGACTTGGACACTGGTCGACTTCCTCACTCACAAGAGAGTTATCGACAACAAGTGGATCTTCAAGAAGAAGATCAACTCTGATGGTTCCATTGCTAAATGGAAAGCACAGCTGGTGGCTAAAGGATTCACTCAAGCAAGGAGTGGATTATCAAGAAATTTTCAGTCCCGTCGTCAAGGTGCAGTCAATCAGGACTCTGATTACGTTAGCAGTCGTGGAAGACCTCGAAATGCACCAAATGGATGTCAAGACAGCATTTCTCAACGACAATGTCGAAGAGGAGCTGTACACCTTCCAACCGGAAGGATTCAAAGTCAAAGGCCAAGAGCAAAAAGTGTGCAAACTACACAAAGCAATCTACGGTCTGAAACAGGCTGCAAGAGCATGGTTCGATAGAATCAACTCTTATCTCATTCAGTTAGGAATTGCAAACAATTCAGCTGACTGTAATGTTTATTCAAAGTATATAGGCACCAATTCAGTTCACATAGCTCTAGATGATGCATTTATTCTTTCTAATGACACTTCTCTACTGCACACTACTAAGAGTGATCTGTCGAAGGAATTTGACAAGACTGATTTAGGAGCTATCCATTCTTTGCTAGAATTCACATTACTAGAAATAGGCTTCAAAAGAAGATCTAATATAATAGAATTGGATTCACCAACTCGTGGGTATAGATAGAGGCATCCTCCACGAGTTTCATAGCATGTGTTAAATACCATGCTCATGGAGATGCACCTCTATATACACAGCCCAAGTGGGATCATCTCCAACCATAGGAGTCACACATGACCATCAACACGCAGTAGTTGTGCACATTGATGCGGGGGGTCCATAACAAAGAGACACTGTGCACCAATAAGACATTGACACATGGCACCCAAAAGAACTATAGCTCCAGATGAGCATCATGTTCCTGAGAGTGTCACCTCAAGCTTCCTGTTGCGTGCCCTTATGGGTACGTAACAACAGTCCATGCTCTTGCTGAAGAAAAAACACATCGCAAGCTTAAGGCTTGGCATAATCGTTGCCTTCACAAAAAAGATCTCAAAAAAGGAGATTTGGTCCTCATGTACAAGACAAAGGCGATCAAAGGAAAAATAAAGGCCCTTATCACATCGCTAACATCCTATTGCAAGGGGCAATGACTTTAGAAACAATGGGTGGGACACCATTTGCTACACCCGTCAATGGTAGCCAGTTACACAAGTATTGGTCGCCACCAGCCTTCCCAAACACTTCTTGAGGAGTTCAAGATAGGCTCATCATCATCAAATAAAGCCTCGGGTTTTACATACGTAAGCGATCTCTATCCACGCTTTTCCTGATGCACCCCATCATCAGCAATAATCGTGTCGACGGTCTTTTGAATCCACAAAAAGCACAAGTACGTGCCGTGGGACCGTCACCTATTTAGGTGGGAGATATTGTTCGGCACTTAGTGGGTCCACCACTAAAGTACTAATGGCTAAGCTTACCAAGTGGGCCTCGTTGCAGTACACTGTACAGGTAGAGTAATAAGTGCCAGGGCACGAGCTTCCTGCATGTAAAAGCCCAACCCAATGAGCACGCAAATTAGTTTTGTAGAACTTGTAGAACTAGGAATAAGTGACTAGAGACCTAAAAACTCGAAAATAACATTAGAGGCCCTAAGTCAAGTTATTAATAAAAAAGCTAAAAGGAGCCAAATTAGAACTCACATGCTTTCTTAGTACCATTAGATTCATTTTGTGTTAATTTAAACAAATTGGATTAGGATCCTTGCCATTGTAATTAGCCAATAAGAAAAAGGGGTAAGGGTCTTCCCCATCTATAAAATGGCATCTCTTGTACCTTATTTTCATCTTTAACATGAGGAGGAGATTTTGCCAAATTTAGATTAGAACATCCTTGCACTTTACTCTCTCTCTCTCTCTCTCTCTCTCTCTCTCTCTCTCTCTCTCTCTCTCTCTCTCTCTCTCTCTCTCTCTCTCTCTCTCTCTCTCTCCTTTGTGTTTGATGCTTGTGTCTATTTGTTATTTCATTTGCATTGCTCTTTCTTGTGATCTTTAGAGAGGTGAGAGAGGGATGAGTGTAAGTTGACTCCACCATCTCTTTTCTTGTTTCTTGTGGGGTTAATCGAGGAGTGGTTATCGTAGGAAGAGGATAGTTTGCAAGCTAACTTCGCAAGGGGAGCAATATTCCCTTGGGAACGAATCGATGCGTGACAGGTGAACTAGGCCACAACAAGCACTTGTCAGCATCAAATTCCACTTTAAGCTTTTCCAACTGATAGCAAATTCTTTTGTAATCCAAAGTATATAGAATAAATCTACAAGATTTGTTTTCTTGCTATCAAGCATTTTGATGGGCAAAATGCCAACTCCTTTTATTTGACACATTTTTTGTGATATTTTGTTGCAATCCTCAACTGGTGTCAATTTCAAAACCAATTCCTATTTCTCTGTCATAACTAAATCCATATTGATTGATCTTCACATCTCCCGATGTGAGTGCCAATACAAACATATTAGATGTATGATCTTAATCACTTTGCTAATCTCCAAACTATTCCCTAATTCTTTTGCCCTTCTTCATGTAGTCTACCTTTTTCTTCTTACCGTGACTCGTGGATCGAATATCTTAGTTTCTTGTAGCTGACATTTGTCTAGCTTAGAACATCCTTGCACTTTACTCTCTCTCTCTCTCTCTCTCTCTCTCTCTCTCTCTCTCTCTCTCTCTCTCTCTCTCTCTCTCTCTCTTTTCTTTGTGTTTGCTGCTTGTGTCTATTTGCTATTTCATTTACATTGCTCTTTCTTGTGATCTTTAGAGAGGTGAGAGAGGGATGAGTGTAAGTTGACTCCACCATATCTTTTCTTGTTGCTTGTGGGGTTAATCTAGGAGTGGTTATAGTAGGAAGAGGATAGTTTGCAAGCTAACTTCGCAAGGGGAGCACTATTCCCTTGGGAACAAATCGATGCATGACAGGTGAACTAGGCCATAACAAGCACTTGTTAGCATCAAATTCCACTTTAAGCTTTTCCAGCTGATAGCGGATTTTTTTGTAATCCAAAGTACATAGAATAAATCTACAAGATTTGTTTTCTTGTTATCAAGTGTTTTGATGGGCAAAATGCCAACTCCTTTTATTTGACACATTTTTTGTGATACTTTGTTGCAATCCTCAACTGGTGTCAATTTCAAAACCAATTCCTATTTCTCTGTCATAACTAAATCCATATTGATTGATCTTCACATCTCCCGATGTGAGTGTCAATACAAATATATTAGATGTATGATCTTGATGATTTGGATGTATAGTGATCAATTCATGCCTTTGTTCCTCTGGGAGTACCGTGCCATGGAATTTTACATTAGCTACCACTCTCTCCCTTGTCGTTATACCACTAGTGACATTTGATATGGTTCGCTCATCCCATCTGTGGCCAACTATAAGAATTTCAAGTCTTGAACCCTCTCACCAGCTGCGAATAATTCATCACAAACTTGTTTGAGACACATCGTGAAGTGTTTGTGTGTGTGTGTGTGTGTGTGTGTGTGTGTGTGTGTGTGTGTGTGTGTAGGTATGTATGCAAGTAATTATATAGAAATTGTAGAAGGCCCGTGATAGCTTGAGATTCTAAGAGATAACAATTGACGAGCTACCTTGTATAAGTGGTTTGAACTACCGCCTACTTTGTTTGTCTACGTGGTATGAACTAGCACCTATTTTATTTGATGTGAAAACTAATTGGTGACACATGTCATCTCGCAATTCGCACCTACATGTGTGTCAAATGTGTTGATGATCATCATTTCAAAAAGACTTTTTGAGGGTGACTACTTCATTGATTTGTCAACACCACCAACCCCAAGCATAGTTGTTTTGTGAATCCATGAAATTTGGTATCATGCTCTTTGTCCCAAGCTTTAGGGACGGTTGCCAACTGAATCAAGAAAAGGAAGGAAAATTAATTTGAGGGCCAAAAGCATCTCTTGAGTCATGGTCATGATGGGGCCGCAATTTGCCATGGATTATGGGGAGGCCACATGATGATCCGCATAGCTTTTCATGGGTCCACGTTCTAGATTCCCCTTGGATGCGCCGCCACCGCCACCACCACCACCTCCCCTTCATACCTTTATAAAGAACAACCGTCCTGCCACCACCACCACCAACAACCCGAGAGAGAGAGAGAGAGAGAGAGAGAGAGAGAGAGAGCGATCGCTTTTGGCTCTCTTTACTGTGAGAGACTGCGAGAGCTCCAGCTGCTCTCACTTGAGCTACCGAAAGACGGAAAGGAGCTGCTAAGCTGCTTCATGCGCTTTTTCTGACCCAGCTCATGAGCTGAGGCGCTGAGCTTACTCTCTGGATGTAGCTTGATCGGTACTTTTGTGGCGTCCAGTTCAGGTCGGCGTGTGCCGCACTCTGTAGGAAGTGGAGTAGATGTCTAGGTAGATTTACGTGCCTGATTGCTCTTGCTCTTTGAGTGAGGGTGCTGGCAATATTTGCATTTGCAAGCTCTTGGGTGATGCCACTCTGAGAGCCGGGATTGCTTGGAAGTCTAGAAGACCAGATGATTGATTGGATATGACAAGAAATGACGTAGTATGGGCAAGACAGTTCCTTGCTTGCTGTGGTGAGATATTCCATTTTTCAATCTAAGATTTCTGCCCACGGCAGATAGGAGCAGAATACGTCTTCTATTTTCTCAGCCTCTGATCATTATGCACACAGTAGCAGCTAATTTAATTTGTGATCAGCAAACTGTAAGCTGGGAATTCAACCATCCATGCTTTTGTACAGTGATCGAAATAGGAATTGGAAAGCTCGGAGATTAGTTGAGATGTATTGTCAGGTACAAGCTAAGAGTTATCTGTGACCCGTCTTTTGATGTGAAGAAATTGTGAGGCTGAGTATAAAGAGAAAGTAGAAGACACGGTATTGGGTGGTAGTGCTGGGGCCGAAGAAAAAGACCGAAAGGACGTAGGACCAGCAATAGTTCTACGCCACCTCTCCACTCGACTCATCGCAGCCTCGCCAGAGTTGTAAACATAGCCGTCGGATTAAGCTTTGGACGACGGATACTCAGTGCCGCTACCCTGCACTAACAGAACGAGTTGTTGGGCTGTATTTCATTGTTCAATCTGAAGGCAAGCCGTCTCTTCTAGCTGATCACTCCTCCAGCTACATTACTTTACCTCCAGTTTGTGTCTGCACCTCATACTACATAGGCGATTCGCTAGAGGGATTTGCGACCAACTGACGATGGCTTCCAGCTGCGACGTGATAAAATGGAAACAGGCTCATCTGTGGTTAGCCATCGTCTGTTATCTCCCATGTGTGTTCATTACAGCATCCTCTTCATCAGTTCTTACGCAAACCCTTGAGTTCTCTGAATTTGGTGGCATAAGCAAATTTAATACTCCAGAGAGCACAACAAAGCCCTCCCACCATCTCAATGCACACCCGAATGATCATAAGGGAGCTGGATTCCGTGCAGAGCTAATTCACCGGGATGCTCCTTCCTCGCCTCTGAGAAAGAAAAACATCACCAGGCTAGAGCGTCTACATCTGGCAGTGAAGCGAAGCAAAGTGAGGCTGAGAGCTTTGGCGAGAGGGGCGAATAACGAAAAGCTATACAGATCCTCCCCTTCTCGTGGAAGTAGCAAAGTCAGCCCCCAAGACTTCACCACACCCGTTGCTTCTGCCAATGGCGCATACCTCATGCAGATAAAGCTAGGCACGCCTGCGCAAACCTTCCAAGCCATCGCTGACACAGGCAGCGATCTTGTGTGGGTTCAATGCAAGCCTTGCACCCGATGCTACAGCCAGCAAGGGCCGATCTTCTCCCCTTCCTCCTCCTCCTCCTACGCCCAGCTCTCCTGCACCTCTCAGCAATGCCAGCAGCTCTCTACAAGCTCCTGTGGAAGCTCCTCCACCTGTCAATACGTCTATCAGTATGGAGATCAATCAGGTACCAAAGGTGATTTCTCCACAGAGACGATCAGCTTGACTACCACAGGAGGAAGCGCTCAGCAGGTTGCCAATTTTGCCTTTGGTTGTGGGCATACCAACGTCGGCAGCTTCGGAGGAGCAGGAGGCCTTGTGGGGCTCGGTCAGGGACCTGTGTCGCTAACCTCGCAGCTAGGAAGCTTGATCGAGAACAGATTCTCCTACTGCCTCGTAAGCTTTGATGACGCTCCATCCAAAACTAGTCCATTACTGTTCGGATCAGCTGCATCGCTGCCTGAATCTGGTGTCAAATCTACTCCCATTTTGAAGCAAGGATCGACATATTATTACGTGGGCTTAAGGGGAATAAGCGTAGGAGGACAGCAGCTGGGAATCAGCCTCGCAGGTGGGACAATCTTTGACTCTGGCACAACCCTCACGCTCCTGGAGGATTCAGCCTATTCTGTAGTGAGATCAGCTTTCCTGAGCGACATCAGTCTCCCCACCGCAGATGGCTCCAGTGCTGGCCTTGATCTTTGCTTCGACGTCACAGGGTTGAGCAGCTATCAAGTGCCTACTCTCTCCTTGCACTTAACCAACAGTGATCTTAATCCGCCCGCAGCAAACTACTTCGTTCTGGCAGATTCTAACACGCTTTGTCTGGCCATGGGTTCCTCCAGCGGCCTAGGCCTTTCCATAATTGGAAACATCATGCAGCAGAACTACCACATCCTCTATGACAGAGGCAGCTCTACTATATCCTTCGCTCCCACGCAGTGCGACAAGCTATAAACGATGATCCATCATCAGCCATGTCTTCCTTAGCTATACTTTTCTTTATTTCTATGTAATCTATTTCCATGAATTCGCGAGAATTCCATATGTATACAGCTGGTAGTGACGCCAACTTTTGAGCCAAAGCCTTACAATGATAATTTTTTCCCACAAGAAGCAGAGCAGTCAACTATTAATTTGATCTGCTGCTGCCCATTATGGCTATGATGCATCTCAAGAAAAGCCTCCCATTTTATCCACCTTCGACAGAATTATTTGGCTGCTCAAAGGATCAAGACTGGCATGCCTGATCATCTCAAAGCTGTACAATAAATAATCACGGGAGATAATTGATGGCACTTTGATGGCATCTGCCCAAATTAGTGAATGCATTCCAAACTTTATTGCTCAAATCAGTTCTAGTAAATTGTTCTGAATTCTAATACATTTTTTATGTGTATTATTATACAGATCTTTGTATCTGATGAGAAATAAAGTATGTATTTCATAATTGGCTGTAGATGACTCATTCTATGAATTTACTTCTCTTTCTTGAGATTAATCACTTAGACAAGCAATTTCCAAGTTCCTGAAATCAGAGTCTTAACTCTATTGAATCACTTTCACTGTTGCCGGTCTATAGCTTAAAAATCTTGTATTGTCTTGATCAGACGCCTTAACTGCATAAGGCATAGCAACAGATGAGTCCATAAGATCAAATGTTTTAAATCATAATTTCAATGAATGTCTCGCAGTGATACATCGGATTCTGCATTGTACCACACCCAGGTGAAACGTCATTTCGGGTGATTGGCATTATGCTGCTGCATTCACGTAATGTTCAGCTATACTGATGCAAATGGTGACTGACTAGCTCTGCACCAACCAGCCTCTACAAAAACGATTACAAGCTGTACCTCAACTTTCAAGGCTCACTCTCCTTGAGACGTACTTCACACACATTAGCAAAAAGTCGCCATATTACTTGATAGATAATATTATTTCAGTTATTATCGTTTACACATTCAATCATAAACAAAGTATACAATCCCAAATAAGTAGAAATCTCCTCAAACAAGTGTTCAAACATTGATTTTACATGTTTTCAAGTGCACTACTAGAACCTGTGTACTGGCATAAAACTTCGTGATCTTTGCACAACTATGATTAACTAATTTACGAGTATCTGATCTGGGTTTTAGCGCAACATTCTAGACTCATCATGCATACTTAAAGCTTACGAATATACTATATAGTTTTCTAGAAAAATGATATACTGATTATGTGGTTGGTGTGATGGGGAAGATTGAATATTCATACCAAAAGTGATGTAGGTTTTCCACCTATAAATGGACCCACTTTAAGACTAAACAAGTACAATAGATGTTAGACTTTCAACATATTCTTTGAATGTACATCAGCTTTAGATGCTTATCATGTGGGCATGCACATAAACTTTAAATTAGCTCCTTTCTTGTGTTAGTTCATATGCAAAGTTTATTTGATAATGGTGTCCTTTTACATTATTCAGATCAAATATAGCAAACATATACTTGTTTTGATTCATCTATGCCTTACTCATTCATATATATCCACCATAAATTTGTTACACTCCCTCTAACAACACATTGAACTAACCCTTATGAGCCTTATTACCAAATCACGTGATTGCCATTGGAAATCATGGACATGATAAGAGTCACTATTATTCTTATCCTTGTTTTTATTGACAATAGCAAAATTGATTTGTGCCTAAATTTGCCAACTTTCTAGTAAATAAGTCTTTTAGACAACGATACAAGATGTTTCTAAAAAGTATCATAAAGATTGACACTAGAATTTATTTTAACAACCACTTGTGCTTGAGAACCAAGTATTTACAAGGTAGGGCCCTCCAAATGAATAAAAAACTATAAAAGATGTTATAGCACATCAACAGTGATGGAAAGGACACCGCAACAATATATTTTAGGTAAACGTCACTACAAACATCACTAGTGCATTTTATCTCTTTTATGATCATCACCCAATGACACTTTCACTGATGAAGTAGCAAGTACCATTATCCTATAATGTTCTCTTGATAGAAAGTTATTGCTAAGTTGTTGGTTGATATATTAAAAGTTAATTCAAATTACTTATAGGTGCTGGTTTATCTCACTAGTAATTGACATTGCTTGTGGGGTTTGGGACACTTAGGCTAAGAACAAAGGGTGCCAGACTACTTAATAAGTATACCCTTTTGTTGGTATTTCATTGTTGGCATAAACTTTGCTAGGAGCTAATTTCACAATTATTAATGTAAATTTGGTGCAGACGCTAAACCTTCCTACCATAAAAAGTCAGAAAAAATACCGTGTGACAATGGCATCGAAAAGTGATTCCAATTTAATGGATTTTGTTGTTCTTGATGTAAAATTGCACATTCAGGATTATTCTAAAAAACTAGAATTCTATGATGTTGCATTAGCTAATGTACATATTGTTCTCAGGCAACAGTGGCATTTTGATAAGAACAAGTCATTCAGAATTGATTTTGTTGAAAAATCTTTATCTTTTATGCATGAGAATTCTTTAATTAAGATCAAGCCTAGTTTAAGTATTGACACTAAAAATGTTAACCCTTATTCTGAATTGGAACTTAATTTTATTATGAAAAATTCTGATTTTAAAGTTTATTTATGTTTTTGATATCATTTGCTGCAATGATGAAGAACCTAACATAAATGCCATGAATATACCCAGTGAGAACACTACAGAATTTGAAGCCTGTAATGAACTTAGGCAAGAATTCAATGATGTTTTTTTAGACCTTCTTGTAGGTTTACCACCAGAAAGGACAGTTATCATAAAATTGACCTAATACCTGGAGCAATTCCAATCGCACAACGTCCTTATAGGATGAGTGCATCAGAAGAGGCTGAGGTAAGTAGGCATTTACATGATTACCTGAAAAAAGGGTGGGTACAACCTAGTAAATCTCCTTGGGCATCACCAGTAGTTTTGGTTGCCAAGTGAAAAGTCAGATAGAGGCCTATGTACTTAAATGTACTAAGTGCTAGTTAAATAAAGTAGAGAAGCTAAAAGCTAGTGGCCTATTACATCCTTTAGATATCCTACCGGAAAGTGGCAAAGTATATCTATGGATTTTGTGGTGGGCTTCCACGTACAGGGAAGGGCCACGATTCGGTTTGGGTCATTGTTGATAGACTTACAAAGTTTGCTCAATTTATCCCAACGAAAACTATTGTTGAAGCTTCAGAACTAGCTCAATTGTTTGTTGAGAAGCTTTTTTGACTGTATGGACTGCCTTGCGATATTGTCATTGACCGTGACCCAACTGGACTATCCTAGGGTACTAGTGTCCTCGGTTAAGGGCAAGTAGGTGTGTATGTCTTGGATGGAGGTATGGAACCTAGAGAGGTGTTAGAAAGTCATTTCTAAACCTTGGACCTCAACCTTGAACCATATCACTTTGATGGTCTAGGACCAAAGTATACATGCACAACTTGGGCATTGGGACCTAGTAGGAGGGCACACTTCCAATAGGTCCAATGAGTTCCCAACTCCCACAAGAAAGGCATTCAAAGAGTCATAGGTTATGGAAGGATTATCTTGACCTTCCATACGCCTATGGAGGTTCTTTAACTCCCCTAGGCTTCTTTCTCTCTCATTGGATGGGCATGGAACTCCATACTAGAAAGGTCCATGGGCCATCTATATGAGGGTAGTAGGGTGCCCACTGGGGGGAGGAGAGATCTCTAGTAATCGTATCTTTCATGCAAGGAGCAAACATATTGAAGTGGTTTATCATTTTGTGAGAGAACAAGTCATGGCAAAGGAGGTGGAGCTTCAACATGTCTAATCAAGGGAGCGTGTGGCTAATATCTTCACCAAAACATTAGGAAAGGACTTGTTTATGAAGCATAGAACTCAATTCGGAGTACTACCTAAATCTATGCTAAAACTAGTTGAAGAGGGAGTGTGAAAATTTGTCAACTAGTTTAAGATTTATCATGTTGAGTTTATTTGGCAATTTCGATGCCAATATGCATTTTAAACTTAGAGATAGACTTTACAAAGTTAATAAGGCCTAAGAATAGTGAATGTTTGACCTAAATTGAGCTTTGGATCACAAAGATCCCTTTTCTACAGTTGGAAATGCTTGATTTTGACAAGGAACCACTCTAGCACACTCTAGAATTGATGGCGCCGCCTCCATATCACTCACTATAATTGGCTTCTCCTAAAGCACTAACACCATGTGAAAAAATTATATCACAAAGATCTAATTATGCCCTTTGATCTTTTGTTAATTTGGAGAGCACACTAGCTTCATTACCAATGTGAAACATCATGCATAAACTACACATAGAAGATGAAAACTTAATAAGAACTTGTCATAAACACTTAGATATCATATGCTACTATCTATGTCCGTACAATAGCCATACAATATCAATACTCACACGTGTGAATTAATATACATAAGAAAATCAACATTCTACACACAAAAATTTACTATATCACCACCACGATGCAGGAGGTTGATGTAGAAATCAAAAGAGAGATCTTTTCTGAGAATGAATGAGAAAAGAATGAGAGATGAATTCCTCCCACACTTATATGCCTATTTATAACAGCCTCTTGCCCATTTAGATAATCTTTCCTAAGCTTATCAACTTATGGAAGTTTCCAGGTACTTGCCAAAAACATAAACTAACTTGACTAGATTCAATGTATCTCTTCTAACCAATTAGAGTAGGTCCAACTTCGACCTAATCCACCTATATACTTTGCTAAAAATATAAGTATACTAGTTTTAACTATCTAAGTTGTTATGTACAATTGGTCTCAATATGCCAAATAAGAAATAATCAAAACTAGTTGATTTTCTTCAAACTAAGATGAGAAGTGTCCCTTTTAGGAGCTCTTTCCATGCTCACCCCCTCACTTGCATTGCGCATCACCCTACGTCACCTTTTCACCTAAGAGAACGGGTGACATGTTTTCTCTAAGAGCTAATTTCAAAAAAGTTGCAAACCCTCTCACGGAGAAGCGAATAGTGATGAGAAAGTTTGTTTTGGGCAATTTGTACGTTATTTAGCACTATAAGAGGTGTGTAAACACTCTATAGAGAGCTTAGAACTAGCATAAAATAGTGAGAAACCTTCTATAGGTTCTAATGAAAAGAGAATTAGTTAGGATTGGAGAGAATAACATGCTTTTGCATATTTTTGGCATTTTTAGCTATTAGACTTTAGGTGAATAGTATTCACTTACTTCCTGACCAAAACCACTAAAATATAGCTTCACAATATCTACATAAAGTCAAAAAAGTGAATGTGAAACCATTTGTAAAAAAGTAAAATAGTTTGAATTCATAAAGCATGCAAAATCTATGAATTTTCTTCTCTCAACAATACATGAAACTCTCTCCCCCCCCCTCTCTCTCTCTCTCTCTCTCTCTCTCTCTCTCCATCGGGCTCTCTAGAAATTTCTCTTTTCAGAAGTTTCCAAAAGCACGTTCTCTCTATAAACTGAACGTTGCTGCCCTTCAACTCCACTTAGATCGCCTTTCAAGTGCCCATCAAATATGTTTTAGGGCAAACGTGGCCCAATAAAAAAACACGATTCAATTTTTGTCTACAATAGCCTACATTCTCTCTCTCTCTCTCTCTCTCTCTCTCTCTCTCTCTCTCTCTCTCTCTCTCTCTCAACCTGATCAAGAATGGAACACAATGTGTGGAAGTGGATCCAACACAGTTGCAAAGACTTTTAAGGCTTCTAGACAACAAATTTTGCTTCACTAACAAAACTCATCAACAATTTGAAAGGGCTGAAATCTTCACACATTGAAAGAATACCCAAGACACAAAAATCATGTTAGATGAGCCAAGACACATATAAGCTCCTAAGAGCCTTTTTCATCTTCAAAATCTCAAATCACAAGATCAAGTTTCTAAGTCGGACCATCCAAAAGTAAATTGCTTAACCAAGCTTTAAGTATGTAAAATCAATCTACTAGAACTAGTTCTTCATAATTAACCAACTAGATGGTATTATGTTTGTTTTGAAACCATAAATGCATGTGAGGCTCATAATTTTAGTAAAATAATGTATTGCCATAAAAAATGAACATGCATCCTAAGAGCAAGCACATGTACACTTTGCATGCCAAATAAGAAAATTAAAACCAAAGTCTAGCAAGCAAATGAATTAAAATAAAAAAATCAGGAAAATCAAGCTTCATTTGCAACATGCAAATCTGAAATAGCATCATGCATCCAACAATCATTTGCCAACAACATTCCCCAAAAAGTGGCCATAGGCCCTCATGAGGTAAAGTAGATGAGACCCCTACATATACACAAGATAACTTGGCTCAATTTGCCAAACTAGATCAATATTCTACCTAGTCAAAGAAGACTAAGCACTCTTGAACCCCTACAAAGAGGATAGGAGTCATTTGACCCATTTCCCCATCTTGCTCCATGCAAATTGTAAGGGAAAGAGGGGGGAACTTTTGTAGTTAAAATAAGAAGAAAATGGCAAATTGACTTCTAGCAATGATTTGCATCAAAAGAAATTCCCTTGCCAAAGATACTTTGCTTGATAAATTGATGCTAGTTATTGATTATTTACAACTCTGTACTACAAATTATTGCATGGTTATGTAAGTATGTTTCCCCTATAGATTAAGATCTTTGTTTGGGGAGCTGTGTTGCCTTGTGGTAAATGCTTTGTGATATTCTAATTATCAATCTCCTGTATTTATGTTCTTATGGTCTCTTTGATTATCTAAAGCACAAATGACTGGAATACAATTGGTAGAACCTGGTTTCATCCAAGCCACACTTCACGATCACACTCCACTTCGGCTCGATTCCTCAATGTTTTCAAAGTCTAAAGCCAAAGGTACTCAAGTGTGCAATTCACTACAACCATATACCACATGCAATCGACTCGAGCAAGACACAAGACCTCCAATGCATAGTGTAGGAGAAAACAAATGCATTCACATTGCGTAGTGCATGAGATCATAACATGTCAAGTAAAATGGCAATTCCATGATGCAAATATAGAACAGCAAAGCCTCATCAGCCAATGCATATCTAAGAGATTAACATACACTGGTGAAAGCTAAGAATTTGTTGGCTGATTTCCAACAAACATCCACCTCATAATGTTGCAGGAATACAAAGACTAAGTACACAACCACCACAAGCTGATTTTCTTTCATTGAGTTACATGCAGGTTCTTCCACAAGCTCCAGTGCATTTGCCACAAACCATAAGCCCCTGATACTCTCTTTCTGCTACATCACCAGATAGTTTCTACTGAAAATTGATCAAATTTTAGATATTGCAAATTGCAGCCTGATCACTATTCAAGACTGGTCAACGAAGTCTTTCAATGTCGACCTCAACTCACAAAGAAAAGACAAGCACGTTTAACCTATGCAATTCAACCACAAAATCTTTCCTCAGAAAAGTGTGGACAATAATTTTGACAAAAGTACCGGAATTCGAGAGCTTGAAACTTGTACTACTGTTTTTCAGTTGATTTGAACTTCCTGCAATTTTTGTGCTTTTGCACATACTTTCAGCCCCTGTGAGACTCATGCTAAGCTGAACTAGCATACAATATTGCAATAAAAGTATGCATGTAATGTATCTGCTCAGCTGCATAGTGATAGAATCATTAAAAAAAAAGTTCACAAAATTGATTTAAATTCCTGGAATTACTGCTATTAGTGTCACGTGAATACCACGTTGACTGACCTACACTTACGTTGAAAAAAAAAATTGGACATTGGAGAGAGCCCCGCTTTGATGCTGAGACATGCCATTAGTCCACACAAACAAATTAACATGTCTAGACAAGTGTGTGCTTGCTGGTTAATTCTCAAATACATAAAATGCAGCATAGATTCATCGGGCATGCATTTCCACTTCACCCTGGAGTTCCAACTAGACCGACGCAGAGATCTGTACATAAGTTAGCATGAGGGCTTGCAATCAAAATCTTCATTTTGATTCACCACTTTTACCTACCGCATCCAGAGCTCTTTTTATCCCAGAAACAAAATCATCCAATATAGCTCCGATCTCTGCCCTGTCACAGCCTCAAAATGAAATGATCATTTAAAAATATCAAACAAGCATGACCTAAAACAATGAGAAAAGCATATTTATGTGCGTAAAGTAAAAAGGACTGGAAACACTGACCCACTTGAAGCTCCCTTTCTTCTTGGCTGAAACTTTCCTATGTTGCTGTATCTACCATTTTCATCATACGCCCTTCCTTTACCTAGTCCATAACCAAAGCCCACACCAAATCCGCAGCCTGCACCAAGTCCCACACCTAATTGTAGTCCAGGAAACCCAAAACCAAGACCCGCACCTGCTTCAGGACAAAACAGGAATAAGAACTCTAGTAAAGCTCCTGAGTGAGTTGACATGTACTCTATGGAGACGTGATAGCAATAGATTTTTCTTAATGTGAACGGAAACCGGCTACCAAGCTCACATGCATTAAGATTCTCCAATAAATGGTGGACACCTTGGCACCGGGAAGGTTATGGAAGTAGACAGGTCCTTGCTGATTATAATTGCTAGTATGCTGTGGAACCAAGCCTCAGAGAGGTCCTGGGCAGAACGGTTCACCAAGGCTAGACCACATGTAAAGTCCAGAAGTTCACATCCTCAAAACCTACTACATTTCAACTATCCAAGACACCCAGCATTAAAAAACAAAAATCACATATGGTAATTTTTGGTCACAAGGCCAATAGACCCTCACGGTCATTCTTGCATGCATAGTCATGCAATCCAAAGACACACCCAACGTAGGCTTATGTCATTATCCTGAGTACCTAAATGATATTGCGCCTTCAACTTTGGCTAAAGTCTTCACAGGCCCTATCCATACTCATTTCATCAGCGCAAGAAAACTTCACATTTTATCACTTTATAGCTTGCTCAAAACCTAACTAAATAGCAGACATGATGTGAAACACACCACCCAAGGTGGAAATTACAGCACAAACCAGCTTGCCCTGTATGATTATCTTAAACAAGAACTAGATGTCTGCCAATATGGCAAAAGAAATATATCCCTCAGTCTAGGCTAATATGCAACACAACAAAGGAGACGAGAAAACTGCAACTTTGTGGAGTTCAAGCACAAGGTCTTAGATGATCATTACTCCAATGTTACGATATCACATGCACAAACACACATCCACATTAGCTTTATATATTTGCACAGATATCAATGCATTGACCTTAAATCACTTCTCCAGAGGTAAATAGAAATCCAGCCATCATAAGCCCGGCACTACAGAACAAAGCCAATCGAATATAGTCCCTAATTCCGCGTAAACAAATAAGGAAACTTTACATTTCACCACTGTAGCTTGCTCAAAACCTAACTAAATAGCAAGGTTGGTGTCAAAGTGCACCACTAAGGATAGACAATTGAGCGCAAATCAGCTGGTTACAACTTCAGCAAATATCCTACTTGGACAATGTTCAGTAGTAAAACCCTACTTCTCTGAAGTAGAAAATGAAGAGTTGAAAGGTCGATCGTCAATATCCAGACTTTCAAGCACCTGACTCAAGTTTTCAGTGTAGATTCCTCAACACCCAACTGTAAAAGTTCCAAAAACTAGATGGTGCCTTAGTTAAGACTGACATCACAAGGGGATATAAATGAACACTGCAGATGTGCAGTTCAGTCTAATGCAGAATACTTTGCAAATATCAGAAAACCATCAAAATAGAACACAGATAGAGCAATGGCAAAACAAAGTATAAATCAAGTGGTGTAGAACAATGGTAACATTCTGAAACGAATCTAACTAAGCTAAAAGCAACAAGTGGAAAGTGGAAAGTCATAAAGCAAATCTAGTAAATTGACTACGTTTCATAAACGGGTAATGATGCAAAAATGGCATGCAACCAGGTACTCATGAAGGTGAGCTAGCAAGTGGATTACTAGCGTTTCCAAAATTGGGCTTGCACGGTGGAACTTTTGACAAGTTTGGAGGTGACAAGCTGATATCACTTCGTTGCGGAAGTGTGGTGGAGCTCATGCTTTGGATACTTATGGGTAAGTAAAAAGCATGAATGAATGGTGGTTTGTAACTTGAGATCTGTCAATGACAGAGATCATGTTTTGTGCTTTGGGATCTACTTCGTCTATCAGTTCATTTCGAGTCAAGTGCTATATCTGGGTTTGCATGGTCTAGTGCCAGAATGGAGAGGTCGTTTGGATGCAGCCAAGGAAGATCTCGCATGAAGACTGGATGGGATTTCAGCACGCACTATAGGTGAGGGACTTGAAGGTGATATTGGAATCAGTATCTGACATGTATTCTTAGGTGGAGGCAATTGGAGATTGTTTCAAGATTCCATTTGGATATGGATGTGGAGAATATAGGTAAAAGCACATGTGGGAAAGGTGGACAAGATCAGTATCTTGAGTTACTCTTTGAGTATTATTGTGTGGTTCATGTTCGAAGTCACTATTTGTCCTACTTGTCCTTTAATGGAGATTCCTATATTGATGCTCTAACTACGAAGTCGAGGTACCAGAACCCTAGACGGCTATTAGGTCCGGTCATCAAAGTTTATTTTCTCCAAATGTGGAATCTTCTCCAGAAATAGTATGGCGAGTACAAAGCTTTCTCCAGGCTTGGATTGCGTGACTTCATGGTGTTAATGCCATATTTAATAAAGTTGGGGCAATGTATATGGTTTTGAGAACCCAAGGAGCATTTTTTAACTTTTGTTCTATGTACTCAAGTTTGGAGAGGCCCAACTCATAATGGGGGGTCCATGGGGCAAGTGACCTTCTTCTCCAATTAGCACTTGGCTGTTGAATGCCAAGGCATTTCATTTGCTTTTGTAACTCCTATGTAACACATGGCTATTGGCTGTTGGCTTTTTGGATATTTCACATTGAGAACCATTGGCCTTTGGATTTCTCTATCTCTACCCCTCTTTAAGAGGCTGAAGAGACTAGAGAGAGTGGCAATGCTTGTCGAGATACATTTTCTGTGTAGAGATTTGTGTCTCAATTGATATCCTACTTTGCTTCCACTTGTATGCATAATTTGTGATTGTTCATAGAACGTTAATCACTTAATTTATTGTGAATGTTTCCGCTTCTAGTTCACCTTAAATTTCGATATGGTATCAGAGCAGGTTCATAGACTGCATGATTAACACTCATAGCCTCTACATCCTGGAGATTGTTATGCTTTTTGGAAGGTAGGCAGATGGGCGATTTTGTTCCAGACAATGGAGTCTCTGAAGGGTGCAATTTTTAGTAGATTGGGCGCACTTTACAATGTCTCTGTGAACAGGTTTGATGCAGATTCATTGTCACATTTTCAGATGGAAATTCTACCATCAGAGTAGATCCATCTACATTGTTCTCTTACCTTCAGTTTTTGTAGTGGCATTGATAAGCTAACCAGGCGATTCACTGAATTTGTTGATGGGTGCTGATGATGCTGCTATTGTTGTTGCTTGAAGGGAGGAACTAAAGGAGTAGGGGTTTAAAGCCTCACTTGCCGTGTTTGATGTCTAAAGCTTAGGTTGAACTCATTTATTAAAAATTTGGTGCCTATGTAAGCTCTATTTGAGTGGATGTTGTTGTAAAAAAATATTACTTTTATAATGTGAAACTTCGAAACCTTAAGGTTTTGTTATAAAGGAAGAATGGGATCCTATTTGGTCTAAGCAAGTACCCTGGGCACGACATACCGAAGACAATTTTCTTGGCTGGTGTTTTTTTGGAGTACTGTAGTTTCTACCCTATGCTTCGAGGAAGCACTATGTTCTTTATGGATTGAGAGATTCTAACTGGCAGCTGAGCACAGATCTCTTGCTGCTTGGGAATCTATTTTTTGGATGACTTATTCTTCACAAGTAGCCGTGACAAACTCATTGAAAGTGAGGAAAAGTCACTAAGTGCAAAGTTTGAGATGAAGGATCTCGAAGACCTACACTAATACCTGGGAATTGACGTCTTTAGACAAAACAAGAACCTTTGATGGGGGTAAAGCAAAATTAAATTTGTCATTAAGGGAGAGTGTTAGAAGTCACTATTTGTCCTTTAATGAAGATTCCTTTGTTAATGCTCTGACTACGAAGTTGAGGTACTAGAAGGTATACCCTAGACGGCTGTTCGGGGTCATCAAAGTTTATTTTCTCCCTAGATAAAATCTTTTCCAAAGATAATAAATATGGCGAGTACAAGCTTTCTCCATGCTTGGATTGCATGACTTCATGGGGTTAATGCCATATTTAATGAAGTTGGGGCAATGTATATGGTTTTGAGGACCCAAGGAGCATTTTTAACTTTTGGTCCATGTACTCAAATATGGAGAGGCCCAACTCATAATGGGGGGTCCATGGGGCAAGTGACCTTCTTCTCCAATTAGCACTTGGCTGTCCAATGCCAAGGCTTTTCATTTGCTTTTGTAACTCCTATGTAACACATGGCTCTTGGTTGTTGGCTCTTTGGATATTCCACATTGGGAACCATTGGCCTTTGAATTTCTCTATCTCTCCTCTTTCTGCTGAAGAGAGGAAGGGGCTGGAGAGACTAGAGAGAGTGGCAATGCTTGTGCATATACATTCTTTGTGTAGAGATTTGTCTCCATTGATATCCTACTTTGCTTCCACTTGTATGCATAATTTGTGATTGTTCATAGAACGTTAATCACTTGATTCATTGTGAATGTTTCCGCTTCTAGTTCACCTTGAATTCCGACAGTTCATTGATCAAGATAGATTTGGCTAATGGAAAGCTGAATTTGTTGGATGCAGAAGAGGTAACCCATTTGGGGTTTATGGTCATTCAATCTATTAAGTCCTCGGTAGACTCTAATGATTGTAGCATGGTGAATGAATGTGAGTCAACTTTCAGTGATGAAGATAGATGTCATTGCAAGGCTACAAATAGCTTGTAATTTGTGACAAACATGACTTCAAGTAAGCTATCGTGTTTTCTAAAAGTTGTTAGCATGGTTTAGTCCAATGCTTGGGACACAGTTCGAGGATGATCCCGTATGGACATGAGCTGGAGCTACTTGAATGTGAGATGCCAATCTAATTTTGAGCCAAGAGATCAATCAGACAAGTTGTAGCAATGGATCTACACATTGCAAAGGTGTTCGTACATAAGGATATCTTCTTCAGCAAACTTTGAAAAACTATGTGATGTTTTATGATTCATGTTGGTTGCATGAATATGGTTGCTTGCATGTGAAATTTTCATGAGTCTTTTGTGACTAGGCGTAGATCCATAATGGAGTATGATTGGTTATATATTTACCTTTGATATGCTCAGTGACTTTTTAACATGTCTACTAGATAATTTTCTGGTGAGGGTACAATCTTATAGTGGCAATAAGATTTCCTCAAGTTGAAGCCATAGTCGCTCATTGTTGTCAGCTTTATAGGTGTTTGCTTGTAAGTGTCTGATAGGATGTCAGCCTAGTAAGATGAGAGGGAAATAATCTCATGGTGGCAATGGGATTTCCTCGGTGTGAGTCTTGTTTCTCATGTGGTCCACTTGTGTTTCAAGCTAGATGGCGAATAAGTCAAGTTAAGAGTGTGACAAACTCTTATTGAGAGCATGGTGTTTGTTTGATACTTTGTGAGTCAAGTGTTTTGCATGTGTGCTTGAGTGTGAGTCAAGTATAGGTAGCAGAGAATGCATATGATCTCTATGGACACTCCACAACATTGCTACACATACTTTATCTTTCGTTGCTATCACAATTGAGCTTGAGAGAGGGTGTTAGAATAATAAGCTTAAATGTGATTTGTATTCAGTGTACAGTTAGTTTGATACTATAATTAGGCTTTAGTTAAAAAGCCAGCCCAAGGGCTTGTCCTGGGCCCATAACGGGAGAAAACCTGTAAATAGTTGAAAATGTTACGTAAGGACCAACAATGCCATTAATGCAGTTATTAGACTCATGCCACATGGCGTGCCCAGGTAGAAGGGGGCTTTTGCCATGTATACAGTTTTTCCTTAGTAATCATGTACTTTGTTGTTGTGCTCTTAGCTTCTTTGAGCTCTTCCATCACCTTGTTGTCTTGTGGATGCTACATGTGACTTGATGGTGCCAATCTATTAATGATTGTGTGTTTGATCTGCACTCTCCACTAGATCTTGATTCCCGTAGTAGTATGTTGACAGAATTACAATTCAACCTTTTGTGCCCACAAAAGATGCACATAGAAGATAATTTGTTGGCATTAAATGCTATGCAATATCCTCATGAGCATCCAAAGACTTTTTCAAGTTTTGAAAAAGTAGCTTGTGACAAGTCAATCTAGAACAATCACACAAGCCACTTGAAAAATTTGACGCTCAAATTTAGAGTCCTGATAGTTATTGGCTAATCAAATATATTTGAAATAGTTTCAAAATCCCATCCAGGTCAACTCATTCTACTTGTAGTTTAATTGTAATAAGGCTAGAACTAGCTTCAACATAAAACACTAATCAATATTCCACTAGCCAAATAGTGGTCAATAAGCAAGCCAAGTTATTTGTTGGCATGAAACTGATGACTTTCCTACATGAACTTGTGTGTTTAATTGCTGGCCATATAGCAAGTTGCACTAGCTTCAATGTGCACCAAATTTCAGCTTGATCAAGAATCAGGAGAATTACTAGTTGTAGAAAACCACTCCTATCTTGAAGAATCTCTTTTAGAGAGAGAGAGAGAGAGAGAGAGAGAGAGATTGTGTGTGTGTATGCATGCATGTGTGTGGCTCTAGTTGTAGATTTAGCTCTAAGGCCTATCTCTTTGCTACAATCCTTGTTAAGTGAAGTAAAGCTTTGTCGGAGGGCATGTGACATGCTTGGGCATATCATGTTATTACTGAATTTGTGTATGCAAGATCTTTGTCCTTGCCTGGCTTGAGCTCATGCAAGGAATGACGCTATTCTTATTCATGCATCAAGCTCTTGCCTGAGGAATGCATGTAATGATGCACGGACAACGATACAAGTCGGGTGTGGTGTCCTTGGAGAAACCTCTAACTCCCCTTCTTCGAAGTCACCAAACTATTGCATGTCTAAAATTCCTAGTATTTGTAAAGAATCAAACTGTTACATACGTGTCTCAACAGTAAGTTTTAAGGTGCATCAAAATTGCTTAGTGGCAGGATAAATGCTAGCCACGCCCAGGGGCCCTATGACAATCAAAAGACACCATGTTTGATGGTGTAAATCTGATGAAGCTGTACATTCACATGTGCAAAGCCCAGTGCAACTCGATCGTGCAAACCAGGACGACCACCAAGGGCTTGGCTCCCTATCACCCAACGTATACATTGGCTTCATCTTCCCTCGCAATGCTGCTTATGGGGAAAATCCAAAAAGGCAGCTCGTACCAAATGTTCAGGCCACAAGCCCTTTAAGACGGTTGACCACCCGCAACAGCACGTCATCTCGCAACATGCCATAGATTCATTAGCACGGCCATTAGCGCTAGTTTTCTCTACCATGCCTGTGAGGTATGAGGTCGGCGTACCTTAATCTTTGTGGCATAGTTTAATCTTTGCTGCGTACTTTCATCAAACCCTATGTTTGCACAAAACAGCGCTGGAATGACTTTTGAAAAACTTTCAAATACAGTACACATGATATTCTAAAAACAACCATAACAGCAAACACTATTCGGCATAGAAACAGAGACCTCACTTATTCTTTGATAGCGTATGCTTTTATTAAAACTCAGACCTAGATTTGCACTGAATACAGAACCCTGATACTTTATGCAATTCCAACACGAAAAGATGAAGAAACGAATTCAGACCTCCGATTACGCCAGCGCCCACGCCCACTCCACATCCAAGGCCATAGCCAAATCCAGGTCCCAGCTTGCCCCAATCGGCTGTTTCCACCACCGGAAGCCTCCACACCAATCCTTTGAGCGCCTCCCCCCTCATTCTTCCCCTATCTATGTCTCTTCTCCCCCCCACCCCTCGATCACCAACCCATTGATTCTCAAACACACGCACACACTCCCTCTTGCTCTCTCCCCCTCTCGCTCTCCCGCCCTCTCCCTCTCGCTCGCCCTCGCTCTCTCTCTCTCCGAGTCTCTCGCTCTCTGTTTCGCTCCTTATCTCTCCCAAGACCAGCGATGCATCCGAGCGCTTCACGTTTTAATAGCACGCTACAGTTCTAAGCTCGCCACCATCGGATATTCCCAAGAGCATCCAGATCTTGCCACGTCTCCATCAAAAACAATCAAATAGCTTACACGTGGCTGATTTGACGCGTGGCTAGCATCCAGCTGATCTGGGTATCGAATATTCCGTGCCATCAAGGCCCTTGGTTGTCTCCCATCCTGGATGCTACCTTGTAGCCTAGGCACCCGGGGTATCCCATAGATAAGGATTTTTGGGGGGTTCCCACATATTTGTGATACACTCCGGGTTATATTCGAGATACCCATCTAGTCAAGGTAAGTGAAAATTTGGGTTTCATATAACTGACACCTACATGTATTATTAGCATCTCAAATTCTCAGTTCTCGGTATGCATCTGGTTATTGAGTTCAAGGGCGGGATTACCAAGTATTGACTAGCAAGATATCAGCAATTTGGGCCATGTTTGAGATACCCTTCGAGTCAAGGCATGGGAAAATTTGGGTTTTGGCGGGATTGAGTTTTGGGCGTATATTACTGAGCATTGACCAACATTTTTTCATAATGTTGAATATCAATGACAAAAACCAAATTGTACAAATTGCAGGTTATGGGTATTAATAATTGATACTTACACCCTGACCCACCCGCATAGGTTCATTAATGGGTAACTCTATACCTGGCCAACTATGGTGTATAGGTAGCCAGGCTATGTGGTAGTGGTATTAGTGAGGTACTAATTTAGGTGGCTAATATGAGCCTTTGTGATAGCAGGGTCAACAACTATTGGCTTGGACAATACTTACATCCAGCCTTGCAGTTTGATAGCCGCATTGACCGTCAAAAGCCATTTTGGCCGTAAAATACAGGCTTCCTAAAAAATTGGCCATCAAACGGGCACATAAAATTCAAAAATGTCATTTTGACACGCGCCTTTGTTTTTTTACTTGTACAGATGCACAATAAATATATTATACACATCAATTTAAACTTCGGAAAAATTTTAGCACAAACTTTCACATTCATGATTCAACTTTTAGCCCTTCCGAATTGGTGGCTCATCTTTGAAATTAGTACTCATTTCTAAACTATCAAACTTCATTTCAGACTTGAAAGTCACATGGTTTATCAAACCGTCATTGAAAAAAAGCATGACAAGCAACCTCAACCGTCAAACTACAAGGCTTACAATAATACCCCAAGCTTAGCTCAACGTGCTAGCCTTGGACGTTTCAACCATTCGAAGCCATGAAAGGCTTGACTTCCTACTCTTAAATTTTCATATTCTCCATGCGAAGAAGATAGATTCAAATACGAATCAATGTTGAAACTTACAATTGAACTTATAACAACCTTTGAAAGGTTTCATTGGCAATAAACCATTATCTAAAAAATCCATTCATCCACTCCCCTAGATCACAATTGGATGTGAATACTTTGAAACATCAAATTTTTGACACAGTTGGATGTTCAAGACAAAAGGTTGGTAGAAATGTTTTTTTTTTCAAGCTCTGTTGATCCTCTGTTTTTTTTTGTAATTCTTGAAGGTTTGAACACCTAGTTCTTACATCTACACATTCATCTATGAGTACATGTATCCATCTTCATGTATCTTCACTTCTAATAAGAGCAACTTGCAAAATCTCAACCTTACCTTCAATAACTTTTATCAAGATTTTCCATATGAGATTTTGGGATGCACTAGGCTAATTCTTTCTAATCTTAGCCCTATAATCCTAGAAATTATGTATCAACATCAAACTTGATAAGTCTTCTCCTACATATTCAAGAAGCTGTAAGTTCATTCCATGGTTAATGACAATAAAGAATTCTCATTCTTCATAGGCCTTCCTTATCTCCTACGATACAGCTTTTCTTTTCTCAAATATAGTTTCATTGCAATTGGGTTTCAAACATGGGGCCATATCAAGCATTGGCACAAGGTAACTAGTTTAGTCTAGTTTAGTCACATTTTGGTAAATTGTCAATAAGAGGCCAAAACTCATTTTAGACTTAGAGATAAACTTTTTGAAGTGATATTAGTTTAAAATACATTCAATAAACACTTTTTGAAAGTGTGGGAAAGTTGGTAGCCGAGTTTGAGAGAGATTCAAATTTGAACTTTGGGTACATTGAATCTAGACCCAAAAATAGTAGGGTTTACATTTTGGAGGGAAAGCCAGCCAAATAGGGTTTAGAAACTCTATAAAAGGATGTAACTCATGGAGAGACATATCTTCTCTCTTCTATCTCTCATTTCATCATTATACATGGTTCTCTTTGGGTTCTACTACTCATTGGTGCACTATCTTGGTGTTATCTTGCAATCTTGTGTGGAGAATGCTCATTTATTGCTATTTTTGGATCCACACGTGTGAAATACAGTAGGGTACTGTAATTGTACGGACATCAAACATATTTTATGTTTTGGTTCACGTTTGATCAGTATTTCTTAGAATTTGCATCTCATTTTGTATGTAGATGCTGATGTTTCTACATTGGTAGGATTGTTGGTTTGCTCCTTATTGTAACCAAAGATCCGGAACATGGATTGGATCTTGAATGATCTGAAATCCTTCACATGGTATCAAATCTCTTGTGTTTCAGGTTATGAAAGGATCATCCATCTTTAGCAAGGATCTGGAGGAGTTACCAATGCTAGAGCATGCTAGATTGATCTCTACTCAAAAATCAGCATTTTTGCATGTGTAGAATTGATCTTTTGTAGGTCAAAACTCAATATAGGGTTATATACTTGATCAATTCCGATTTCACACTTGGCTTACTAGATTTAGATGATATTCGGTGCTTTAGGTAGGTCTCATTGGAGTCTAGAAGATATATCAAGTTTTTAGAAATTGCATGTAGAATTTGAGATATTCAATTTTTTGTGATTTTGTCAAAATCCTAATTTTGATTGGATCTCTAGTTTGTGAGGTTACTGAACTTCATTTGAGTGTCTTTCAATCTTAGGAAGTGGTAAGAATCATTAGATTGAGGGTAGATCATAGGTTGATCAAGATTTCACTATTCTATGTGTTGATTTTCTAGTTAGAAGTGCTAGAAGAGATTTGAGAGGTTCCATATCTTTGTGATATCTTCTTGAGTTCATTTGTTGACATTCAAGAGAGTGCTTTTTGCATTGGAACAAGTGAGAAGATCAGGTCACTTCAACATGGCTACAAGTGGAGGCTTTATGTTGGAGAGCAATGAGCTTACCTCAATCAACTATCATACTTGGAAGGTGAGGATGGAGTCCTTATTGGAGATGAATGAGTTGATGGAGATTGTTGCAGGTGTGGAGGAGAGGCCTCAAGCACCTCAAGATCAAGTGAGGTATGACAAGAGAGCAAAGAAAGCTCTACACATGATTAAGATGAATGTTACCAATGAACTTCTCAAGGAGATTGGTATGTGCACATCATCTTTGGAGGCTTGGGAAGCTTTGAAGAAGCTTTATAAATCCAAGTCTACATCAAGAGTGCTTACTCTTAGGAGGCAAATCTTTCAAAGTTTGTTTTGAGGGTTAAAGCACTCAATGATGAGTTAGCATGTATTGATGAAAGCATTAAGGAGGTAGAACTTGTTCAAGTTATACTTAATGGCTTGTTGGATGATCATGCTAATCTTGTTCAAAGTTTTGTTATTCAAAAGACTTTGCCAAGTATTGTGGATTTACAAGAGATCTTGGTGAATGATGAGTATAGGCTTCAATCAAGAGGAGGTGGATCTACATCAACATCTCATTTTGAAGAGGAAGCTATGTTCATCAAAGGCAAGTTCAAGGGCAAAGGCAAAGGCAAAGGCAAGTGGTCTAAAGGGCAAGATCAAGGTGAGACTTCTTCTTTTGGCAAAAAGAAAGATAATTCTAAGTTAAAATGCTTTATTGTGGAATCAAAGGGCATTTTGCAAATGAATGTTTGAAGATGCAAAGAGATGAACGTAGCAGCAAGCAAATCAACTTTACTACTAATGATGAGGATCTAGGTGGTGGTGATTCTCTTTTGATGTGTTCTTCAAGTCCAATATCAAGTGAAGGTGACAAATATTCATGGTGGATTGATAGTGGAGCTAGTTCACACATGACTAGTCACAAGGAGTTCTTTACTTCTTTGGTCACTTATGATGGAGCCAAGAAAGCAATTCACATGGCCAATGGTGGTGAGTGTGTGATTGAAGGTATTGGTTCAATTCCTATTTGTCTCTCTACTAATAGGAAAATAAGACTTGATGGTGTTCTTTACATTCCTTCACTTTCAAAGAATTTGCTAAGTGTTGGTCAAATGGTAGAGAAAGAATACATGGTAAAGTGTGGTCGTGATGCTTGTTTCATTACAAAGGAAGAAATCTTGGTTGCTAGGGGCAATAGACAAGGTAGACTTTTGAAGCTTGATGCTTTTGTTATGGCTAACAAAAAGGATGGAATGGAAAAGGAGAATGGTCTCAACTTTCCAAAGTTACCTTTTAGCATCAATAAGATTGGTGGATCTTATGCAAAGTCTAAAAAGCTTCCTTATGCTAGATCTAGGTCAAGATCTAATATGCTTCTTGGAGATGTTCATCTTTGTGCTAACTTGGCTAGTCTTGAGGATAACGATGGTGTTTCAATGGTTCTTCATGGCAAGTGCAAGCATGCAAAAGGTAAGGAAAGAGCTAACTTCATCAATGGAGGTGAAGGTTCTTCATTGGAAAAGGTTGTTGCTAATGATTTCTTTGATCATATGGAAAAGGATGTTGCTAGGTGCATGCATGAAGGAGGTGGTTCCTCTACATTCTTTTGTTATGATTCCAAGAAAGTCATTTTTCCAGCAAGTAGAGTCACATGTCTTCATAAAGAGAGTAGATCAAATGGTTCTATCAAGAGACTTGGTGAGGGAGATAGGCACAAGTCAAGAAGAAGCGAAGTATGTGAAGAGTTCAAAGTAGGATGTACTTTGAATGATCTCATTGTGAATGATAGTGAGGAAGAATCATTATCATATGATTCATTACCTAAAACATTGAGTAAAAGTTCTTGTTTGAAAAAAGAGAGTACTTCAATCATCCTTATGTTGAAGGTACTAATCATTTTTTTCATGGCTTCTAATGTCTTTGAGGTTTCTACTTCTTATGATGCAATCATTAAGAGGGAGTCTTATGAAGGAAAGAGCAATGGAAGATTGGTTCTTGGGAAGATCCAAGGCATGGATCTCACATCTCTTCATCAACTCAAAGGATTCTATGATTGTGAATTGATCACTCATGATTGAGATGGCAAAAGGTTGGTTGGAGAAGACTACATGGAGCAAATCGAGAGGCAATTTCTTCAAGGCAAGGGAGATACTCTACTTCATGTTGGATGGAAACTTTGGAATCTATCTTTTGATTTATGACGGTGACATTGTTTTCACTAACCTTTGTGGAAATTCGAGATTAAGCATTGATGAGATCTTGTTGGATCTAGATCATATGTTTGAGAGAGAGTATTTCCAGAGGTTCAGGTCTGAAGATATTCATATCTTTGATATCTTTGATGATCAAGAGAAAGGTAAGCAAGTGGAAGCGACTCACTTTGCTTTACTCACATATTTTGGAGAATTTTCTTGTATAGATGATGCTATGCAAGTGGATATTGGTTCTCATGGTCTTCATACTGGAAAAGCAAGTAATGGATCTGAAAAACAAAGTTTGTTCAGTGACTTTGATGGTCAAGAGAAATATCAAGAGGTTGGTCTCAAAGGGCTTCAACAACACAAAAGGAAAGGTGGCAATTTGGAGCTAGTCAAGAGCATCAAAGGAAGGTTATTTGGAAAAGATGTTATGGATCTATTTTTGCAGCTTATTGAAGACTAAAGTAAGGTCAAAGGATCAGCAAGGAAGTGTTGTTCAAGTTTACTTTACTTGTTATGTCTCATGGTTGAGCTGTTTCATGTGGATGTGTGCAAATTGTCAAGATATGGACAAACTAGCTACATTGTCTTGCAATATCTTATTGTTGGATTGTACTAGCATTCTTGGCTGGTTTTGCTGATGGAAATGAAGCTATTTGAGGCTCATTATATCACTCATCCATGATCAAGTTCTCAAGTTTTGAGCTACTTTATGCCAATGTTTGGAGATTGTCATTTTTTGGTGAATTTATGGTCATTTTCTTGTGTCAAGTAGATCTTGAAAATGGACTAGTGCAACCTACTTGGTTTATGGAGTCATGTGGTGCTGGATTTGCATCATTGATGTACTCACCTACTCATGGATTTCCAAGGTTTGATGATATCTTGTGGCAAGATGGAGATGGAGGCTCATTCATGGAGTTTTATGGTGGAGACATATCAAGAAAGGACAAAGTTGGAGGAGACAAGCAAGCAAATGGTCATCACTCACATTTATTGTTTGGTTGCTATAATTTTCCAGAGAGTTCAAAGTTTAAAGCATGGAGGAATCATTTCATTCACATTCTATTTGGTTCTTCATGTTCTAGTTATATCTTGATGTGTAAAATTGATGTAAGAAATAGTGAAGCATCCAATTTGGACACTATCCTCTATATCAATTATGAAAGATACTTTAGAACCTTAGAAAGGAGATCTATAATCAGGATGGAGATCATTCTAAAGTTAGATCAAAGTTCTATTGTCAAAACTATGCCAAAACTAGTTGAAGAGGGAGTGTGAGAGATTTCAACTAGTTTAGTCTAGTTTAGTCACATTTTGGTAAATTGTCAATAAGAGGCCAAAACTCATTTTAGACTTAGAGATAAACTTTTTGAAGTGATATTAGTTTAAAATACATTCAATAAACACTTTTTGAAAGTGTGGGAAAGTTGGTATTCGAGTTTGAGAGAGATTCAAATTTGAACTTTGGGTACATTGAATCTAGACCCAAAAATAGTAGGGTTTACATTTTGGATGGAAAGCCAAGTGGCCAAATAGGGTTTGGAAACTCTATAAAAGGATGTAACTCGTGGAGAGACATATCTTCTCTCTTCTATCTCTCATTTCATCATTATACATGGTTCTCTTTGGGTTCTACTACTCTGGTGCACTATCTTGGTGTTATCTTGCAATCTTGTGTGTAGAATGTTCATTTATTGCTATTTTTGGATCCACACGTGTGAAATATAGTAGGGTATTGTAATTGTACGGACATCAAACATATTTTATGTTTTGGTTCATGTTTGATCAGTATTTCTTAGAGTTTGCATTTCATTTTGTATGTAGATGCTGATGTTTCTACATTGGCAGGATTGTTGGTTTGCTCCTTATTGTAACCAAAGATCAAGGACATGGATTGGATCTTGAATGATCTAAAATCCTTCAAGGTTGCAATTTTTTTTTTTGTTGTTTTACTTAGCACATCGGCTTACTATGTTTGGAGGTTGAAAAAAATATTCTGAAATTATGTTTTTTCTCAAAATTTGACTATCAAATGTGTCAAAATAGCTTTTCTATTTTATAATTTACTTGGCTAGCACACCGGCATGCTAGTCAGATTAGTTCCAAAAACAAATTTATTTTTTCAAAAACTTTTTCAAAAAAACTTCATATTTTTGAAATAAAAAATTTGCAAGTTAGCATGTCGGTAGCTTTTACAACTTCAATAACATTTTTTTTTAATAAAAGTAAACTTACATTTATAGAGTAACTAAGTATTTTGTGATGGACCTATTTAAAATTTGATGGATAATCAAAGTTTTAAGTATGCATCAAACCACAATTGTTATTCTTCAAAAATCATGTAGTGGCATAAAAAGAGTAGCACGCCGTGTGCTATCTTTTTTGTGGGATAATGGGTAGAAGAAACTCGCAAAACTCGAAAAAAAATTCACTCACAAAATGTCAAAACTCCCTTGCCCCTTGGTTTCTAGCGGTAGGATTGAAATCCTAACCCTTCAAAAGAAACACACTCTAATCTATGGTGCACAACGAATCACACCCCACCTACAACCATTTTGACTTTGACTACTAATTAGAACTTAGCAAAACTTAATTAGCTTGAACGTTGGATTTTAACATTATTTTAATTACATGGCCCAAAGTCTGGTGTATTTGAAATACATTATTTTACAAGTGCTCATTGGGCTATGGGCTTACGCATGCAAGATGCCACGACCTTGGCAACTTATTTTCTACTTCCGGCTATTTTATTTATGTACAAGGAATACCCACAACAGGGCCTCTGACTTGAAGTAGTGTCAGTCCCTTGGCACTATGGTGCTTAGTACGGGCCTTGAGTTTCACAACGGTGCTTTATTAGGTAGTTGGTGACGTCGTTCATATACTCAACGCATGCCAGGTTGTGCTTGTCTTTTGGTGGAAAAAAGACTTGATGGACACCCGTGAGCCAAAATTGGGTTATCCAGGTCTGAAATTTGTCGGACCATGAATGGCCACCCTATAATACACTCGGCCCACTGGAAATTGGTCTTCAATTTTCTTTGACACCAAGTTGGGATAAAAAAAAAGAGGTGGCAAAAAGTTTTCCCATTTGGTGAGAACCCACAACAAAAATTCTAAGTCTCGGACCAATTCGGTTGTCGCGCAGACTGTTGGATCGGGCCACGTCTTATAACATTTAAAAAATTGAACTAGAGTGCTTTTGACATCTATGTTCGTACCCCACCCGTGCTCTAAGTAGATCTCTGGCCAGTTGAATGTGTTTATGGTGATCTGGTCCACAGAAATTCCACATTTCACCCATTTGTATCATCATGGAATGGAGACGAAATGTGCATTGATTTGTAGCAGCCTCAGGTTAGTCACATAAGCTTTGATGGTCGACGAATCTTTTTCAAAAGTGCGTTGTCGCCATTCAGGTTGTGGACCCAGTGCCGGAAGGCATGCGATCTCATTGCCTTTGATATCTTTGGTAGAAAAGAATATATGTCGGCCGTCACATTAGGATTCATGTGGGAATTGGACTAGGAACTCATTAATTTCATCCTCCACGCTTTTTGGTCGACGGAATGCACGGCTAGCAGATATGGATCGAGAGCTTGGGAGGTTGATGCTTTGTTGTTCCTCCTCTGTTCCATCAAGACTCTATCTTGCACCTTGGCTTGTGTCTAGGCCTCGGTCCTGATTGTCTTGCCCCGCTGCATCGGGTCCTTGATCTTGGCTCGAACTAGCATGTGCAGCTTCTAGTGCAAGCGGCATTGGAACTACCACCAGGGCTGGTTGTGGCTGTTGTGCAACGTGTTTTTGCCAATCCTTGAGAGTAGCATTCGCTTGCGCTAATTCTTGTTGTGCACCGCGACGATACGTGCCAAAACTCGTTTGGTAGCCATCCAACATTTGTTTGAAAAGCTCCATCTGCTGGGTCAGAAAATCCGTCTCATGTTGAGTGAGCTGTCGGTTGGTGGGTATTGGCTGGGCTAACAAAATGATCTTCTCTTACTATAATAATTGGACGCTCGCAAGCGTCGATTTTCTGTTTCAGCCACTAATAGCTGGGTCTGGAGAAGGGCTAGCCGCTACTGTGCTTGTTGTTGAGCTTCTTGGACTTTGTTGGCTGCGTCCATCACTGATTGGAAGAGCGCCTTAATATAGTCTTGTAGACAGGCCTCATTCGTCTTTAGCTTCAGGACCTGGTCCTTCTCTGCCTGCTCATGTGTTGTAGTGTGACTTGTAGGTCTTGTTGGAGCTGTGTGAGCTCCATTCACAACCTAGTGTTGTTGGTTGCCAATTTGACCACCCATCATCCAAGGTGGATTTGGGCGCTACCAAGCCCTAGAGTAAGGTGCCCAAATGCTGGTAGGCCGCGGTGACGTCTTGTGTGCTTGTTGGGGCTTGTTGAGGTGTTGCCCATGGTTTTGTAGTGTCGTCGTCGTCGTCTTCGATTACAATTTCTTGCACCGTCATCCCTTCGAGTGCGATGGGGTCAGCATGCTGAGGGAAAGCGATAAACTCTATGTGATGGAATGCGTCATCATCCAACGGTTTGTCGGACTCATCATTCTGGATGGATGAATCAGAGGAGATTATGACTGGAGTGGCGAAAGTGTGTAGAGAGAGTGGAATGGGCTGTTCGAACGAAGCAATGGTGAGAAGTTTGGGAAACTAGAGGATGGTTTTGAGGATGAAAGGAGATGTAGGGAGTGTCAGGATGATGAAATCTAACAAAGTGAGGGTCCCGGACGACAACTGGAAATCTTGATGGTGATGGGAGGAGTGAAAACTGAAGATTCAAGGAATGTGGGAGGGATGAATGAGGGGATGGTGATGGAAGGTGGAGGTGAAGCAAGAATAGTTGTGGAAGATGGAGGAATTGGGGCGATAGAGGTAAGAGGAGGCATAGCAGTGGTTCGAGGAATAGATGCGAAAGAAGGTGATGCAGGAGGTGGGGGGTCGGTATGGCGGCAGGTGCTGCTGAAGGGAGGATCGATGGTGGACAAAGTGGCATCATGCATGTATTTGCTGGCTAGGGAGTTAGTTGGGAGGGTAGGGGGTCTATGGTTGGTGGAGGAGATGGGGTTGTAAGGACTTGGGAACTGTGGAATTTCCAAACTTTCTTTTCAAGGAGGGTAGCAGCAAGGGCAGAGAGAACAGGGCCTACAACGAATTTCTCACGTACATTGGGCTTGATGGCCCTCTTCAGCTCAGAAATGATGAAGGTGTGCCAATCATAGGGCACAATAGTATTGTTAGAGAACTTTTGGTAAGATTCCACGAGTTTATGGAGAAGGAGGGATTGGATGCATTCCTTTCGCAAACTTCCTACAGCTACGAAGTTGCTCAGGAGATGGGTGGCGGCTTGGATGACTAGGTCATTAATGGCTTCTATCAAAAAACCCTCGTTCGTATGAGGAAGGGGAACTGAGGGGTTGAAGAAGGGGGCCACAACCACATACATTGGCAATTTGCCATGCATATTGCCATGCACATAAGACGGGGGTCAATTTGGAGCTCGTTCGGTTCGCATGGCAATCGCGTGGCAATCTGTGCATGGCAACTGACGCGTGGTAGAGCCACACGTGGAAGAGCCACGCCGACAAATTTTCTGACAAACAACAAACCGTCCGGCAAATAAATGGCGGAAATTTTGAAAATTTTAAACTTCGTGGTTCTACCATGCGTGGCTGTATCACGCGTGGCACAGCCACGCAGTTTGCTTCGCATGGCTGTGCCACGCGTGGCAATATTTTTTTACACCTTCTCTGGAAATTTTCCATGGCGTGGCAAATTTCCAAGATTAAGATTTTGGAAAATAGCATTGGCGTGGTTCTACCACGCGTGGATGTACCACGCAGAAATTTTTGCACAAAAAAAAGCGCGCGAAATGAGATTTGTGTTTCTCAATGCGTCAATTGTATTGTATTGAGAGAGAGAGAGAGAGAGAGAGAGAGAGAGAGAGAGAGAGAGAGAGAGAGAGAGAGAGAGAGAGAGAGAGAGAGAGAGAGAGAGAGAGAGAGAGAGAGAGAGAGAGAGAGAGAGAGAGAGAGAGAGAGAGATGTGGTTACACAATGTAGATTAGCATTCAATTGATAGTTATGTTATGAGTCTTTGAATGTTAATTTTGTGAGATTAAGTGATGTATTCACATGTCATTTTATTAGATGGTTTGTTAAATTGTGTGGTGATTGAATAAATATGATTTTTGTATAATATGTTTTGATCTTAAGACTAGATTAGATAAACTTACACATCAAGAGAGAAAAGATAGTTATCGCTAATCTTTAATGGTTTGTCTTTGATTGATTGATTTGTAGAATAGAAAGGATGATGGCTTTTGAAAAGAAAGGGCTTTTGATGAAGACAAGCAAATGAGGTATGTCACATGTCTTCTTCATATGAATATTTTGTGATTTCATTCGAATAAATGGTTTGATAAATTTTAATGTTAATTTTGTAGTATATGTTTTGTTCTTGATACTAGATTACACAAAGTATATGTGAGTTACCTAAATTCTGTCTATAAAATGATGAATTCTTATAACAAAACAAGATCTTAATACAATCATAGATGGTGCACAATAAATGAGTAAAAGTTAGAACAAACAATGCAATTATAGACAAGAATTGAAATGCACATTAACAATTGATAAACACAGATGGTGAAACAAACATCACACATATATATATAATCCGATCCTTTGAAAAAAAGTAAATTAAGTTTTGTTTTTAAGAAAGGGCTTGAAACAAAATCTCTTTCTTCCTACTTGCTACATCAAAACTAAAAGATAAATTAAAAAACATTAAACATTAAACTTTAATCAAACAAAGACTTCTTAATTGTCATCGTCCGAATTTGAGTCTTGTGCGAAAGCTTGTCCTTCACTCTCACATCCGGACATCTCCCCTTCCCCTTCCGCTTCCGCTTCACCGGCTTATTCACCTGACCCCTCCTCTACATAAGATGTCGAGCTTCTCTACACATCACAAAAAATAACAAATGTCAATAACCAATAAGTAAAGTAAATGAAACTCATTAACAAGCAAGAAAGATTAATAAAAATGATTATTAGATAATAGAAGCAAATGAGACGAATGTAGCAAGAATTTACCATAGGATGAATGCCTTGTTGAGCAAGATGGTCCACCAAGGCATTGTAGCCTTGTTGGTACCCAATCGTATATTCGACATTCATGTATTTTCTCCCAAAATCTCTTTGCTATACAAACATGAATACAATCATTTAGATACAAAACATGATTAGTAATTAAAAACATTACTAAGATAACTATAATAAAATCAAACTAAAACAACAAAACTTACAAATTGGGCTTGTAAATTGGATTTCCCACCCAAGCCAAGGTGAGATTGGACCAAGAGATTGATTCTTGATTTGGTCGCTTCCCGTTGTTGTTTGAAGCGATCCGGATTCGGATGTTTGGACTCGTGTATCACCTTTGCCCAATCTTTCTTTGAAGCCCATCCCGACATTTTTTTTTCATTTTATACATATCTTCGTAAGGATTGACGCTTATGATGAATATGCGTACACATATTTGTCAATGCCCACACCTCCCCAAATCTATTTGATTGAGAAAACTCACTATTCAAAAGCGCAAGTATCTTATTCTTGTCATCTTGGTTTGTTGCTCCCAAGGAGTGAATAAGTTATGGCCAAAATATTTGAGAGCAAAGTCGTGCATCCTATTGATGACGACTTTGACTTTGGTATCCTAAATTATAAAACAAATTGGATGATTCCTCCGATGGAACATCCATCGAAGGATTACCTCTATTGGAATCGGACTCCTCTTCTGAAAGACAAAGACGTTTCAATCTTTGTCTCTCATCGGGAGATAGTGAACCATAAAAGTCCGCATTCCGATCGAAACCAAATCCTCCTCTTGCACTAGAAGAAGATCTTGGTCTTCTCCTAGAACCACTACCACTAGAAGACATTGTGTGTGTAAAGAGGGAGAAAAGAGAGAGATAAAAGCTTAACAAATGTAAAGAAAAAAAAAGAGCTTGAGAAAAAGAGAAAGCTTGAGAAACAGAGAGCTTAAGAAAAGTAAAACTTCAAATTGTGTGTGTGTGTGTGTGTGTGTGTGTGTGTGTGTGTGTGTGTGTGTGTGTGAGAGAGAGAGAGAGAGAGAGAGAGAGAGAGAGAGAGAGAGAGAGAGAGAGAGAGAGAGAGAGAGAGAGAGAGAGAGAGAGAGAGAGAGAGAGAGAGAGAGAGAGAGAGAGAGAGAGAGAGAGAGAGAGAGCTTAATCACTAACACAATGAAATTAATAACAAAAAATGCTATGCAAAAAACTAGTGAAGTAAGGCATTCAAAAATGCTCTATTTAAAGCATTTCTAGGATTCAAGTTTGTGTGGCACTGCCACTACAATTTTTGCCACGTGTGGCAAAAAAAAAATTATTTTTTAATGTTGTCGTACTCTAATGGCCTGCAAGGTTACAAAATGCAAATTTTTTTGTGCCCACGGCCTGCAAGGTGTCAAAATATAATTGTGTGCAAAAAAAAAAATCATCACTTTAGTTATTAAAAAAAAGTGTGACAATTTATTTACAAAATATAAAAATTTAACTGTCTTGTCTCATTCTTTTAAGGACAAGTGAAAGTGAGACAAGACATTAGGACCCGCGCACCCACCCGAGCCCACGCGCCCACCTAAGTCCGTGGCTCGAAGTGGTCGCGAACCAAACTTTATCTTTTAAAAAATAGCATGACTTCAAAAACTTTCAAAAGCAAAAACTCTCAAAATCTTGAAGCACCAACCTCTAAGCATCAAAAGCATCAAATAATCTTCAAGATCAAAGCTCCAAACAATACAACTAGTGAGGAAATTCTTCTAGAAAGTTAGAAACTACCACATCTATGTTCTAAAAAATAGTCCAATAGACTTGCAACTCTTCCTGTAGCTAAACAACTATTGCATGCCTGATCCAAAACATTCCCAATTTTTTTTTATGCACACGCACAAATCCACGAGAAAGACTTTCGGGACAGAGTTTTTGGTCCCGGAACGTCCATGATTCGGAACGGATTCCTCCTGGATCACGTTGCTATGTAATAGATCCTAACACCACAGTAGGGCAAACACTAACTGATCCACCCAACCTTGCATACTCCCTAATGTGGAGCAAGCCCCTCCTAGCCAGTGTGGTATGGTAGCATGCATACTGCCAAGTGTCAGCCATGTGGCACTGACGTGGGCGACTGCATGTCGGGACCCAACATGGGGCCCTATCCTGTTGACAGGGTCCCTAGGCTGTGTTAGGCCCGCCATGGCTATGGAATGTGCCGAGGCACACTACTCACATTGTCTTGCCCTATTGATCATGTACGCTGGACACTGACTGTGGTATCTGGCCTCTTGTGTTCTCTAGGATTTTAGTTTTACTAATCATCCTGAATCAGATGGACAGATTGAGAGAACTAATCAGAGTATGGAGGATATGTTGAGAACATATTTGTCTCACAAGCAATCTCAATGGGAGGACTACATCTTTTCTAATTGAGTTTGCTTACAATAGTAGAAAATATTCTCTACTACAAATTATAGTTTGCTTATGCTTATGTATGATGTTCAACCTAGATCTCTAGTGAATGTGGAGATGAAGTCTATTAAATCTAGAAAGTTGTAGATTTCCCACATGATATGTAAGAATTGTTGCAATTGGCATGTGATATTATGCGTAGTGCTCAGGACAGAGCTAAGCACTATGCCAATTTTAAGAGATCTCCCAAGATATTTAAAGTTGATGATTGGGTATATCTTAGAATTCCAAAAGATTCTAGGACTATGCGTACTGGAAAGCATTATAATTTGTCTACTAGATATTGTAGATCACTTCAGACTATTAAGAAAATTATTTCTTTAGCTTACGAATTTGATTTGAGGACAAGTCGACTGCTCATTCAAGTGTTTCATGTAAGCTGATATAAACTACGTTTACATGAAGGTGATATAGTTGGATCTGATGAGGATATTACCCAGTTGAAAGATTTATCACTTAGTGTATGTTTGGAACTTGAAAGAGTACTCAAGATCATAGGTAAACAGTTGAAAAGTCATTCTATCTCTGAGTGCTTGATTAGGTGGAAGGGTCAGATTGAGGATGATGATTCATGGGAAGCATAAAGTAGATCTAGGCCTAGTTTTCACTTTTGACGACAAACGTAGTTCAAGGGGGGAAGAATGTTATGTCCATGTACCATAAAACTCATCAAGATGCACATATAGCACAAAGGACCATAAATGAGCCTACTTAAAGCTCAAAGAGTGATTGATTGATTGACACACCTATCCAATGCAAAACTAGTCACCAAATTTTGATCTAGCTTAGCAATCTAGGATCTTACCAAGAGCAATCAAATAGAATAATCAAATATGAAAAATCTGAAGCTTCCAGTACTTTTTAATTGAGTTTGCTTACAATAGTAGAAAATATTCTCTACTACATGTTATAGTTTGTTTATGCTTATGTATGATTTTCGACCTAGATCTCTAGTGAATGTGGAGACAAAGTCTATTAAATCTAGAAAGTTGTAGATTTTCCACATGATATGTAAGAATTGTTGCAATTGGCATGTGATATTATGCGTAGTGCTCAGGACAGAGCTAAGCACTATGCTGATGTCAAGAGATCTCCCAAAGATTTTTAAAGTTGATGATTGGGTATATCCTAGAATTCCAAAGGATTCTAGGACTACGTACTGGAAAGCATTATAATCTGTCTACTAGATATTGTAGATCATTTTAGACTATCAAGAAAATTTATTTCTTTAGCTTACAAATTCGATTTGAGGACAAGTTGACTGCTCATTCAGTGTTTCATGTAAGCTGACATTAACTAAGTTTACATGAAGGTAATATAGTTGGATCTGATGAGGATCTTACCCATTTGAAAGATTTATCACTTAGTGTATCTTTGGAACTTGAAAGAGTACTCAAGATCATAGGTAAACTATTGAGAAATCATTCTATTTCTGAGTGCTTGATTAGTTGGAAGGGTCGGATTGAGGATGATGATTCGTGGGAAAGAGTTGAAAGCATAAAGTAGATCTGGGCCTAGTTTTCACTTTTGACGACAAACGTAGTTCAAGGGTTACGGAAGAATTGGAGAATTGGAGCTATTATGGAAGGTGTCCAAGTGTATGACATCTCACGTCCAATACAAGACAACAACTTTTTGTTGCGCGCAATTATAATGTGGACAATGCATGACTATCCAGGATTGGGTGATTGTTCAGGTGACTAGAATATGAGATCATCTTTATTTTCTATATATTTATTTTTTCTATATTCGCTATTTATGTTTATTTTTTTATCTACAAGTAACACGAATTGCATTTGAATTCTTGAGGTTTTACAACTTCCGAATATCACGCGTGTCTCGTTTGTGGACCGAATATCGATGCTCGACACTCACGTCATCTAAGCAAAGTTGTATATGAAATTCATCACAAATACTTGGATGAGGGTCATTCGTTTCGGCATACACATTTGGAGGAAAGACGGAAACAAGGATGTCTCCAAAGAGAATGTCCATGGCAGATTGGCACAGGCTCTGGACTGAATCTGAGACCAAGCCAATCAATGGTATGAAAAGACTATCTATATTTCATTGTCTACCATATTGGAATAAACTTTTGATCAATCATTTGCTTGATCCTATTCATATATTCAAAAATGTGGGTGAATCAATATGGAAACACTTGGTGGGTGAAAAAGATAGTATTAATGCAAGACAAGACCTACAAGAATCAAAGACAAAAAAAGAGTACTGGCCAAAATCCCGTATAGATGAAAATACTCATATCAATCAAAGAGCCCCTTGGATTCTAACCAAGGAAGAGTACAAGTATGTACGGTCAGTCATTTGTGAGATGAGAACACCGACTGGTTTTGCTCATTCACTACAAGCATCATTTACAGCAGAAGGAAAACTTCATGGTCTTAAATCTCATGATTGGTTGAAGATGCTTGAGTACATATTTCCAATGTGTGTTCGTGGTTGTCCAACTGATCAACTTCACGATACCATTTACAAATTAGCATCCATTGTCAGGTACTTACATTTCTTTCACTCACGTTTTATGCTATTGTATATATATTTTACCTACGAATTTGATAAAGTCATATGATGACCATATACTACAAATATGGTGTAGATGGATGTGTGACAAGGAGATTCGTGAGATAGATGTGGAGAAAAAACATAAAGATATAGTGGAGGCTGTATGTATGTTTGAGAGAGATTTTCCAACCTCCATCTTGGACATACAAGTGCATCTGCCACTTGGTCCAAGAAATTGGTATTGCCGGTCCTATGCACCCAAGGTACAAACTACATTATTTTGGTTTTTGTGGCTTCAATATATTTAGCATCATTTGTTTTATGTCATTAAACATTGCTCTTATCATGCAATAAATGTTTATAGGTGGATGTTTTTTTTGGAAATATTCATGAAAGATTTTGTGCATCAAAAAACAAGACCAGAGGGAAGTATGGCGAGGGGTGGTTAGCACAAGAATCTCTTATTTGTGTCACTGAATTTTTGCTTCAAATACATCCGTCTACTCCACGGCTATGGAATGATGAGGAGAACAATGAGGTAAAAGGTGAAAAACCCCAAGGTATGGGTGCTCCTAAGAAAATGACACCATTTCTTAGAGAAAAAATCTCTACTTTCATGCTCTATAATTCTGGAGTGATGGATAAGTGGTTGGAATTATATGAACAAGAGAAGAAAAAAATAATGTTGCTAGAAATAGACACCGACATAATAGACATAGGGGTCATGCTGCACCTTCACGTGATGTTGAGCCATTGCCCAACCAATGCACCATAGAATGGATGGTTGACACACTCCAACAAGCAAGATCAAATGGACAAGTCATATCTAACATGGAATGGGACTTTGCAAGAGGATGTGATTGGAAGGTTTGTTTATTGTTTATTGTTTATTGTTTTTTTATAAAATACAATGTAGCTTGTATAATCATTGATTATTGTCTTAATTACAATTAATGTGGCAGTATCAAAAGTATAGTGCAATGTGGGCATATGGTCGTCATCATCGCGTTGAACGAGTTGATATGAAATGACGAACTTATGATTGTAGTGTTATGGCACCTTTTAATCAAGAAAGTCGGAGTAGTGCACGAGACCAAAGTCCAATCTCTGGAGAGCTCAAGTATGTAGGAATTATTCAAGATATATTTGAAGTGTGTTTTGGTGAAAATGGAAAATACTTTTTGTTTGATGTGAAATGGTTCAAAATCAATTATCAAGCCAAATGCAACCGTGAAAAGAGATCGTAGTGGATTTTTTGCTATCGATTCAACCAAGACATTAAGCATGGATTATTCAGACACATTGTTGTTGCCTCGTCATTGTGAACAGGTGTGTCACATGACATTCATTTTTTCTCAATCATAATCAGTAACATACACTATTTCATTACAATTAACTATACATGTGGACCTTAGTTTCATGTTGGAACAAATTTTTTAACTTAACATTGTTAAATGTGCAGGTATTTTTTCAACCAAATCGACTAAACAACAAGTGGTGGTATGTTGTTCAAGTAAAGCCACGTGCTAGACATGTATTTGAAAATGCATACATTGAGAATGAAATGGAGGACTTGAATATTGACAACAAAAACATGGGTGATGCAGATATAGAAATATCTTCAAGTTCTCTTAATATTATAGAAAATACGATAAATGAATTGAATCTGACACAAACGACAATATTGAGAGAGAGTCCGATTACTATAGTGATGATGAAAATCATCTAAGCGGAGATGAGTTGCAAGATGTATTGGCTGATGAATTTGAATCTTGTGATGATAAATTTTATATATATACATATATATATTGTGATAAAATGATAGTTTATGTAATTATTGCATCTTTATAATACATTCTTGCATTTTTCAAGTTTATCTTAATTTCAATCTACCAACCACTTCTGATTCATTTTAAATCAAATGCTTTCAATGCAATCTATATCTACTTAAAGATCTAGCAAAAATTGACTAACCAAAGAAAACAATTAGTGAGCATACGTGGATCATTCATAGTCGCTTAAAAAACAATTTTCTTTTGAAACATCCTTACTATACTTAAAATCTATTAAAGCAATATCTTCATATCTTCACTCTGGTCGAAGCACAATATTGATTTCATCATAGCACAATAATTTGACACAATGATTATTTGATTTTTAATTCACAATCATGATCACATCATAATCATTTTATTATTAGTCCACACTTATTTAAAGCCTAATTTTTTTTTTTTTTACTTTTAAATTAATCATAGGGTTGTTTGTTTATCAAAATATTATTCAAATAGTTTTTTTTTTAAAGTTACAAAACATATATTTTGCCACGCGTGGCAATATAAAATTACAATGCTCTGGAATTTTCTCCAGAGATTTGCCATGCGTGGCAAATCTCCAAAATTACAACAAATATATTTTGTCACACGTGGCAAAATTTGCCACGTGTGGCAAATTAAAAATACAATTCCCTAGAATTTTCTCTGGAGATTTGCCATGCATGGCAAATCTCCAAATTAGTGCATATCAAATGTCAGATGAGAGGCGGTTAATAACAGCCTTGCGTGGCACTTCCACGCGTGGCTTTATCACGCCAAACAATGTTGGCGCACATTCTTTTGAATTTTGGTTTAAAAAAAATTGCGTGGCACTGCCACGAGAAAAAAAAAATCATTGCCAGACCCACCTCCAGCTTGGATTTGACCAGCAGGATCCCCGGAAAAATTTTGGCATGGATGTACGACGCGTGGCAGAGCCAAGCAAAGAAAAATGTGAAAATTTTGATTAAGTATCTGGTTCGCGTGGCAGCATCGCCTGGCAAAACGCCCATATGTGTAGTTGTGGATGATGGCTTTAGGGGCGCATCGATGTGAAAGTTTTGCTCTATCACCAAAATTGATTCTGATGACATGCACGCAGTGCGTGGTACCGTGGTATTGGACATATAATCTATATTTATCTTCATCCCACGTTCAGTAGGCCATGACGACGAAGTCTATGTATAGGGCATAGGTAAAAAGCATTGGATAAATGCCCATTGCTTTTAGAAAAAGTTGGGTAGTCTGGATCCATGGGATGATCTGGGAGTCTGTGGGCAAGTCATATATTACGACCACATTCAGTTATGGACATGGAATAGTCCTAATATGGTACACCTGCCCTCCAGTGTTTGAGATTATTGGTCACGCCTAGATTTTATTCCACGTCGAGGCTTGTTGGTGCCTAATAACCTTGAGAGGACCCAAACACTCTAATTTAGACATATGGAGTAGTGCATGTACGTGTGACAGATATAGGCAAGAGGAATGCATGAAGAGCTATGACCTAATTATAGTTGACCTACATGGGGATTGCATGGGTTCGTGCACAGGATCCTACTCTCTATATATTGAAGTAGAAATTATCTCATCGACGACTTGGTCTAGGTTACCAGATGAGCTCTTCTCCTCTTGCTATCACATGGCATGGCTTGGGGGTTAGATCCAAGAGGGATCCAGGATTGGTTGGATGGTTTGGCTCCATAGTCTCTATTATTGTGTATTCTTATCCTCATCTTAGGGGTTCTGCAATTAGTGCATCCCTTTGGGGGCAGTTAGCTCCCCGTAAGGGATAGCCAACTGCCCACCAAAAGACAATCAATATCATGTGGTAGAGAGTTTGAACAAGCCCGGAAAAAAATTAGAGATAAGTAAATTATTGATGATAAGACAGAGTTTATCCCTCATAAGTCCATTTTTTTTTAAAAGCGTCAACCAAAATTCCAACCTCTTTAATCAATGTATCTTGTTTGTTACAGCAGTACATTGCGACAATGACCTGTGAAGCAATAACCTTATATGAATTATAGATAGGTCTATTTGAAGCCAAATGTACATATTGTAAATACGAAAATGGTAGTTCTCTTCTTTTGTCAAACTTTGAGAGACATATAAGACCCGAGTTGATAAAAGGCAATAGATATATTTAGAAACCTAATACTGTTACCTTCTGACATTTTTCATTCTATTTCTAAAAATTCTAAAGGATAGATCCAAAATGGATTTTCAGGAGTTCTTATCTGTGTTTTATCCATAAAGAGCTCGATATTAGGGTTATTGATGAAGCAAATATCATCAATGTATCTGAATGAATGTAGAAAGTCACTTATGAAAGAGGTGAGGCCTAATTTAGCTAGTCTCTTTATAAATTGTGCTTCAAAGAAGGATATATACCAATTACACCAAAGAGGTGAACATGAAAAACCGATAGGAATACCACATACTTGTCTCCCGGTTTTGTTCCCTAGTCTGACAATACATTTATCAATCAAGAGATTGTTCCATTGATAGAGTAGATTTATATCAAGAGTTTGTCATTCTTGTGATTGTCTTTTATTCATGACCATTTGAATAAATAAGATCATGTTTGGAATATTTGAAGACATATTTTATTGTCTTTTTCATGACAATTTTTAGTCCTTCTGGACCATCTAAAGGTATATTCTTGTAACATTTTGAAATTTTTGCAACTCATATATTGGTAATCAAGGATGGTAGATCTAGATAGTGATGGGGCAAGGGAGTATGGAGAACGCGAACGGAGAAGAGAGCAGAAATATTTGCGGAACAGCTCTTCCACTACAATGGGCTGCTAGATGCAAAAACAGTCTAATAATGGAATGTTTATGCTAATCATAATCACATCTTAAGTGTTCTATTGCCCAACATGATCTTATAAATTAGTTCATACTCACAAAAACACATAAATGAGTACAGTCCACCGAAGAGATTAGAAATGGTTTGTGTGTGGTTGTGGTAGCCTAGTTGTTATAGATTTCTACAAAATCAATGAATTAAGTAGTATAAAAGGTTTGATCGTTTCCCAAGAAAGAGAATAATCTCATCTTTAGTATGGTATAGTTATATAAGATGGTAAATGAAATGTGATGTGTAATATTCACAATGAATACTACAGCGACATATTTGGTTATCCAAAGGTAATTGGGTAAATTGGCATCCATGAACACCATTGGTGAAACTATTTGGTCAAGGTCTGTGATTATAAAGATTACTTTATCTTTCAGGCTCTTCGGACAACAATTAAGCAATTAGATCAGATAGCAACTAGCAAATAGATTCATCAAACAGAATCGTATTGGCTAATGATTTCTCTTAATCGAACACAAAAAATTAGTTCTTATCGCATGAAGCAAACAGAATGAGAGCATCAAACAAGTTCATTATCTGAACACATAGCTCATTCAGAATTGAAAGAAGTTCTACTTAAGGTTATGCTTAACAGCTTCAGCTAATTCCCTGCACACATTAGTCAGAATTGTTGCTCGCTAATGATGCTTGAAAATCCACGTTAGAGTGACTGAAATTCAGTAAAACATGAGAAATATGTGTGACACAGACAGAGCAATATCACAAACAGTCATAGATCATACATAGTGTATTCGCTCAAGTGATAAGAAGTAATGCTATAAAAGATGGTAGAGGGAAAGAATGTTGAAGCTTATAAAAACTGGCTCCTCTCACTCTATTGATACTCCGATCTATGCAAATGCGTAAGTACAATGGCACGAAGTGTCGACCTTATCTCAATGTCGTTTACCAACCATTAAGATGTCGGTTGGGATCCGCTACTGCGTTTCTATAGACGGTCGCACAAAACATCACGAGTTCTAACCTAAATATGAATTTACAAAGTGCAAATAGGCCTTTACATGAATTTAGGCACATATACATGTATAAAAATTAAAATTTTTTACAATATAAACAATAATTTTGGATAATGTGGGATGATGAGGCTCCACATATTCCCTTCCCTAGTTGTGCAGCAACTCGTAAACAATTTGCTTACATTCTTCTCTGTCGCTTCTTGCTAGCTGGCTTTCTATGGAAAATAGCCTTTGCTCAAGCTTCATTTTCTTCATTGACTTGCTCTAAGGTCATCCCTTTTGTAGCAAGGTAATCATTGTTCTTCTGGTTGTAATCTTCCTGGAATGATATACTCGGATAACCTCCTATTCCTTGATTTTCCAATGGTGCAAGGGGGGTTATCGATCAATGTATTATTCTCAAGATGAGTGTACCAACTATCCTCGGACAAGATTTCAGAGATCTCAGCAGAAGGGACATTTAGTGAGAGGGTTGCATATGTATATTCTAGGAATTTTCCTTTAATGTACAGTTGTTGAATGGACAAATGGGCATATGAAATAAGAGAACCAATATTTGCATAATTGTAAGTATGGTATGGTCTAGTTATTGGATTAGTGGAGGGAAGTATATTATTTGCTTTGACTTCCTCCAAATAATGAGAATAGATAGCTTCCCAATATGTGTAGATTTCCCACAGATCAAGGAATATTAACTGACTGGAAGGAATTGGATTAGGGCTAGGGACAACTTCTTTAACATCAAAAATGTTAATTGAATCTAGCTTATTCCGATACTCATCCAGAGCTAGAAAAATATTGTTTTCAAATATTTTTAGGTATTCTATTATATATATATATATATATATATACAGAGATCCTGTAACAACATGGATATAGTTAGTTTGCAAATTGAGCTTATTCTGAACAATGGCAAGAGCAAGGATACCTTTTTGGTGCACTGTTAGTTTGGCCCAAAAAAAGTTTAGGTTAGAAAAAGTCCAAGGGCTTTCCCATTGTTCTTTTGTATAACCAAAAAGTCTAGGTAAAATAAGGTAATCCATTTTCCATTGGAGTTCTGGACTACAAAAAGGTGGAAGAAAAAATGTTAGTTCTTGCTGGAGTAGTGAATACACTACCTTGTTCTTCCTTTCGACAGCTCCACTGTGTGAAACTTCAGTCTACTGAAAAATGATTGCCAGCGTTGCTGGTTAATCTGCAGCAGCTATGTCTCTAATCGCTATTGGCTTCTCAGCATCCTCTGTGTCAGTCTGCACCTCTTGATCTTTCTGGATTTGCTTGAAAATAGTGTCTATCTGGATGGCCTTCTCTGATATAGCTTTGGCTGGCTCATCCGTCTATGTAGACTGGTTTCAGCACTGAGCTAGTTCTTCCTCTTCAAAATTCTGGATTTGGCTCAATTGGAACTTAGCCTCTTCTAGTTCTTCTTTCAATTTTTTGTATGCAACCATCTAGGGTTGCAGATATTGCAGCTGAAATATTTGGATCATTCTTTTTTGGATACCTTTCCAAGCTGTTGGTCGATCTGTATCTCCCATGAGATACACAGGCTCCCAATGTGACTTTGGCGCTTATCCGCCATAAGAGTGCCTCTTCAACCTGACTCTTATATATTTGGTTGTCTTTCCTCAGCATATCAACAAAATTCTATAGCTAGGCAACAGAGTTCTGGAGCTGTCTTTTGTTTGCTTCGACACTCTCCTTGTCGGTAATGGCATTGTTGAGTTTGTCACTCAGCTCCTCATTACTACTCTGTAAAATAGCTCGCACATGTCGTTCCTCCTACAAAAAAGCTTGCAGGGTCTGGATCTGCTACTTGAGCAATAAATTTTCATTTTCAAAAGCATTGAACTGCTCTTGAATAACTTCAAGTACCTCCGATGTAGCATCTTGTCTTCCTTTTGCTTCTTCGAGGGCTACGTCTTTCCTGCCCAGTTCTGCTTGGGCTGCTTCAAGCTCTTCACTCTTGTGTGACAACTCAGCCTTGATTTCATCCAGCTCTGCATTTTTCTGAATTAGGTCTACTCGGAGGGAATCATACTTTGAGCCAAGCTTCCTGGAGACTTTCTCTAGGTTGATGAAATGTTGAATAGCTGCCTGTGTGTCTAACAGCATTGTACCAAAAATCTTCTTATATAATTCTTCATCGAGAATTGGTGCCTCGACATCACTTTTGCTTTCCTGCTGAATATCAAAAATTCGTTCTTCTTCTTGTTGTGCTGGCTCTTGCGGAATATCTTCTTGATTCTGCTCCTGCTCAACAACATCTTCTGTTTCTTCTGCTGCTTCTCTGCTCCTTTCTGCACTGGACGGTGGCTTATATTGTGATGATGGAGAGGACATCCTCACCAAGCTTCTTTGGTGCTGGCTTGATGATGATGATGGCTTCTCTGTGGTGGTTGCCTTTGATGCTTGCATTTGGAAATCAGCCTCAATTGAAAGGGCTAACTCTAGCAGTACCGGTGCAATTCTGATACTTTCCAGCACAGTTAACACACTGGCATGCATACATAGAATACCAATATGCAAACCAAGCCTAGAAAACTGAATAATCTTTACTAACTTACAAAATTGCTTAGAAGCAATTTGTCCGAAGGCAATGGATTCTCCGTTCAGGACTCTCAACTAGTATCCCATATTCGTATTAGAAATGGTATACTCTTGCTCCAGTAGAAATATAGAAGCAAGAGCAAATCGAACAAAGCTTTTGAGATTGGGGTCTTTGATATAAGAGAGTTTATATCCCCATTTGTCAAGATAAGCTTCTTCCTAAAACACTCCACTCTCAATGATGAAGTCTGGCTTTGTAACAAACATACTGTCGTCCATAGGCAAATCTAAGGCACGACAATAAAATCCTTTTGTAATAATTATCTCTTGATTCCGAACAGTGGTGGAAATATGTCCTTCCTCTGTCTCGCTCAGATTTCGGATCAACTCAAATCCGTGAGGATTACTGATGGATCAAATTGGAGAAGTCCTTCAATTTGTGCTTGTATAGCTAATGGTTGTAAAACCGATAAAACTGGCTTTGGGTGCATTTTGAATACAATCACCATGACACTTGTAATGGTAAACTAGCGATGCAAAAAAGAGCTTGATCATAAAATTCACAAAATCAGAGAGCAAGAGTGATGGAAAAGTGGTGGCGAAAAAACAGAAGTGTTTGAGGTTTTTGGTATATTGATGATGTATCGGTGGATTAGACCAATATTTAATAAAAGCATGTCCTTCGTTTTGAAGGTACAGACTCAACAATAAAGTATCTAGTCCTAAAAAAGAAAAATAAATATGAAAAATAAACAAAATACACAATTGCTTCGCTCAGTTCGCAAAAGTTCAGCTCAGTATTTGTGAGTATTGAACTACGAAAATAATAATATACATAATCTATGAAACAATGCGTAATATTGGAAGCGAAGACTGTCGCTTTCTTTGTTAAAATGTATGAATGAAAATGTATGAGAAAATATATTGGCGAAAAATGTATCGGCAAAAAATGCGAAGGTGTTAGTTTTTCGCATATTTCCACTGTGTTGGTGACATGAAAACATGATGAAAACAAAGGTATATGCAAAATGATATGCAACATTCTAGCGAAATGTTATATTTTTTTTTCGAAAATTTTCCAAAGGTCAAAGATGGAACGAAGGTAAATCCTGAAAAATGCGAAGGTGTCGACATTTTTTGTGTTCCCCAAAAATGGTGGATCTACTTAACATACCATATTCCAATATGGTGTTGGCTTTTTTCGCAAAGATAAAGTGACAACAATGAAGCAAAGGTGTCGGCATTTTCGCATAAAAATGCTGCGAAAATAGAAATGTAGCAAAAGTGTCGTCTTTTTTGCACATGGATTGACAGCAAAGTGTTGGTTGGATGACATGTAAACAGTGTCACAAATTTCATTACAACACATATTGGCGAAGAATGCGAAGGTGCAAGTGTTGCAAATTTCGCAAACTTTGGTGGAAATGATTGGACTTGATGGTCTTTAGAGACTGATAAAATGTGAATAGTATCGGAAATTAGTCATAGTAGTGCTTCACCCTTGAGCCATTTACTCGAGTATCAAGTAAATGTCCTTCAAGATTGGTTAACTGAAGTGATCCATTGTTAACACAGGTCTTCTTTTCTCTGCCTTGCTGTTTCGATCTCCCTTTGCTCTTCCATTTTTTTTTGCTGGTCCCCTCTGCTTGCTGATCATGGTCCTGCCTTTGATTCGGCTCTCTCTTAGGCTTGAATTGTTTCTTTGTCTTTCCTTTGTTGTTGTAGAGGGCTTGGTCAGAAGAATCCTTGTTATCAAGGTGCTCTCTAGCCTCGACTTCCTCTCGAATTTCGACAATTGCCTTTTCGAGGGTCGTTGTAGGATCTTTTGCGAGTAGGGTTCTTGTTGTCTGGAAAGATCTAGGTAAGGCCCTCAACAGGTAAGTGAGCTGTTTCTCTGCTGAACACTGTATTTTCTGCTCCAAAATTGTGTAGTGATAGGAATAGATCCTTCATCTTCCTTACAAAAGAAGTGAGATCTTTGTCGTCCCACTGCAGGTTCGTCAGCTGATCTTCCAGCATCATAATTTGACTGTGTGATTCCGTTTGAAGTCTTGTGAGCAGTGTATCCCACATCTCCTTTGCTTTGGAGAGTGTAGTCAGGTCAAGCGTGAGACTATCCTCGATGGATGATGGTGGCAAGGCTACTGCCTTGTCATTTTTCTCCCTCCACTCGCGTAGCTCTTTGCTTGATGTTGTAGGCATCTCCTCGGTGCCATCCACCCAGGGGAATAAACCTTCATCCTTTAGTATCAGCGAGGTCTTAACTTTCCATGCTAGAAAGTTAGATCCTGACTAATCCAGAACTGTACAAATCTTGGATTGTATGCTGTTGATTGAAGCCATTGCTTTTGAATTTGTGTTTACTTGTTGATAGTTAATTGTTTGAATGCTTTTTGTTGGTGGTGATTGTTTGATCAAGAAAGAAGATGAATTGATTGCAAAGGGAAAAGGGCAAAGGTAAATTGTTCAAACTTGATGCTTGTGTTGTTGCTAACCAAGTTGGATGTATGGCAAAAGAGGAAATGTCAAATCAAGAGGTATGGCACAAGGGATTGGGGCATCTCAACTTAAAGTCATTGGAGGTGATGGCAAGAAGGCAAGTTGTTTTTGGTCTTCCTAAATCTTTGTCAAGCATTAATCATGTTTGTGAGCAATGTGCACTATCTAAGACACATAGGTTACTTTACAAGAGATCAACATCAAGATCAATTAAGCCTTTCCAACTTGTGCATTCGGATATTCATGGTTTAACAACAATTGTCATTAATGGTGCTAAGATGTATGTTACATTCATTGACGATTTTAGTAGATTTTGTTGGGTACATCTACGAAAGAGCAAATATGAGGTGTTTGATGTCTTTGTCGAGTTCAAGATTGCAAGGGAAGTTCAATTTTCCACAAAAATCAAGTGCTTGAAGAGTGACAATGGTGGAGAGTACATATCTACCAAGTTCAAGGCCTTTTGTGAAGAACATGGGATCAAGAGGGAGTATACAAGCCCAAGAACACCACAACAAAATGGAGTGGTTGAGAGGAAGAATAGGACTTTATGTGAAGGTGCCAAAGCCATGAGGTTGGTGCTAATCTTCCTAAATCCTTTTGGGATTGATCCTTGTTGTGTGCTAATTTTCTATGCAATCGATGGCCAAGTGTGGTATGTCATGTATTGTTAGTACATCCATGCTTATACATGCAAGATAATATCCAATGTAAGCTTTGTAGGCCCAAAAGGATCTATTAGCCTTAAGATCAAGGCGGTTCCCTCTTTAGGCCCTCCAAAGTAATTAATAAGGATAATAGGCCAACACGGGCCCAATGTAGACTAAATAATACTTAACAAGGGCTAACTATCCCTCAGGATAGTTATGTTTAGTTAAGTAAGAGCATTGCCTATAACTAGGAAAGAGACATCAATTTGTGAATCTTTTGGCTCATTTGCAAGTGAGAGCTTCTAGCTTCCTCCTTGTGAACATGAGCTATGGGGATCTCCTTTGTTAGGTCTCCAGTGCCCTATCCACATGAATCAATGTTCATGTTCATAGCTTGTAGTCTTCTTTACATTGCTAATGTAGTTCTATGGTGATCTCCATGTTTCTAGCTTTCTATGGACATGATATCTTTATTGTCTTGTTTTCCTCTTGCTTTAGCTTTCCTTTTATTGTAATTGCTATTTGCTTAGATTTGGCATATGACATTTCATGGATCCTAAATTCATGATGATTCTATGTGAATTTCATTAGATTTGATAAGTTTATTGCATTTGTAGCCTTCTTTTTGCTAATTTCTAAGGTTTGGTCCACATCCAAACCAAGCACTATCTATCTAAAAAAAAAGGTATGGTAGCAACTGGATTTGTATAAAGCAAGTAATCTAGCACACTCAGAATACATCATATAGACGTTTTTCCATAACTCTTTAAAAGCATATGTGAGGTAAAAAGTTTATTTTTTGGTTTATTATGATCCAAAAAGAAAGAATCCTTTCGTATAAATAACAATGTAGCCTCTCAAAAAACCACGTCTACAACCATTCAGGTACAATTTCTTAATATGTGCAAACCCTACGCAGCATAAGCAAGCATGGTCTGTTCAGTTCCTTATATCTTAAATATATAATCTTCAACACATTTTTTTTTCTAGAAAAAGAAATGACATAAGACCACATTTAATCTTTCATGCAAATCAAATGAACTTGTCTTGAAATAAAATCCTTGTAAAAAACCAAACAGTAAGGAGTCCAATAATACGGTCTTACACAACATGGATATGCATAAAATTCATAGTTTTTACAAAGGGTTTAGAATGGCACGGATATGCCCTACTACCTAGTAAAAACATTGGAATTCTCTTACATATTTAATCATATCTTTCCGAAGCAGTGTCCTTATACCATGGTTGTCTTGTGATTGATGTATAACAATCACGACAATACTTAACCTTACCCTAATAAGTGTTACTTTAGACTGTTTGTGAGATACAACTGGAAAGCATGGATATGCTTAGGAGTATGGCGTGACATACCTTGCTCTGTAAGGGTCACTTGGGTTAGCATAGCATGGATTTGCTCTAATACCAGCACACGTGTTTGGCTAAGCAAACATATACGGTTAAAACTTTTTCACACTCTTTTATGACTAAAAATGAACTAATATGGACCAATTTCCCGTAAATTGATCAGCATGGCACTCGTGATACAATAATATAATGGCTTGGCTTATCGCTAAAACATTGCTTGTTTGGAAAAATTGGACTATGATTTAAAATGCTAATTAAAGCTGTCAAGTAGTATAACTTCTTTTGGACATGAATAACAATTGATGATCAGCTATGACACCTATCTTCCTCACTAAACTAACTTGAGCAGTTTTGTTTTGTGAAATGGTGGTAGGTATCAGTTGGATGTCTTGAAAGTGGTTATGTTTTATGGTGCTTTATAGTACTGTATTTTACTTTTCAGCTATATTTGATCTTGTTGGATTATAAATAAAGTCTTTAAAATATTTCAGTCTTGCTTTGTCAAGAGGAACTAAGTGCAATCTTGTATCTCTCTCTTTTGGAAAACATGGAGCATTGATGTCATTCTCGCCGTGCGCCCTTTTGGTTTTGGTTGCAACAACTATTTTTAGAATACAAACAAACGAGTAGGAGAAATCAAACCTAAAAATAAAGTGCTTTTAGTGAGCCTATCATCATCCATGTGGAGCTCCATATTAGCATCTTTCAAAGCATGATATTCTAGTTAAAAAATATAATAATATAAGGTTGAGGCCTATGATGATTAAGTGTGTTTTTGACAATTCTTTGTCAAAATATCTTGCCTTTGCACTCAATACATGTGCAACAAAACTTTATTTGGATTATGATAATTTTGGAAACCAAAATAAAAAAAATTGGCACAATAACCATGAATATAGCCATAAATATACTTTTAAGGGTCAAACAATCACGTTGCTTTATATAATGTACATCAAAACTAGTACCAACAATACTATGAATAAGGTTATTGATTGCCCATGACAAATTGATGAATAATAAGTGAACATGCTCACTATGTAACTTTTGCACTTGTTGTTTTTCCGTAAGGTGTGGCTTGTATCTCATAACTCTTTTTTCATGTGCAAAATCATGAGCGATGTTTTAGTATGACACAAGGCAACATCACCATTGGTGTTCAAGTTTTAAATAGCATTACAATTATTCCATATATTAATTACCATGAAAATTTGCTTCATGAATAATGTACATGAGATCAACAAGATAAATTCGCATTAAAGGATTGTGTCCACTTGTTGAAATATCTCAAGCTTCAAATGCAATATGCTACAAAAAAAATATAAAACCTGGTTATTCATGTCACAATGCTTTTAACAACACCGAAAGATGATTTTGTACGAGTCACCTTAGACTCGTTATCATGGTATAGATGTTCGCCTCTATGGCAACTTGTGTACCTCAGTCATGGAGATTCTAAATTGGTCACCTCAACTCTATGTTGGCACACTAATCTCTCCCATGTATCATATGGTTGGTTCCTTGCAATGAGAATCAAGATATACCATTGTATGTAAGCCAAAGGCAACAAGAAAGAAGGGTGAGATACACTAGCCATGTTGAATGTTTATTATCTCACATATAATGCAAGGCCAACAAGGAAGAATGACAAGAGACTCTAGCAACATTGAATGTTTATTAGCTTACATCTAAGGCAAGGTTAAGAAAGAAAGAAGTGTTTGGAATTTCAAATGGTAGATCAACTGACAATGCATGTCGCGGCAAGGGAGCAACACAGACAATCCTTGGTGCATGTTACTACGTCTATCGGATTCAAACAGACAACGATGAATCGAAGTCTGTCTTACTTGATTAGTTTCAAAGTTGCTGATCTAGATAGTCGATTCCATAGCCATGCACAAGTTACTTTAGTTTCAGATTTAGCTTTGCAGAAGCGATATAGATGCAGTTATTAGAGCGACAGATCGAGCATTGCTATCAGTCATATGAAACGGTTTAATCTGCGAGTAAGTTTATCTGCGAACATGAATCTATCTGACAATAAAAATGAAATAAGCATTCAACATACACAACCTAGATTACTGGAACTTTGATAGATTAGTCGTGTAGAAAATACAGTCTGAATGCAGATAGAGGCACATTCTTTCTGAGATAATACTCTGTGATAACAGAGAGAAAGAACAAAACAATTGCGCTCTGAATGGCTGACTAATCGTTATGAATTAGATGATTCCGCTAACCAAGCAACTAATAAATTGCTGAAAATATACACATGGCTAACTAGTTAAAAGAATGGTTAATCTGTAGTTTACAATTAGGTTAAGGTACTACGTGCTATTGGCAGTTGCCATCGGATAGTATTTGAGTTTGTCCGGTTGTGATGTGAACTTTTTGATTCATTGATAGTCAAATTGCGGCCAATTGTTCGAGGAAGGCCGAATAAGAAAATCTGCCTAGATGTCTAGGTATGGTAGAACAATTGATGATAGCCGAATAAAAGAAGGTGGCCAACACAAGTGTATTTATGCAGAGTATGCGATTGTACAAATATTTGCAATATTTTAACGAATGGATCTAGATTTGCTGAGAATAGGAATGGAGAGGATAGAAATCCAACACCCCCACCCCCCCCAATCTGGATCCTTGAATGCCTCGATTTTCAAATTTAAGATAACACATAAATTCTTGTGTGCTTCATGATTTACCCCTTTTGTAAATATATCAGCTGCCATGTATTGGGTTATGCAAAATTCTAGACTTACCTCCTTGTTGAGTATCTTGCTCCTGATATAGTGGTACTTAATCTCGATGTGCTTGTTCCTAGATTGCAATCTAGGATTGATCGATAAGGCAATAGCACTCTGATTGTCACACTGAATCATAGTTGGAGCTGATTGTCTGAGACCAATATCAGACAATAAATTCTTCAATCAAATTGTCTCTTTGGTAGCTTGAGAGGCTACAATGTATTCTGATTCTATAGATGACATTGCGATGGAGGTTTGTTTTCGACTGTTCCAAGATATTGGACCATTGGTGAACAAGAAGACATATCTAGAAATCAATTTTCTGGTGTCGACATTGCCTGCCCAATTTGCATCTATTTATCCATGAAGAGTATGGATATCGGATGGATCTCCATCACCATAGCAGATACATAGGTTAGTAGTGGCTTGTACATATTTGATTATTCTAATAAGAGCTTTCTAGTGGATCAAGTCAGAATTGGTCATGTACCGACTCAAGGAACTGATGGCGTATGCAAGATGTGGCATGGTCGAGATCATTGCATACAGCAAGGCTACTACACATTAAGCAACATCATGGCAACACATGGAAGCCAGACGCATGCCTATAACAAAGCTTCCAAAAACACTGGAGTGCATCCGAGTTGAAAATTGTGCTTGTGGCAACCTAGAATGTTGATGCCACATCCAAACCCAAATAAGCCATGCTTATTTGAAAATGGATTGGTGAGCTACCCAACCACCTCTTATTATGAAGGGGTAGACTTGAAGCCTATATAAATAGCTTCTCCTTTATTTTTTCTTTAGTCCCTTTTTTTCTTGTGTGTGAGAGAGAGAGAGAGCGCCCATTGCACACTCTCTCATGATCTGTTTTGAATTGATTGGGCAGAGATTCTCTGCTGCTTGCACCCTTTTTTTGTGGAATGAGCCCATTTTCTTGCACAGCTGAGATTTTGCGGTTTTGGTTTTCATTATTGCAGTGAAAACGGACTATATAATATCAGATTGTACCAGATATTTTGCTACTTTCACTATTTCCATTGCCATATTATTTATTTGAAGCTTTACGCCACATGTGGATGATCTGTAGCTTGATCTGTTTCATCAGACAGTAAAGGTTTTTCTCATTTTAATCCATTCCAGTGTGAAGATAAATCAGACCAGCTTTTTAGCAGATTATCAATTTTCTGCCTATATTTTCCTTAGAGTGCATCATTCATGTTATGAAGCTTTAGACTTGCTCCATTTGACCCCATGGAACATGCAAATTGACACACCTAGATCCATTGCCGGTGATGGTCTCAAGTTTTTGATCAATTTTACAGATCTGTATTGAATTTGCTGACTGTTTCTTTATGAGATGCTAATACCAGATCGACATAAGAGATTATACATTATACATCTCACAAGGGTTAGGGTTTTACTTTGAAATTCATCGATTGGAACCTTTGGCTTGATCTGTTCTAACTTAACCCGGATCTCTCATGCTATTGTGAACATGTTTACAGAATTTATTCTTGGCAACAGTCTAGTGCTCTAATGGTCCGCACTGTTGGAGAAGAGGATTTTATGCAGAGTGATATAATGAGAGATTGGTCATGGTCATCTAGTCAGCTGCATCCTCCTAGTATGCCTGCACATGCCATGCCAGCTTGTCCATCAACAGGGAGAACTCTTACAGGCAACCGCATATCTGAGATTTATGCAGAATACGCAGGTGCAACATCGTTCTCTGGAGTTTTTCTTTCCCATTCATATGTACTAAACCGTTCTCTCTCCTTATATTCCAATTTTTCCCTAATCTCTCATTCCCCTCCCAGCAAGTGTCTGCAACAAACCTCCCCTTCATCCTCTTGTTAAGATCAAAGAGTTTAAAATTAAGCTGTCTACATCTAGTTGATAGCTCCTAGTTTTATGTTCTCAAAAGTTCATAGTTTTGCCCAAATTTTCAAGTTTTCAAATTGATTCCATCTTCTTTAGATTTACATCGTCCTGTTTCTCTTTAGAAAAATTAAAATTTTTGTAATAAACGTATTTATTTTTTGCAAAGATGAGTATCCCATCGATGAATTGTGTATTAAACAAATCATTTGTATATGGTACTCGAGGCACTACTAATATATGGTAAAATTGGTACAATATGAAAACAAAGGGCTTCTTAAATTAACCTCAAGTATAAACTGTGCTAAGATAATATTGAGCATCAATAATGAAGGCTTGATTCAAGAGTTTGTTTGTATGTTAGTTTATCTCTAGATTTCTAGATTTTTCATAGAGTAGTTACTAGTATTGAGCAACAAATTAGAATGTCCAAAAGCAATAATAAATTCAGGCAATTTGAGTTAAAGGAATATTTAAAGGCACTTGCCAAAGACTTATCTGTAAATGTTGATCACATTCAAAAAAGAATGTCGTTTTGGCTCTTTTTCTGCATATTAGACATTCATTGAAATACAACTTTCTATGTAGTTTAATTGGAAAGGATAAAGGGATTATTCTATTTGCAAAGGTACGAAATTTGTAGATCCTTATCCTCCTCACCTCAACATGTGTCTTTTTCACATCATGGGTGGATCAGTTTCTTGCCCAAAAGCTTGTATTCTTACAATTAAGCTTTATTTGATTTCAAAAGTCTAAATTATGTGCTTTCATATTTTTCTGAAGTATGGACAGCTAAGAACATCAAAGATATAGAGTTTCTCAAAAGTAAAAAGCAAACAACAAACTAATGATCATTGCCAGCCTCAATTTACGGACCATATTATTCCATTAGGGCTAGAGCACAGGCTCCAAGGCTACATGCACCATATTGGAATTTTCCATGGAGCATTCACAAAAATTAAAAAACTTAATGTTATCAATAGGGCCACAAATGTCACCAATGTCCTAAGCTCCTTATTACTACATCTATATAATTCTCCCTTGACAAAAACATTGCCTGACTGTTGGCCTGATGTAGGAGTATCATGTACATGACTTTTTGAGTAACATCAAGGAGTTAGAATCAATGCTATATTCATTGTAAATATCCTAAAGAGTTGAAGGTTTGGGATTTAAAACATGAGAGACACACACAGGCGTGTACACATACGCATACATTTTTCAAGATGCAGATAGCCATAGTTGTCCAAAAACGCGTTTTTGGACAAAAATGTTCCCGGAAACGCAATTTTCATTCCAAAATCGTGCCAAAAAATAATCAAAATATATATCTATATATATCATAGAACCCACCACTCCCAGAACCGTGGGGTGAACCGTACCACGGTTCATGAACCGTGGTACGGTTCCTCTATTTAATTGATTAATAAATCAAATAATAAATCAATTAATTACCAAATTCCCCCCAAAACCCCCAAATTCTCCCCAATTTCACAGATTTCACAACTAATTTCACAGATTTCATAGATTTTCACAGATTTCACAACTGATTTTACAGAAGAAGAAAGCCAACAAGTTCGTTGAAGGAGATTTGTTGTCCCCTAAGAGAAATGCTCAATGATGACACAAATGCAAGGTAAGAATTAGGAAGAGAAGTGAGAGTAATAGATACAAATTGTGAGTTCTCAATTACCTCATCAATACTAAGAAGCTCCTCTCGAAGATCCTTGATCTTCGTCAAGTGGTTTGTAAGCAAATCACCTTCTTGCATCTTCAAGATAGAAAGTTGATTTCGAAGATATACCACTTTTGCCGCATTCTTTACTTGAAACATCTTGGCAAGAGTCTCCCAAGCACTTTTGGAAGTCTTGCATGATCTACTATGAGGAAGGATAGATCTCTTCACTGATAATGCAATGACTTCGCTTGTGCATCTCGTCGATCCCACTTCTTTTGCTCATCGGAAGACACCTCCGTAGATGATGAAGTAGTTGTTCTAGATGGTGTAATAGGTGCCAAGATAGGCGGCCTCTCTTCGTCACCATTAACTACTTCCCACAAACCTTTAGCAATTAGAAGGTTCTTTATCATGTGGCACCACAAGGAATAGTTTGTGCCATCCAGCCTATTTTCATTAAATAAAGAACCAATAGACTCCGATTCTTTAGCCATAACAGAAAAATCAGCTTGTAGTAGATAGGAAATAGACTTTCCAAGCCAAAATCTACTCAAAGGACAGCAACCTCAAAGCTGAAATTATGAGCACAACAGATTGCAATACTCCACATGCAATTTGCTCAACAAGTAATGAATTAGGTGGCTGATTTCTGCACAAAAAACAGAATGCTCACAAATAGGTAGACTTCTAATGAAGCCAAACCCAAAACCAGAAATTTGTGGCTAAAAAGAGTGCACACTATGTGCATATAGAGTTGATGGTAGCGCCCTACTCCAAGCTCACCAACAGGGAAATTTCAGCAAGAAATGTGTCCAAAACACATGTATCTTCATTTAAGAAGTAAATCTGAAATTTTCAGCATGTAATTGAGTCAAAATCACATGCAATTGGTTTGAGCATGGGCGCCCTACTGCTAGCTCTCAAATAGGTGAAGGTGCCCTTCAATTTCTTGCAAAAAAGTTACAAGAAGATGAACAGATTCTTCTCCTGCAAACATCAGCATCTTGATGATTTTCTAGCAACCACAAAGGGAAGAAGATAGCTTACTATTGGGCGCCCTCCTGCAAGCAATATGATCACCTAAAGGCTCTGATACCATGTAGGAAATAGAAGCCTAAGGATCCAAAATCTTAACTATTCAATCACACAGAGCATTCTCAAAAGAAAGAGAGAGATGGCTAGAAACCCCTCTTGTAGAAACTCGTGGACAGTCAAGGAGAATAGTCAGTATTGCTTACAAAAGTGCCTCATACAAATGGGATGCACACATATATATAGTCCAAGATGACTATCTAACTTCATGACTATTGGATATCCAACTACTTGACTATTGACTATCCAACTTTCTATAAGTTACATAGAAAAAATAAGGTACCTCCACAATTAGGCCTAGTGGACCCATGAGTCCCTACCAAGTTAATTTCATACTAACTTAGCTAATTCTAAGTTTAGTAGGCCTAATATATTAAATGACCATGGTTACACAACATTGCTATTATTGAGGGAACATGCAACTTTCATCAACCGCCTTTGATGACTTATCATGAAGTGTCCATTTTTCTAGATACTTGATTGCCTGAGAGAGACAGAGAGAGCTTCATAGACGATCATTCTTCAGTTCTTATGCAAATTAGTGCATAGTTTCTAGGCAACTAAGTAGGTTTGATTGCAGATATATAAGCAATTGATTTCATTTGTGATGTGCGTTTTCATATTGTGTCTTCTTTCAGATATTATTTCTACAAGTGACTCTTTTGGGCGAACCAAAGCACGACTAGGTGCACTTTTTGCTTTTGCTGAATCTCAAGGATTAACTGGGTATGTATGACAAGTACCATATTGAAATCCCTATCATTGTGGTTCCATCTTGCATCCTTGACACTTTCACATCTCTTTCGTTTTCTGTCATATGTACATATTTGTGATACTTGATGCTGTAGTTCTTGTTCTTTGGGTTGAGAAGAGCTCATAAGACTAAGCCACTTTGTTGGCTGCAGGCAGGCTGCACTAGATGGCCTTCAAATTTTGATGAGCGATCTTCATTGGGAGGTGATCCCCACATTTTCTTTCTAATGTACACATGCATCACATAATAATAACGAGATACTTTCATTTTTCAATAATATGTTACGTTTATTGCTATGGTTTAGTCTTGAGCTTTTATAGGCTATTGGCAACCAGAAGATAGCATTTTGTTTATCTTGAAGGGAAATCTCTAAATACAAGGTACTCTAATGTTGAGCAAATCCTTTATATCAAAATATTTATGATAAGGAGAGTAGTTCTTCGAGGATCACAAGGATCTTGTAAGCTTGACAAGGCAATGTAGTTATGTTCTTCAACTTTATAAAATTCAACGCTTTTAGGAATCCAATTGCCTTGAAGACATCAGAGAATCAATGGATTCAAATGTTTAAAATTCATACCAATTAAATGCATTGAGATTTTTCCATCGCTGGTTAAGGTGGACGTATGTTTGTGGATTTGATGTGCACCTATGGATGACTTGAGTAGGGATGTCATAGCATTTGAGTTGCAGCGGATCGTGATCCGCTTCAAAAGCGTTTCGAATTGTGCGATCCAGAACGTCAGCGATCCGCGACCCGGATCGCAAATTTTTTTCTTTTTGTGGAAAAAGGAGTAATGGCCAAATTTTTTTTTTTTTGAGTTTAATACTAACTAAACCGTAATTGAATGGTGGACATGCTTTTCCAATAGATATCAGAAATCAGTTTTGAAATGGTGTTCTGATGCCAATGGTTTGCAGATCTACTGATTCCGTTTTCTGTTAGAAAACGATAGAAAGAGTTAGAAGGAGCCTTCCTTAGACTAGCGGGAATTGTATACTTCTTGTGGAATAGTTGAAACCATCTACTGATGTCCAAATTTCTAAAATGGTAAACCATATGAAAATGCAGCCAGTTTTCGTAAACCATCTACTGATGTCCAAATTTCTAATCAATGTAGCCCGTAGCCATCTGAAACCAAGCAACAGATCTGCATAACAATTGCTTTTTTGATATCCTTTCACATGATACCCATATTGGCGACTGTACAAAAAAAAAAATTTGCGTTCCAGGAAATCCTAATGGGAAATCCCGGATCACGTTCCGGAACGCTTACTGCAACTTTGCTTCAATACTCGAGTTTAGTAGTTATGCCGCGTTATTCTGAACTAGGCCAGAAATGTAATTAATAATTTTGTAAGGACCCAGCCACACATCTAATGACATGTAAAGCTATTGCATGGGTTAGAATGGTTATTGGCATGATGTAGAGTATCCATAGTCAATAGTAGTGACTTGCATGATAGGATTGTCGTAGGCTTGCATGGGCACATGCACAGGCATTGTAGGAACTCCTCCTACTACCATTCCCTATGGTGTGATTGATTGCCAATTCTCTCTCTCTCTCCCCCTACGTCAGTATCCTATCCTGTGGCTTCTTTTTGGGAGGCTGCAACAAGTGCTTCTTCCCAATAGACAGCTGAGTAATAATCAGCTGCATTGAATGAACAAGGCCTTTGCAATAGCAACTTGGTTGAACAAACGTGCTCACGTGTCTTCATGATGAGCTGGCTTTTCAGTATTACAGAACCGATTTGGCAGCAACATGATGGGAGAGTGACGTTGATTGGGAAAAAAAAAATTCACCTGTCTGGGAAAATGCTGCAGTATTAAGTTACAGGAAAACAGCACTCAACATGAAATGCACAATATCCTGCAAATCATAACAGTCTCCATAAGCTTGATGTCGATAGAATACTGATCAGATGCCAAAAGTAAGCTAGGCTGAACTAAGAATTATGCTGAATGATGCCCGGTGATTCCAAGCAAAGGACTACTCGTTGAGCAATTGGTCATTTAAAAAGAGAGGCATGATACCTATTTATGGTTGACTAGGAGGTCCAACAAGTTAGGGTTAGGAGCCTGATAAGTCTGAGCAAGCTTATCCGAACGTGAAGGTACTACTGATAGACTAGGTGAATCTATCATATTGCCATGAGGCTAATCATGTTGTCTATTGCCAAATGATAACAGATGCAGTGCTGGAGAGCTAGGACTCATTGTAGGACCCATGGCTTGTAGCAGTATGATCAACTGTTGCATAGAAGCTGGTTACTGTTTGATTTCTTGTCTCCAAGTTGTATACTGTCATGTTCTGAAAACCTTTTCTCTTTTTTGGGATACTGAATGCATCTTTGCCTGCTTCCAAACCATAAGTTGTTGTTGTCTATGATGGTCGTTTGCTTTTTTGTCTTTTTCAATGTTTTAAAACATAGATACTGTAATTGATCAGTTGTGCATTCACCTTCTTACTGCAGTTGTTGGATACCCATCGTTTCACTCTCTTTTATCAATTTGTTTTCTTCATGTGTCGAGAGAAAGAACAGAAGAGCATCAGTAAGTTTGTTATCTTTATTCACACTATTGTATCATAACCATTCCATGTCGTCTATGCTAAGGCGAGTTTGAGTTATTCAGCAAAGAAAGTTGCAACTTTCAAATGTCATTAATGATCATTCTTTACAATCTCTTCAGCTTCCTGTACAGCGATTCGGGGATGGAAATTAGCTTTGGCTGGACGGTTCAGATTACTAGATCAATGGTGTGCCTTTGTCCAGGTATTTTTTGAATTAGGTTCTTGCTGATAGTTGTTCTTTGTAAGACCTAGACATGCAGTGATTGTCCATTTTTATGTGGTCCTTTGTGATGTATGAATGCACTTGTTAAATAAAAGTCTTATTATTCAATGAGCTTGTGTTATGTGTTTTTGCATGTGAAGGGCAACCCACGACATGCTATCTCTGAGGACACATGGCGACAAGTTTTGGATTTCAGCAGAATTGTGCATGAAGATCTTAGCAATTATGATCCAGAAGGTTCTGTATTGACCCAGAATCAAGACTTTGTAGTGCCAATATAATCAAACTCATATTTAAAATTGCCTTGATTTTAATCAAATTTGAGACTTCTGCACGTTGTGATTGTAGTTTTCAATCAACCATGTGTCACAACCTCTGTCGCTTTATGCAGGAGATTTACAGGCATCAGCAAACTGAAAAATCGTAGCTCTGGGTATATTGCTACAAATGATCACAATATTCTGCTATCTTCTAGATCTTTGTTACACTGTTGATATGTTGCTGTTAAACAGGTGCCTGGCCTGTGCTTGTCGACGAGTTCGTGGAGGACATGTACAGGTGAGTGCTTCAAAGCAAAGTGCCCCCTCAGAGGATATGCTACTTCCAAATTTTGCTCAAATTGACATGGCAAATGTCATTGTTCTCCTTTCATTAATCCCAAGGCGAATAAGCTCTTGAGCACAAACTTATGAGGGATATTTCAGTTTCTTAGCACGTAGAGGAAGCCACAACTTGCCCTTGTTATTGCTGCAAATATATACTTAGTCTTCTTGAGGGCCTAAGATCTTCCATAAACAATCAAACACTTTTTAAGAAAAATCGCTTGCACAAATTGGGGACATTAATATGTGCCATGGTGCATTAAATCTCAAGATGGAGCTCAATACACCCAACACATGCTTTAAATAGGACAAGTTTATGGTCTGTAAAACAAAAAAAGTTGGACATGTTACATAAGGCATGTTGGGCTTCAGTTACAAGGCGAAGTTGTAGATGCTTCAACTTGTTTGCTGCAAATGTGCCTAATATAAGATAAAGTGTCTAGGTTAGATGAATATGCAAGATAGCCATGCTTTACAGGTATGACATTTTTTAGCTGATTTTATGACTCCGTTTTTCATTTGATAATAGGGTGGCCTCTCAGTTGTTCTGTGCGATTGAGCATTCCTCTCTATTATCCACCATGAATTATGCTGTTAAGTTTGTCGTTGTTGGGAGAGAGAGAGAGAGAGAGAGAGAGAGAGAGAGAGAGAGAGAGAGAGAGAGAAAGAGGTACTCATTTCTAAGCGTTAGTTTAGCAGTTGAGATCGATCAAAAGGATGACAATTTTTTTATTAGTGTTGCAGGAATTCTCTTTCTTTTCCCGGAGTCACAGGGAATGATATAAATTTTGATCCCACCTCTGTAGTGGAAGATGCAAGTGCCACTTCCTTGTTAGCAACCAGGGCTCCTGTTTTGCCTGGTAAGTAGTTCGTAACAAGCATGACTTGATGAACCTTCTTTAGTTGCTCTTGGGAAAGGTAAAACTACTTTTGTTGTTATTTATAGCAAAACTTTACCTCACAACACAGATATGGAGAGGACTGTATATGTATAGATCAAACCTTGAAGCACAATAATAATTAGTAGCCGAGCAATGTCTCCACAAGAAACCTGTTTTATCTAACCTGAACCTAATCTTGATGGCTAAACTGGGCTATATTGATTTAACTGAATGAACAGCCAGTCAGTAATCAAGCAACCATTTATATTCCATGATGAACCCAGGGCCAGGGCCTGTTTATACCTCCGAGGCACTGAACATAATTGCAGCGAATCGCGATTCTCGAATCTTGATTCTAACAGCAAATCGTTCAAAAACAATTTCAATATATATATATATATATATATATATATATATATATATATATTTTTGGGAAAAATAGCTTATGGCTGAAATTAATTTAGTGTAGCGATGGTCAAACCAGCGTTTTTGCCTCCCTTAAGTGCAGTAGATAGGGCACAAACAGATAAAAGTAAGTAGCTATTTGGTTGTTATTTGCTCTGGGTGATGAATGTTATATGATGAAAAGCAACGAATAGAGTTCAATATAGTCCATGGCGTCTTACCCAACGTAAAGGGTAAGGAGCCTTTCTTTCCAAAGAAATCGAAAGATAAGGCGAAAGATGGGTCTTTAGGTTCGAGTAAGTCGAAGAAAAGAACTACCTTGGACCAGGAAACCTTCATAAAAGCCAGAAGTGACAATATGTGCTTTAATTGCATGGAACCAAGTCATGTCGCAAAGGAATGTCCAAAGAAACGGAAAGCTAAAGGGGCATCTTTTAAGACGCCAGGTAACTCTAGCATATCTAGTGTAGATCTTTCCTTTGCTGGTAATTCTGTGTGTGAGCATTGTTGTTTTAACACGGCTGTTTTTGGTCCTCATGACCTCTATTCGGCGGATGAAGGGGGTTGTGGGTGGCCAAGCCATAACAGTTTTATTTGACGATGGTTCCACACATAATTTTATTAATGCTGATTTGTTGCAAAAGCTAAGGGTGGAAACAAAGCAAAGTGACCACTGATACACAGTGAAGCTGGCAACTGGAGCGGAAAGCCAAGTTTGGGACCGGATAGTCCCACGTCTACCATTAGAGATTCAAGCCTATAAGGATAAATTAGACTTTCACATTATGAATAGATGTAATACTTGGAAAGGAGTGGTTCTATGAGAGGAACGAGTCTACGAAGAAAAACTATGTAACTCACAGTTTGTCGTTCTTGCATAACGGCTCACTCATAGAATTAAATGGAAACGTTGATATTTCTACTCCGTATATGCTTTCTGCTTTAGAAACAGTTAATTGCTTGGATGTTGTAGATTGTAATTCTTACTTATGTTGATAGGCTGTAAATGACCACAAGATTCATCATAAAAATTTGGCAAACTATCAAGAGATGCACCAAAGATGGCATCATCAAAGTTGTCCCTCGAAGAGGTCTGGGATGACATAGAAAATTTTTCAAGTAATGAAAAATTCTCTCCAAACAAATGCTCACTCTTAACACTTTGAACAAAAGTACTAATTGACACATGTTGACTCCCTCCTCGATTAGTACAAAAAGGTTCCAAAGAGTGCTCAAATTTTTCAGCCTTTGCTAAAACATCAAATTGAAAAGGTTTCGCATGAAACTTTTCACTAATGCATCCATCGCGTGCATCAACTTGCGGTGACTTGAAAAAAGAAGATTGCTTGGACCGAACTTGGACCTTGCTTGTCGAAAGTGTTCCGAACTTGGACCTTGCTGAACAATGTTTTTCGAACTTGAACCTTGCTGTCCAATGTCTTCAATAGGCTGCTCTTCACCATAAATAGGTTCTTCTTGATGAACTATGGGCTGCAAAAGTGAAGAAGTAGTGGGTTGTCCACTAGAAGTTGATGGCAGTCCCTTATCTTCATGATTAGATGGCAAAACCAAATCTGGAAATATTTCAAGATATGCATCATGGAGAAAGTCCCCTTTCATGACATGAGTGGGCGCAACATCATAGGAGGTCTTCTCATCAGAATGAACATCACGACTCACTATGATTTTATTAGTATCCATATTAAACAACCTATAGCCCTTGCTTTCGCTACTATAGCCAACAAATATGCATTTAACTCCTTTATCATCAAGCTTGGTTCTTAGCTTATCGGGAATGAAAGCATAAGCCATGCAACCAAAGATGCGTAAGTGAGAAACAATAGGCTTCTTACCATGCCAAACTTCATAAGGAGTTAATACCTTCAAGGCTTTAGTAGGACGCCGATTACTAATGTTCGTCGTTATAACCGCTTCAGCCCAAAACTTGTGAGGTAGGTCTTTTGCCTTGAGCATGCATCGAGCCATCTCCATGATAGTGCGATTCTTTCTTTCAGCAACACCATTTTGTTGAGGTGTGTAAAGGGTTGTCATTTGATGATGGATAGCTTTGCTTTGAAGATAAGTACCGAACGTATTCTTTATATATTCCCCTCCTCGGTCGGTACGTAAGATCTTCAAAGAGTGCCCAAACTGGTTTTCTATCATTGCTAGAAAATCCTTAAAACGTTGAAAAACTTCAGATTTTGCCTTCATAGGATAAATCCATGATAATGGGGATCACTCCAATACCTTTGATAGGATAAGAGGTGTTATCAACACCTTGAACTTTGCTTCCATCATGCACTTTTACAAGCTTTGTGAAGACTTCTTTGTGATAAGTCATATGGCGTGTGGCACCGCTATCAATCACCCAATCAATAGATGAAAAAGCAGCAACTTGTAAAGCTGAAAATGAGCTGTTTTCTGCTGAAAAACCAGCAAGATTTGAAGTGGCAGAAATCTCTCTTGAGGAGAGATGAGATTATTAGTGAGAAAAGCATAATCATTATTGAAAAGATTATCCTCCTTTCCAAATTGTTGTTCCAAAGTAATGATTGCGGTACTTGTATCGTTACCTTTCTCTTTTTCCTTTGCAAGCCTCTTCCTACATTCTTTGATGTCATGCCCAAACTTCTTGCAATAGTGGCACTTACCCTTCTTCTTGGAGCCTTGATCTTGAGCTTCCTTAGATTTTTGATCATCTTTGGAAGTTTTGAAAGAAGGCTTCCCTTTCCACTTGCCTTTGTCTTTGCCTTTTGCAAAGAAAGCTTGATCTTCTTGTTCACCAAAGTTGATCCTTGTTTGCTCTTCTTGAAGAAGTAAGCCAACAAGTTTTGAAGGAGATTTGTTGTCCCCTAAGAGAAATGCTCAATGATGACACAAATGGAAGGTAAGAATTAGGAAGAGAGTTGAGAGTAATAGATACAAATTGTGAGTTCTCAATCACCTCATCAATACTAAGAAGCTCCTCTCGAAGATCCTTGATCTTTGTCAAGTGGTTTGTAAGCAAATCACCTTCTTGCATCTTCAAGATAGAAAGTTGATTTCGAAGATATACCACTTTTGCTGCATTCTTTACTTGAAACATCTTTGCAAGAGTCTCCCAAGCACTTTTGGAAGTCTTGCATGATCTAATATGTGGCAGGATAGATCTCTTCACTAATAATGCAATGACGGAATGTGCTTGTGCAGCTCGTCAATCCCACTTCTTTTGCTCATCGGAAGACACCTCCATAGATGAGGTAGTTGTTGTTCTAGATTGTGTAATAGGTGCCAAGGTAGGTGGCCTCTCTTCGTCACCATTAACTACTTCCCACAAACTTTTAGCAAATAGAAGGTTCTTTATCATGTAGCACCACAAGGAATAGTTTGTGCCATCCAGCCTATCTTCATTAAATAAAGAACCAATAGACTCCGATTCTTTAGCCATAACAGAAAAATCAGCTTGTAGTAGATAGGAAATAGACTTTCCAAGACAAAATCTACTCAAAGGGCAACAACCTCAAAGCTGAAATTATGAGCACAATAGATTGCAATACTCCACATGCAATTTGCTCAATAAGTAATGAAATAGGTGGCTGATTTCTGCACAAAAAGCAGAATGCTCACAAATAGGTAGACTTTGAATGAAGCCAAAACCAAAACCAGAAATTTGTGGTTAAAAAGAGTGCACACTATGTGCATATAGAGCGGATGGTAGCGCCCTACTCCAAGCTCACCAAAAGGGAAATTTCAGCAAGAAGTGTGTGTAAAACACATGTATCTTCATTTAAGAAGTAAATCTGAAATTTTCAGCATGTAATTGAGTCAAGATCACATGCACTTGGTTTGAGCATGGGCGCCGTACTGCTAGCTCTCAAATAGGTGAAGGTGCCTTGCAATTTCTTGCAAAAAAGTTATAAGAAGATGAACAGATTTTTCTCCTGCAAAAATCAGCAGCTTGATGATTTTCTGCTATCAAAAGGGGAAGAATTAAGCTTCCTATTGGGCGCCCTTCTGCAAGCAATCTGATCACCTAAAGGCTCTGATACCATGTAGGAAATAGAAGCCTAAGGATGCAGGATCTTAACTATTCAATCACACAAAGCATTCTCAAAAGAAAGAGAGGCTAGAAACCCTCTTGTAGAAACTCGTGGACAGCCAAGGAGAATAGTCAGTATTGCTTACAAAAGCGTCTCATACAAATGGGATGCACACATATATATAGTCCAAGATGACTATCTAACTTCATGACTATTGGATATCCAACTACTTGACTATTGGCTATCCAACTTTCTGTAAGTTACATAGAAAAAATAAGGTACCTCCAATATGTCAAGTTGGGGTACTTAATGTCACAATTAGGCCTAGTGGGCCCATGAGTCCCTACCAAGTTAATTTCATACTAACATAGCTAACCCTAAGTTTAGTAGGCCTAATATAATAAATGACCATGGTTACACAGCTCTCGACCTTTTGGGTCAAAGTAACCTATGGTAATGTAAGCAATTCCATTTACATTCCAACAATTAGGGCACCCTGGCTCACAAAGGACGCTTCATGGACTTTGTGGTTGGGCTACCTCGGACAGGGAAGCGAAATGATGCCATTTGGGTAATCATTGACAGGCTAACTAAAATGGCGCAATTCATACCAACCAAGCAAACTGTCAAAGCTTCTGAACTTACCCAGCTTTTTGTTGAAAAGTTGTCCAGGTTATTTGGTTTGCCGAATGACATTGTTAGTGATCAAGGTCCAAAGTTCACTGTCAAATTTTGGCAGACGGTCTTTGAGAAATTAGAGACCACACTAAGTATGGGGTCATCAGATCATCCTGAATCGGATGGTCAGACAGAGAGGACGAACCAGTCTATGGAAGATATGGTTCGGGCATATGTTTCCAGAAGACAGTCGGATTGGAAAAGGTACCTTCCAATGATTGAGTTTGCGTATAACAGCGGAAAGCACTCAGCGACGGGTTTTAGTCCATTTTCTCTTATGTATGGTTTCCAGGCTAGGGCTCCCATTTCAGTGGGCCTCAAAGGACTGTTAAAGTGTTCCCTAGTCATGTTCCTAAGCATGTTCCCAACAAGAGTACGTCGGGAACATGTGGCACGTCTAGAAAGCCACATTCCTTAGTGTCTATGCTATAAATTCAAATTCTAATGTAAAGAGAACAATATCTAGAAAATCTTTGCAAGTTTTTTGGTATATGAGCCCCCCTATCGATAATTTTAGCAATCATAGTGGTATGATCTTTCTTAAAAGGTAGTGGGTTGTGCATAGCTACAAAGGGGTCTAGCCTAAGTTGTTCATAACAAGGAACTTGTCTTGTTAGAAATCAAAGCATGCAACGTTCATTCACAACATTTGAGAGAAGGGACAAAGAACAATCGTAGTGCTTGTATCAGAGAACGTGCACAATACAATGTGAAAACGAGGCAGAGTGATTAGGTGAAGAAACCCAAACAACCCCCCCCCCCCCCCCCCCCCCCCCCGCCCTTTCCCCCCCCACAAAAAAAAAAAGAGAAAAGAAAAAATATGAATCACATCATATGGCATTTGGGCCCCTTTACTCATTAATAATTTCCTCATGCTACATTCTTCTTCAAGCACAACATCAATCATTCAGTCTGGGGCTTGATTTGTATATTAACAAGTGTAAAAGTCACATTATCATACTCATCAAACATGCTATTAAGTGGTACAACCATTGCATCACCTTCAGGAACATTAGCACTAGTTTTGACAAGCCGATTCATTGGGGACTTCATGTGGTTATTGTGATCAGCCAATGACATGCTACGTTCAAGCTTGAAAAAAGTTAATTGTTGTGTCAATGAAAGTTGCTGCTTCTAGCCTAAGCACCAAATATCTTAGGTATAAACTCCCAAGTTCTCTCGAAATCTTGAAGAGATCTAAGTGATGTACGTGCAAATTTGCCAAGCCAAGGTTAGCTGCAATTAATCTATTGTGCATTTCCCACCACAAAAAATCATTAGTACTAGTGGTTTGGCTATTTGTACAACTAATTATGCACCACAAGATTTTCTTTGTTAGAATAAGTTGCACCTTCAAATAAGAATTGATGTCAAAAATGTGAAATGGCATCATTTCTAGCTAGAAATATCTTGGTGGCAAATGATAGTTACAATGAAGCTACTAAACACTAAATTTACATCAAATACCCTTGTATTGGATGCATGCCACTAGTCCATAAAACTTGAATATCAGCTCAAAGTGACAATATAAAGGTTGGGAGACCAATTTTTATCAATGTCTCTGAAGGCTAAAATGAAAGGTTGGAGTTTCACATAAGAATCAAAAAACAAAAGTTTACTTTGACATGTGGTTACCTTTCATGACACTCCAATATTCGTTAAAAACTCAGTTTACTTCAATATGAACACAAATAACATTCAATAAAGGATAAATCCCCTTCACAAAGGGTTTGTTCCAATAAATTGGAGGCCAAAGAGTGGTCTCTTTGCCGTTGTCGTCCTCAGGTTCTCCTTTTATGCAAACAAATCTTCACACTTTGCCACAAACCACTCCTAATCCTTTGTGTTGTTTCTCAAGCACTATTCCATAAATGAACGAGTCTTATTTGCTTGCCCCTACATTCATTGATATTCCTTGTACCATTGAAACACCACAATCTAACCTAGACTATGCCCCCAAGATTTGCAAGGGTAGGTCTTCATGATGTTTTATAGGCTGATGATAAATGCTTCATCTCATCCTTTTATAGTCTCCTAACATGTTTGAAGGGGTGCTCCGATGCACCATTCAATTGTCGATCCAAAGTTTCCTTCAAGATTGCAAAACGGGCCTCTTCGTGAAAAATGTAGCTTTTTTCTTCTGACAAAATGGCTAATGTAGCTTGTGGGCTTCTTTCAAGGATGAAATAAGTAGAAAACGATCGTTTTTCACCTTCACACAAGGGACAACATCTAATGCTTAGTAGAAAATGCTACCAAATGGATAAGAGTCACATTGATTCACATATAGAGAAGCAAAAATTGTACTACATCCTAGATCGATCAACATTAGGCCTAGATGACTTTGATACCATGTTAGAAATCAGAGCACACATAATCTATTTACAACATTAGAGAGAACACTTTATATTGCTTGTATTAGAAAATGTGCACAACAGATTGTGAGAATGAGGGAGAGATGGAAGTAACAATTCAGTCTTTGTGTCTCTACATAATGGGCATAGTGAAAGCTGAGAATTTGGAAGTCTATACAAAGTGTTACAAGAAATAGAGGTGTTTACATAATAAACATATTAGGAGATAGCACACCCTCACTTAGGATAGGATAACGGGACATAGAATTGGAAGTGTAGAGTTAAAAATGGCAAATTCTGTCTATAATAACAACATAGATAATAAGAGTTGATTTGTGTTATATGTACATAGATGTCATATACATGCACCTCTAGAGTACATGATGCACTAGCTATATTACATGATGTCAAAGTATGCATTTGGGGCTGCACCATGATACATACATGTGTCTTTGAGTGTAAGAGAAGAACTTGACATTCTAGATGCAAGTTGTTATAAGCTAGAAAGGACCTAATTGATCTTATGATGAATAGGGATTCATGATGGAAATTGTGCTTGCCACTCTATTGTATGGGTGTTTGAACTGAAGGTCTAGAAGTGGATTGCTGAATTGTGGTACTAGTAGAATAAGTGGGTTATCCTATCTATTGATCGATGGTACTATAACTATAGATGCTGAAATCCTAGAACCTTTTGTTATAATAATACTAAGTGTAAACATGTAATGCCATCACTTGGGACCTTGAATAGAGGGTAGTTTATTTGGAGTGGATGGCTTTGATGGGATAAAGGAGGTGGAAGAAAGTATTTTCCAACTAATTTGTTGACCACTAATGAGTAGAATGGTACCAGCCAGCTTGACTCGTAGAACTCATAGAATAAATGGGTTATCCTATCTATTGATCGATGGTAACTATAGATGTTGAAATCCTAGAACCTTTTGTCATAATAATATTAAGTGTAAACATGTAATGCCATCACTTGGGACCTTGAATAGAGGGTAGTTTGTTTGGAGTCGATGGCTTTGACAGGATAAAGGAGGTGGAAGAAAGTAATTTCCAACTATTGTTGACCACTAATGAGTTGAATGGTACCAGCCAGCCTGACTCGTAGAACACAGACAAAAGCTAGGCATATGATTCACAAGAGTCTCAAGTAGAGAGGCTCTAGTTCAATTGTAAGCTCTTATCAACATAGTCATTTAGCACCTCAATGTTGACTCATCACATCTTGTATTTGTTGATCATGGTTAGATTCTTGTATTTATTATACTTTTGAGTTCATAACATGTTAATGCATATTCTTAAAATCATAACCACGTTGAAGTCGAGTTAATCCCAAAAACAAGCCATTGATTGGTAATTATCTAATTGATTGGGTATGTATTTCTTTAATAAACCATTGATACTTTTTTGAATATGGTGTGTGTGTGTGTGTGTGTGTGTGTGTGTGTGTGTGTGTGTGTGTGTGTGTGTGTGAGAGAGAGAGAGAGAGAGAGAGAGAGAGAGAGAGAGAGAGAGAGAGAGAGAGAGAGAGAGAGATTGATTGATTGATTGATTTGTACTTGTTTCTTACCTTTTGAGTTGACATGTAGGCATGGCTACTTCAGTGGGTAGCAAGCGACGACGAAGAGATGGTAACGATGAATCAGTTCTTTCAAGACATTTAAAGCGTTTGCTTATTGACCAACCATTTCTATATTCACCTAATAAGTTTCTGTGCCATGATATTATGATTGATGGATTTGAAAATTGAAAATTGTCCCTCATGGCTACCAGGTACGTCATTGTAAATGTAAGTATTATAAACATAATATTCATTGATTGGTAATTCGCAAACTTTGTACTTTTTTGTGATGTAATTGAATGACATGTTAGTGTGAAAATTTGTGCATAGTGTTCGGAGTATGTCTAATTCAATGATTTTTTAACATCTAGCTTGTGCTTGGGACTTGATTAATTAGCAATAGAAGCAAGATAAAATTTATGAGAACACATGCTAGATTTATGTTTGAGTCAGAACGAGAGTGTTTTTTTGTATAAGATTAAAAAAATGCATATATCAATCATATTTATCATTTATGTATCTATGTTAAATATGTCATTGATTTGACCAAAGTTGTTGTTGAGAAGGTTGAAATGAATATGACATGTTCTCTCATTAAGTCCCCGAGAGATAGGGAGTTTATGCCAAGCCAAAATTATCTTTGTGCATCACAGTAATAACTTTTGAAATCTCATTTGCACAATCTATTCATCTTGTTAGTAATCATGAGTCCACTTTAGGATTTCTAATGGAAAAGAATGCTCATTTTAAAATCTTAGGCTTATGCAAAGGAAGTTATGATGCAAATATTTTGATTCAAAGATTTGCCAATTCCTTTACAAATATATGAAATAATTTAGTTGCAATTATTCAACAAAAGGCCTTCGTGTTAAACATAAATACATGCACTGTTTATGACATTATTTGCTTGCCCATATGGACGGTCAAGGCATTATGAACATACTTACATTTATAAGAATCTTGCAAATTCCCATCAATAGAATTATGCTCATAATCCCTCCCATAAGATATCCAACAAAATTATGTAAACTATTGAACAATAATAAACTTAAAACCAACATAAACTAAACATAGTTAGGTAATCAAATCCAAATGATTGGATATGCAAGTGATTTCATACAAATAACTGTGCAATTTGACTCATAATGGAAATTAGTAGCTTGAACGTCCCAAATTCTAATATCAAATAAAATGCAAACGTGAAATATTAAAGCATTGACAATATTCAAAACAATTTCATTATAAAATTCATCAACTACTAAACCTATCTAATTTACAATATTCAAAACAAAAATTTGACAAAGCCAATTGAGATTCTATCCAAAATATTATCAATCATATAAGAATTTCATCGACTCTCATGGCATAAACTTAAAATTGCCATTGGCTATCACGAATTTTTTTCAGGTATAATCAAGTTCTACGATGGTTTCAAAGTGACTTGCAATACTACTTATAAAACTCACTAAACCTTTTGCACATTGCCAAAATCATTGTGAAATCTTTTTCAAAAATATAGTTCTCACATCTGCTCCTTGAATATAAACTAGGATAGGATAGTTTTGTAGATTTTCAACTTGATGACCAACATTTATTATAGTTCACAAACAATTGGATCATCTTTCTTTTTATGATTATTTTAAGGATATAACATCCAAACAATTATGGCTCTTTGGAGACAGGCGATACTCTTCATCTGTCAACATGTTTGTAGACTTGATATTCACATGAGAATTATTTGCATCATTCAATTAAGCATAAACAACAATATTCATATCTTCAAAATTACCAACCACCACCTTTGAATTGAAGCATTAATTTGATCGTTTGAATCACTTGAAATCCATGATCGTCAAAGTTCAATACTCCCATGAACAAAGAAATTTCTTGTAGATAATTATATACATAAACCAAAAATTACATCTTTTTGGATGAGTAATATAACACAATTCCCAATTTAACATCGATGCTTCTTTGTAATGTTTTAAGAAAGTCAATTTCATCAAGCTTCAAAACTCATTCCATTGATATCAACATCCATCCCCTACTAATCATTTTTTTGTAACATTTTTGGAAATAATTCAAACTCGTTGTGGCTCATTATGTAACCCTTAGGTATTGATTCCGCATAGTAAAGAACAAAATAAGATGAATTGGAGATTATCAATGGTGTTATTATCCTTGTGCCATCGTTGATAATGCTTCAAGAAAGATGTTTTTTCATTCCATTAAGCTTCAAAACTCATTCCATTGCTATCAACCATACTACTAATAAGCATTCCTTTGAAATGTTTATGGAAATAATTCAAACTTGGTGTGGCTCATTATGCAACCATTAGTTATTAATTCTTCATAGTTTAAAAAAAAAATCTCATGATAAGAGAAATGATTATAACAATGTGATTCAACAATGGAACCAAAAGGGTGGTACAAGTTAGAATTTTTCATACCAGTCGAATTGTTGTAGTAAAAAAATGCCTATTTTTTTAAACTGGCTCGACCTACAATATCTAAAATTCTAATACCCTATGGGTATTGATTTAAACATAACTTTATATGAGTTGCAAAGTGGTATATTAGGAATGTCATTACAATGACAAAGACTTTTTTGAAGGGTAGTAAAAGGTGTGACCTTTTTCAAATGCAATATAAGCAAATTGATTTGAAAAGCCAATACTTGTTGTTGCCCACGTATTTGCTTGGGCACCATGAATAAACTAGTGTTGCGTGGGTATATGGTTTTTTGAATAGCCACTAGTTCCAATTAATGTCTTTTTTAGGCCAAATACAGCTGCTGATTTTGGGTATTTGGAAGTTGCTCAAGAAAATCGGAATAGCAGTAGAACTAATATCGGGATCGCCCATTCTTGACCCTAGCATCATGGAAACACATACCACCGAGGTAGATTCCCTAGCATCACAAAGTCAATTCCTTGAACCCAAGCGTTGGGCACATCCACCAACATTTAATCTTTTCAAAGACCAAAGGTTGGGCACCCAAGTATAATCAAGGATTTTTAGATTTGGAAGAATGGTCAATCCCAAACGTAGTCATGAAGAGTTGGGCAATGATTGCATCTCCTTGATCTTACTCCTAGCAAGTATTTGATTGGAGTAATGAAAATTGGAAATATGATAAAACAAACTCAATAGATTCAAAAATGATTGAGAGCTAGTCGAGGAGGGTGGCATCTTCAATATTTGCGCAACATACCCTTCTCACCAACTCTGTCAATTATATGCTTACATATGGAGACTCAACTTGACCACCAGGTTGTGACACTCTCATAATAAGCATGGATAAGAGCAACATTTGTAGTGGCAACCTTTGTGTGATTAAGAATATTCTTACCCTTTGCTATGAAAACATACTCTTAAAACAAAACTTTATTCAATCTTTATAAATGCATTTATGGATAATTATCCATAATTTGAGGACATATATGTTCAAAAAATTTATTCCTTCGGACAAATATTCCTTAGAAGTTTACAAAAATATGAGAATGTCTTAAAATAACTATTTTATGCCCATCATTCCTTCCTACCATTTATACCCATCATCCCTTTGGAAGAGGGGATCCCACATCATGAGTGACATGCAAACAACCAACCAATTGTGAGGCTAGTAGATACAGTGGGTTTTTCAAAATACCATCCACCCCTCTGGGTAGAGTATTATGAGCTAGGCACCTATATACCTGCAAGATCTATATAATCCCAAATTATACTTGGAGGAAGCTTCATTCAACACAATAGTGGCATAGGTCGCATGAGTGCTCGAGACAATCGGCCAAATAAAGGAATGAAATCGGCATTACTTTTCAAAAGAAAATATCATAATTTTTTTTACGATTTTTTAATTTAGGCATATATGCCCTTTCTTGAGTAATAGTCCCAAAAAAATCGAGAGGTTAAAAAAAGAAGGCGACAAAAAGGATTTCCGGAGCATTGGGTCCAAGGTGGCCTTCGGACCAGGGTCACTCGACGCAACGAGGCATTGACCGTTTGGTGGAGGTGACCAGCGCCTGTGGTGCCCGTCAGCGCCCTTCCTGGGTAGCCCATCTGCCCTGGCCTGACAAATGGACAGTGCCCATACATCATCATAGGCAGACACCAAACCCCGAGGTAGTTGATCGGGCCAATGTATTCTTATCATGGGAAGTCAATAATATAAAATAACACAGATTTACGATTGCTCGTCAGGCATCGTCCATCATTGATCAGATTTTTGTAATGGAGGTAAGTTTTCCAGCTCATCAAATTTGTTATCCATGTAAGTTTTCCAGCTCATCAGATTTGCTATCCATGTAAGTTTTCCAGCTCATCAGATTTGCTATCCATGTAAGTTTTCCAGCTCATCAGATTTGTAATCGACGTAAGTTTTTCAGCTCATCAGATGAAGTTTTTCAGCGCATCGGATGAAGTTTATCAGCTCATCAGATGACAGATTTGTAACGGAGGTAAGTTTTTTAGCATATATTATAGTTTATTTTCTTGGTTGATTCAGCCTTGGATTGGAATTTGGGATTGCTGGTAGTAGTGATTGCAGTTGTGGATTAGAACATAGCAGTCTCGTCATTGTTTTTCGTTGTTTTTACGGTTTTGCCAGATGAAGATTTCTGGTTAGCACTAATAAAAGCTGTTTGTTCTTTGTACCAGATTGAAGGTCTTGGGTCAGCTCTAATGAGCGGTCGTTCTTTGTACCAGACTGAAGGTTTTTGGTCAGCAATAATGAGAGCCGTGGTAGCGTTTGCAGTTGCCTTGATATCATACTGTACTCTTTCTTTTTGTTCAGGGCTTGGTTTTCTTGGTTTCTATCTTTTGAAGCAGGAGTGCGTGCGTTATGAGCTTGAAACATATTTGTTAAGCAAACAAAGATAAATACTAAACGCAGTGGTATTCATTGGCTAATGGTTTAGATTTTCTCGGTTTCTGTCTTTTGAATCAGGCGGGGGTGGGCACTGGGTTGTGGTGCACTGACAAATAAAGATAAAGTTTAAACGCAATGTTTTCTCAATTTCTAATAGGTTTTTAATTGGTACTTTAGATATCAATTCACTGTGATACTCTTTGTAAGAGTTTCTGGAACGCATTTGACGACGATATTTCAAGCTTCTATATCTTGTATGCGTATATATATAATTTTTTCACGGTTTCTTTCTTTTCTTTTTCTTGTTTTGGTCTGTAAAGTCCAACTCACTACTTATTATAGGACTCAGATTCTGCTTTTTAATCAGAAGGCGTGCGACATGAACTTCATGTTTTTCCCTTAAAACGTTGTTGACATATAGAGATTTTTACAGACAAAGAATAACGGTTATGCTTGACGTCCATTCAAGGTAACACTGTTCGTCAGCATTGACTCTTGTGTGATTGTAAGTTTTTCTTGATTGGAGTCGAACTCCTGAATACCTCATAGGAGGAAAGGATGCATTCAACTGCAGGCCACTTATTAGAGGACAAATATGTGTCAGTTTTTGCTGGACATTTTTCTTGGACGTATACTCATGTCACACCGTTTCTAACATTTTATATCGTTCAATCAACCAAACATATTTGAGTCAAGGTGATACTCTTGGAGTGTTTTTTCCTTCTATAAAGTGCTTTTACTATCTTGCCTCTGAAGCATACCATAGCATCGACAAGTTGGCTACTGGTTATGGATAGGCGAGGCAAAAGAAATTCGTAGGAGGTTAGTAGACGATGACAGATTTGCCATTGCATTGTCTTGAACGCCCTGCACACATATGAACCTGTGTTCAAACGCTGGCTATGTGCGTAATGTTTTAAGAAAACTTATCAAGCTTCCTGCACACTTCGGCAGCTAACTGGAGCTAAAGTAGCATGACGTTCGCGCTTCTCGTCTCAAATATTTCGTCGACTTTTTTTTTTTGAGCTTAATGTTTCTTTTGGTCTTGGCGTATCGATTTTCACATATATATAAATACTCCTTATGCTGGACACCTTGCTCAAGAAACTTTACATTCAGTATGACATAAGCATCTAGTCTTACTCGATTGGTGCAGCCTTCATCTCTTTTCCACTCGTTTCGTGTATGCTTTCTTTAATTCCAGAATGGTACTTTTGTTGGTATTATAGTGTTCTGGTTTCTCCCTCGGCAGCATTATATTATGAAGTTTCTTTGTTTCATGGCTCGGCCATAGAATCATTTTTTATCTAATGCTCCATACCTCCTCACGGTAAGCATCACTGTTACACATGTAGACTCCCGACAAGGTTGCACCAGCAGGTATTTTGCAGCTAGTGCTCCGTTATCCTCCTTGTCAAGCCACTTTGTTTGATGATTCTATGAAAAGTCATCTTACAGTCTCACTTTGTCCTCCTTCAGGACTTTTGATAGATTTAGAGATTAATCTGATAATTAGAAGCTGTCGTGATTTATATGCAGAAAGTCAAAGCAATGATGTTATTTCATCAACAGATACGTGTATTTAAATTAGCGGGGCAAAAGGTCCATATCTACAATCTGCATCCTTCAATCTGGACCCTCAACTCGTTCTTATGCTGAGATTTCATTCACAGTCAAGAAGTTTGTCACAGAAGTAAGAAGCCATCGTAGCCCAGCTTGTAAAGTCGGCTTTGTTGGAGAAGTAAACTTTGGTCTTCAATCTGTCTTTGATCTAGCTATCCATTTTCTGAGCGTGATGTGATTTCACAACTTTAGAAAATAGATAGCAAATGTTTGACTTATGGCCTAAGACGAAACCTATTGTTAGTCGAATTATAATAGGAGAAAATTGGCCTTACAATACAGTTCTACCTACTTTGTGTAGCGGAAAACGCGTGAGTACGGGACGAACAGCAGGATCTATTATGCAAATGGGAATCAGAGACAGTATCACAATCAGAGACAATTCACATCACACGAACAATGCTTGGAAGGGCAATGTACTTGAAAAGTTTTTTTCTGTATTGGATGGAGTCAACAGACTGTCATACAGTATTTTGTTGCTTCACTTACACTTCTCTCTATTTCTTCTGATTGCAGTCATTTGATATATAGCCCCGGTGAGGGTATTACAAGAAAGTTAAACTCTTCATTACAAGAAAGGTTTATACTAAACTTCTAATTAATCATGTATTACCTCTTGTATGTTAGTTTTTCCAACACTCCCTCTTGAACGATATACCCTTTTCATCCGATCCCTATCGACTTTCTATGCTTTTGGAATACTGTTTTCTCCAATGGTTTTGTTAGTATATCTGTAATCATGTCTTCTGATTTTACAAATTACACTTAGTTCTCCTTTCGAAATCAGATCTCGAACGTGGTGATATTTCAGTGGAATGTGTTTGATTTACACGGGATCATGGGTCAAGTAGATAGCACTATGAGAATCCATCTTCATGATGGTAGGCTCTTGGCAAGAAATGCCGATCTCGTTTAACATCATCTTTAGCCATATCATCTCATTTGTGACTTTCGAAGCTGCTACATACTCAACTTCACATGAAAACCGAGCTACCAGTGTCTGCTTCTGCAAGTCCAGTTGACTGTAGGTCCACATAGTAGTGAGCATCCTCCGGTCATCGATTTGCTATCATCTTTATAGCTTGCCCAACTTGCATTGCTATAATTTTGTAGGATAATCTTCCGCATCTTGTCTCTATCCTCATCCGCATTCGAACAATCATCATTAGGGCCCTTTTGGGACTCAAAAAGGACCTCTTCCTTGCCTAAATGTGTTTGCTAATTACGATTAATTAACCCACTAATTGTCCTATGTAGAAGTTCACCATGGGTTTATCATGGGTTAACTCACATTTCAATAGGCATCACTTAGGGCCTAATGTAATATAACAAGGACAAATGATTTTAATGTTATCCAAAATCTTGAATCCAATATGACTTTCAATTTTCACAGCCTTCAAAAGTCGCTTTTAATAACTTAGAATGTGAAAAAAAGGAGGCCCAATATTTCATTGGGCCCCATATTGATTTAAATTTTAAAAAAAAAAAAGTTGTGGGGAGGGGGGATTGAGGTACAACCCCCCCCCCCCGGTGTACCCTCTCCCACCCCCTTGGCTGCGCTGTCCAGCGGGCCCCCACCTTCCTCCCTCCCTCCAGGCCGCTAGCATGACTGAGGGCGCAAGGCCCGAAGGGATCCACGCCCCCCAACCCCCCCCCCCCTCCCACACCTTCTGCATGACCATCGAGGAGGGGAGGAGAGATGTCGCGCCACCAACCCGCGCGCGCCCAGGGGAGCCGGTGCCTCGAGCATTGCCCACTCGAGCCTCGAGCCACCGGGCGCGTGAATCTCTTCGGGCTTTGCGCCCTCAGTCATGCTAGCGGCCTGGAGGGAGGGAGGAGGGCCCACTGGACAGTGCAGCTAGAGGGTACCCAAGGGGGGTGGGGTGTACTACAAGGGGCTGTCTATCTAGTGAGGGTATAATCTTATGGTGGCAGTAAGATTTCCTCAGGTTGAGCCTCAGTCGCTCATTTATGTCAGCTTTACAGGTTCGTACTTGTAAGTTTTTGATAGGATGTCAGCCTAGCTAGATGGAGGATGTAAGTCTCATGGTGACAGTGGGATTTCCTCACTTTGAGCCATGTCGCTCATGTGGTCCACTTGTGTTCAAGTCGGATTGGGGACGAGTCAATTGGTCGAGAGTATGGTAGACTCTCTGTATGAGCATTGTGTTTACATGATACTTTGTAAGTCAAACCTGGTGGTTTGTTGGTGTGCTTGAGTGTGAGTCAAGTACAGAGTAGCAGGACATGCATAACATCTTTTGGACACTCCAGATGCTGCTGCAATATATCGTTTTTCACTCTTATCACATTTGAGCTTAAGGGAGAGAGTTAGAAATCAGCTTGTGATCTGATTCATTAGTATAAGCTCTAAATGTGATGATGTAATTAGTGTACAGTTTATTTGGTTTACTGTATATGGTTGTGATCGGGACGTGACCCGAATGGTTTCAAACCACTCCCTGAGAATACACTGAGATGTGAACTCCAAAGCCACCATCTAGTCCTTCACATGACTATGCATGCCAATATCCCTCCAAGTGAACCTGTGAGACCTTCCATGGCCCAAACCAAACGATTTGCACCCTGTCATCACTGGAATCTGCATCCCTGATGCAATACTGATATGGCAAATTGACTTGACTTATCCAAACTGGCAGTTGAGGTGTATCTCCTCGATGACAAACCTGATACACCGATCCACAACTATAATGGCTTGATCAAAATTGACTTAGTGACTGCAAAACCGCAAAATCATCACACTCACCACTCACCAAGAGTCTCCAAAGTGTGATTATTGACCCATTCTTCATCCTCTGCGTGTCCCACACACAGCTCGTCCAATGCAAGTCCGCTATCTTGTCCAGTGGCTTCCAACTGGCACCACCTTGCACTTTCATCACCTGTGACCGCCAAAATGTGTGTACCTCCAAGCTAGCCCATATTTCCCTTCGAACGAGAAATTTCCAAGCTACATATGCGTGTGTCAATGCAGCTATCACCTGACTCGACAATGCCACTATCGATCATACATGTGAGAGCGTTCCCCTAAAACGCCACCTGACGTTGGTCGTTTCGAACCCCAAGAGTTGAACCTGATCACAAGAATTTTTCACCTGTAACCAGCATACCATGCCTACCTCTCACCTGTGATTGCTTGCCATCTCAAAATTGTCGCCAATGATGAGTAGTCTCGACGCCAAACTGCACTTCCGTCGCCAAAACTAGCTTTCTCCACACAATTCCGCTACCATTCGCTCCCATACTGCATTTACCACTTCCAAACACCTTGTTACCCTGTCAGGAGTAAGTAATAATGATTCCGAAGCGATATTGCCTCATTGTACCGCCCTGTAGCAGGTTTCACCAGCCAAAAATTGCCCCGAATTTGGCCCTACGGTACCCAAATGGCGAATGTAGCCCATCACTAGGTCACCCGCACTCCGCTCGATAGAATGGTAATGAAAACCCTCCAAAATGCATTTCTCCCTGCTCTGTGATGTCGCTCTGTCCGCTGACTCTGAGCAGCCAGTTTCAAGGGTCATTTTGGCCCAAGGATGGCCAAAGAAGGTGCCTTCTAGCCAAAAATAGGCCTCTTCAAAGATTGCCCTTGCAAAATTGAACTGGAACTTCATTCAGAAGTTTCTTAATGAAGAAATGGCATTTCTGCCCTTCGGGTCCCTTCAGGCCCTTTCTTTTGAAGATTTTTAATGAAGTTGCATGGCCAAATGCACTTCATACCCTTTGGACCCTTTCAACCAGCATCTAATGGTCCATTACAAATCCACGGTCCTAGAGCACTCCTAGAGAAATCAATCACGACCGTTGATCTGTGGCATGGTTGATCTGACGTTCCAAATGCCTCCTACGTGCTGATTCGCTGCCCTACAGACACAATCCACTTCAAGATGTTAGGCGCCTCTCCTCGCTGGCTGCGCGCGAGCTGCTGTCCGAGCTCCTCTTCTCTCTCATTCACCTTGCTAAACAGCTATGGCAAAAGGGTTTTGGGCCACGCTTACAGCCTGATTTAACTCCATCAGCTTTCTATGGCCGCCCACGGCCTTCTACAGGCTAAGTCGTGCTGCCAGAACGCCCTCCTGTGGCTTCTGACAGATCTAAAAAAGGCCACCTACAGTGAAAGATCCATAACTTTTCACCTGTAAACCCTTGCCCTGTGAGAGAGAGAGATTTTTCTTGGGCTTTGCTCAGTCTTTCACTGAGCTTCCACTTGCAGTTCTTCACTCCAGAGAGGTCGCCCTACCTCTGGCTCTCCGATGCAATTTACAGTTTGACAATTGGTGCGGTATCGACTACAAGCAAGCTGATTTTCCCAGAAATCCGTCAACGCCCCACAAAACTGGAAATTTCCCAAATTTCCTCCGTTTTCAACCAAATCTGACCCTGTAAATTGATATGGCTCTTTGTCACTGCTCTTTGCAAACCCATGCAAGCCCCGTTGCGCCAAACGGCTATCCACACAGTGAATTATGAGGCCACCATCGATGATTTCTCTGAAACCACTGAAACTGCAAGTTTTTCCGTGAATTCTCCCCGGAATCCACCTACGACGATAGTTTTGATCTTCCCCGAAGCTCCGATCGAAGGAACTTTGCTGTCTCCTGCCATCCGGACTGCCTATACCTTGTATGGAGTCCTCTCTCCTGAGACGCTCTGAGTGCTATTTCTCCTGGTGAAAGACGCTATCCCATAGCTCCACCGGATCGTGCATACCTGCATCACTCTGACGTTCTGATACCATGTTGAAATCCTGTTAGGATCTAGTGCAGTATGTAGATCACATAAATCAATCACCATAGACACTCCTCACAAGCTCTCAAAGATGGCACATCAAAAGCTTTGTATTACAAAGAGAACACTGTACATATACCAAAGCCCCAACTGCATGAAAGGACAGGTGTCCTAAAATTGGCCTACCACCTGCCAAACTAAGGTCGGGCCTAATATGGCCAAATTCGACCGACAAACTCGAGACATGCCCTCGAGTATAGCATACACTGTATAAAACTCTGAACAGGCTAACTTTTCCTACGTGTGGCTACCCGACTAACCCAAATAGCCGTCTACGGGTTCAGTGCCCGATCAATATATCCTAATGGGTCACGTCCCGATCACAACCGTATATAGTAAACCAAATAAACTGTACACTAATTACATCATCACATTTAGAGCTTTTACTAATGAATCAGATCACAAGCTAATTTCTAACTAATCCCCCATCCCCTCAACTTTTTTTTTGAAATTTTTTTCAATATGGGGGCCCAATGAAATATTGGCCCCCCTTTTCTCACATTCTAAGTTATTAAAAACGACTTTTGAAGGCCATGAAAAAATAGCTATACTTTCATTTAAATTTAAACTTGAGCCATGTCCTATCATCATTACTATGGGTTGAGCAAGTAGAGTTAGAAGAGAGTTAGTGGGTGGGTTAGGATTGGAGATCTAATTTACACCATTGGATGTGCCATGTCATATGGACCATTCCATCTTAGTTGTCACTCTCTTATTGGTACACATGTCGTCATTAACACTAATTATAATTAGTGAAGAGGCCCTTTTTTAGTCCAAAAAGGGCCCTAATGGTTTCGACAGTCTAGCTCCAACAATCATTGGGTTCGATCATGCCATATTGCTTTAAGGCTTTTAAAACAATCAGATTGATTTAGTTGCATAATCCTTTTTTCTATGTTTCTTTCGATCTGAAGCCCCAAGCATTTGCTTGTTTCTCCAAGATATGTGATCTTCTAATTTGCAGATATATGATTCTTTCTATCATTTATTAGCATCAAACAGCTCCCTATCGTCAAAGAATCATCCATATTGTCATTATCACAAACTTCCCTTCTGTCCTTTTGACATAAACATTACAATCAAGCTCTGTCGGACAAATATCCTGAATTTTTATTGATTATCGAGCTTCTTATACCAAGCTCGTGAGGCCTGCTTCAAACCATAAATGCATTTGTGTAGTTCACAAGCATAATGTAGATTGTTTGGATCCTCAAAACCTTCAGGATGCTTCATAAAAATTTCTTCATCTAAATCATTGTGAAAAAATGTTGTTTTAACATCTATCAGATGTATCTCTAGATTATACTTCGTGGCATAGGCGAGAAGCAATCTTATGCTCCGACATTTTGACCATGGGCAAATAAGTATCGAAATAGTCGACACCATACCTTTGGGTGTAGCCCTTCGCGACAAGTCAAACTTTGTATCTCGCGACAATGCCATCCGACTTCATCTTTTTCAATACACATGCGAATCATTCGAATATCCAACCAACACAGCTTGTTGAGATTTCTCGTCCAACTTGCTCCTCTTTTCCATTGGTATGTGCATATAAGCAGCACACCAGAACACTTTGACATACGACAGATCAGGCTTCTTACCTGTCCAAATTTCATACGGTGTCTTGCCCTCCACTATCGTCGTTATTGAACAGTTCTGCAAGTGAACTGCAGCTATAAGTGTCTCCCACAAAAACTTTTTGGCAATTGCACTTGAGCCGTCATGCATCTTGCTCCTTCGATGAGTGTTCTGTTTCATCTCTCTGCCACACCATTCTATTGAGATGTGTAAGGTGGGATGAACCGATGTTTGATTTCTCTTTCTTGGCAGAAATTCGAGAACTCCTTGCTTGTGTATTCGCCTCCATTGTCTAAAAAGAGAATCTTTAGTCTTTTTTATTGTTCTGCGATTGCTACGAACCTCTTGAATGCATCAAATACTTTAGATTTCAACTTCAGATAATATACAATATCCATCCTACTGAAATCATCGATGAATGTCAAAAAATATCTCGATCCTAAATGGGAGTTGACCTTTATAGGTCCATAAACATCCGAATGAACCAATTCAAAACATCTTTCGCTCTCCTCCCTTCATGAACAAAGGATCTCAATGTTGCTTGCCTTTCAAACAAGCTTCACAGAAGTCTGAATTGGCACGTAAAATTTTAAGTCCTTTTACAAGCTCATTTTTGCTCATGTCATACAAACTCCTCATATTTAGATCTAGAGATGATTCTCATTTTCAGACACACTTAGTGCACTATTGTAGTTGTTGATAATATTTGCTTGATACAAGATGCCTTGTCTTGATGCGATAGTCAACAGCTTGTTCGATCTGTGATCGACCATTCTGCATGCATCTCCATCGAACAGGAGTCATATGCCAATATCTACTATCCTCGATACAAAGAGTAGATTTCTTTTTAGGGTGGGTACATAGAGCGCTCCTTGCAGCTCTGTATGTCCCGATAGGGTACGGAGTTGGATAGTTTCGACACCTTCAACATCGTGTCTACTTCGATCTCCCAATATCACTGTTCTTGTGTTGACAGTTTGAAGGTGTGTGAGTGATTCGACAATTTGAACTTGTCGAATGTGGTCAACACACCAAAATGTCTCGACAGACTGTTGGAAAAGGGTCAACACTTTGTAGCCAATTTCGTTATACTTGTTTCAAATGCTTGTATCATTATTCTTAGGCTTCTTTGGAGTATAGGAGAGTATATGGAGCATGCTGAAATATTCAATTTACAATCCCGCCACCAAATGCACTTCTACAATCATGATATTCTCTTTAGATTATGGTTGGATGATTACAATTTTGGTGATGACCAGAAATATTGGAGATGTAGAAATAGAGAGATCTATTTCTACCTGGCAAGTCCAACATCAAAGAGCGCTTGCCATGCATATGGATAAAAACTAAAATTTGCCAAGCAATTATCATGACACCCTCCCTCTCAAATCTAGTCTCCTGCTACCTAAATTGCCATTTTTGAAATTCACAGCAATTCATCTATTCATTATTTTGGTTGAATCTAAAAAATGGCTCCTGATAGGCCCGTCTGATGCCAGTTTCAATTTCAGACGCAACTGCCTCAACAATTGATTCTCGTTTGGTTTGGGGGGAGGGCCCTGCCACACGTTTGGTTGGGGAGAGGGCCCTAGCACAGGGCCTTTGATGTTGGAAGGGCCTTTCGTCCTGGGAGAGTACTTGTTTTTGACATAAATCTGGAACGGAAATCTTGCATTTGAACAACCAACTTCTCAATCTAAACTGGGATGGGTCCGCCGATCTAGATCAGCATGTCAACAATATGAAAGGCATATTTTCTCAGCTGGCTGCAACAGATCGTGAGCATCAAATCCCTCTAGTCCAACAGTTTCTATATTTCATTAAGTCACTTATACCTTCTTATTATGAAGGAAGAGAGTGATCAAGCAAACAATTCGGAGAGAGCCTTGTTTATTAAGAACAAAAAGATGGCAAACTCCAGATCTAGAAAAATTTCATTCATGTTTCAAGACCATCAAGAATCCTAAGAAAAGGATAGACAAGGGTACAACATCCTTGAAAAATATTTACACTACAACAAAAAGGGGCATTCATAAAATGAATGTTGGTTTAATCCCAACATACCTTCTTGTACTCATTGCAAAAAGAAGGGCCATTCAGCCCATGAATGTTGGTTTAATCCTAAAGCCAAGTCCAAAAGGACAAGGCCAATGTTGCAAAATCTTCAACACAAGAAGATGACAAAGAAAAGACTTATTCAATCATAGAAAAAGCTAACGAAGCTGATTGTGACGCCGACATAGTTGTGGACTCAGGAGCCACATCACACATCACCATTGGAACGATACTACTTCAAATAACTAAGGGATCAAAGGATCTTGAAGGAGCATTGTATGTTCCAATGCTCAAGAAGAATTTACTCTTTGTAGCCAAGATAACAGATCTTGGTATGGATGTCACATTCAGCAGAGAAGAATGCAAAATCTTGGACAATAGAACCAACTAGGTCTTCAACACGACATCAAGAAGCGGTAACCTATAGTGTACTCACATTTCTGCTGTTGGATCTGATAAAGTTCTTACAAGAAAATTTAGATTGAGTTGTGGCATAAAAGATTGTATCATTTAAACATGAAGACATTGCATATAATGTCTCATGATCTAATTGTAGTCGATGGTTTGAAAATTTCAGACACGCATATAGGATTCTATGAATCTTGTTTGCAAGGAAAACAACATCGTGAGCCATTCAACCACGATGGACCAGGAGCTCAAAGAATTCTTGAACTTGTACACACAAATCTATGTGACCATGAAGGTGACTTCACTCTCAAGTTCAAAATACTTTATAGCTTTCATCGATGACCTAAGCCATGTGACATTCGTTTATTTCTTGAAACGAAATTAGAATCATTTTATACTTTCAAGGATTATTAAGCATTTTTTGAAAAGCTAACAAGAAGGCAGCTGAATGCACTCAGATCAGACAACAGTGGAGAGATACAAGCTCGGAGTTCAAGGAATTTTGCAAGGAGCATGAAATTGATAGACAATATACAATCCCGTTGGAGTAGCAGAAAGGAGGAACCGTAAATTAATGGAAGCAATCTGTTACATGATGGCTCAATCCAAGATTCCAAAAGAGTTTTGGGCTGTGGCCATAGCAGCAGCAGTTTACTTGCAAAGTAGGACCTTGACCAAGGCAATGGATGGAAGGACACCATTTCACATATGGGCAAGAAACAAGCCAAACCTCTCACATATCAAAGTCTTTGGATGCGCAGCATATATGCATATACCCAAGGAAAAAAGAACCAAATTAGATGAGCAATCGTGACTGCAAACAATTTTCAATGGGTATTCAAGCAATTCACATGGCTACATGCTTTAAAGTGCAGTGAACAAAAAAATTCTTGTCAGCTGAGATGTCAAATTCAATAAATATTTGTTTCCAGGAGGAAGCGATCCCAATGGATACGAAGTTTTTGATTTATCACCATATTTACTAGGTCTGGCTACAGAGGGAGAAACTCGTCAAGTTCGACATAAAGGAGTCGTACCGGGTCCAGAAGAAGAGAATCAAGACCCTAGTCCACATGTTCCTTTTGTACAAATTGACCAACAAGAAACACAACAACTAGTTGCGGCCATAAGACGATCAACAAAAAATCAAAGGCCATCATTGAAGGTCATTGAAAATGTTGAAGCCAATCTTCTGGATTACTAATTATGTGGGATTACACATGAACCAAAAAACTATCAACCTTGCCAGAAGGTAGGAAATCAATTGATTGCAAAGGGGTCTACAAAAAGAAGACTAAGGTTGACGAAGGCACTGAAAAGTACATAGCAAAACTCATCGCCAAGGGATGTTCACAACAGTAAGGTGTTGACTACCAAGAAACTTTTTCATCCATGGTTAAAATGTCCGATTTAGAAATATTACATCAAATAGATGTCAAAACAACCTTCCTTCATGGAGACATAATAGAGGAGATTTATATGAATTAGCCAGAGGTGTTCGAAGACCCCAATCACCCAGACCTTGTGTGCAAATTAAACAAGTCTCATGAGCTTGGCATAAAAAAATAGACAACTTTCTAAAGTATATTTGAATGCAACCATTTCAGCTAACTGTAATGTCTATGTCAGGCTGAGTCCGAACAGTTTGTGATCATGACAATGTTTGTTGATGATTCACTTATGCTTGGCAATTGCTTAAAATTCATAGAAATGACCAAACAGCAAATAGCTGAAAGATTTGAGATCACAGACCTAGGGGAAGCAAAGGAGAGTCTCAGATTGCAAATTACAAGAGACAGAAGAGTTATTCAAATAAAATATGTTTTGAAGGTCTTAACTCAATATAGTATGCTGGAATGCAAGGGGAAATAGACTCCTATGGCACAAGGAGTTAAGCTCTCCAAAGAAGACTGCCCTAAAATCGAGACAACAAAAATTTATTATGAAGGCTATTCATTATCAAAATTTGATAGGAAGCTTAATGTACCTGACAAGCAGACCAAATCTTGCGTTTGCAGTATACACGTTGGTTCAATCCTCAAGCAATGCTGGAATGCCAGCACGAGAAATTAGCAAAAAGAGTGTTTTAGTAATTGAAACAAACACCACATTTAGGAATCACTTACGTGAATGATGGTGAATTTTTTTTACATGCTTTTAGTGATGCAAGTTGTGCAGGATGTAGAGATGATAGCAAGTCGATTATAGGTGGATGTTTCCGTGAAGAATTTCAAATCATTTAAGATCCAATTCCATAACCTGATCTTTGGTTAGAAATAGATCAACTCTACCAATCCTGTCGCATATTGCTCTTCTTTTTGGATATGAACTTCTGATTTTTTGAAAATAGAGCTTGAGGATCTGACCCTGAGCATAGGGAGGATGCAGATTTTTTGATTTCCTCTTGTAGAAGCATCGAAATTGCTCTTGATAGAGTGATTTGCTCCTGGGTCAAAATTATCATGACCCGATTTTCATTAGGGGAAATATGGGCTCAAAATGGGCCCTTTAAGAAGTTTGACTATAGAGAAAGATTAACAAGAGAGAGAAAGCTTCTAGCAACATCTATGCTCGCTTTTTATGATTCCGGGACTGCACTTATATGGTTAACATGTAGCCTTAATTTCCATAAGCAAATGTGATAATATTGCACATTTTTCCCTTTGAAAAGCGCTCCGAGGGGTCCCATGCCCTTGGAAAAATGTGCAACTGGCGTTGAAATATATATTAGGGTTTTGAAATTTTTTTGAAAAGAGCTCGACGAGAGCTTTGCAACGGCACCAGAATGACCTTATTCCGACTTACGATTCAAAAGTTATAGGTAGTCAAAGTTTTGGCTGCCTATAAACTTTGACTGCCTATAACTTTTGAACCGTAAGTCGGAATTAGGTCATTCTGGTGCCGTTGCAAAGCTCTCGTCGAGCTCTTTCCAAAAAAAAAAAATCTTTAAAAAAAAAATTCAAAATCCTAATATCGGTTCAGTGCGCACCCTTATGGTTTGAGCCCGTTCAAACCCTAAGGGCATGCACTGAACCGATATTAGGGTTATTTTTTTGAAATATATATTTTTTCAGATGAGAGATTTTCTGCGAATTTTGACTGCCTATAACTTTTTAACCGTAACTCGGAACTAGGTCATGTAGGGTGCCGTTGCGAAGCTCTCGTCGAGCTCTTTCTAATGGCACCATGTTCGTCTCAATTGGAGCTACGGTTAAGAAGTTAGACTGTTTGAAAAGCTCTTGCACCATCACCTAGAAATGCAAAGGAGAAGTGAAGCCCGCCGATTCCAAGCGCCAATTGCACATATTTTCAAGGGCATGGGTCCCCTCGGAGCGCTTTTCAAAGGGGGAAATATGCAGGAGAACTATAGTTTAGAAAAACTAATGCTAGTTCAACTATTCGGGTAGATGTTTAACATACGAGCAGCACATATTGTCCAATGAAATATTTGTTTATGTCCGACAAGAGTTTTTGAAATAATAAAAAGTAACTTGAATACTTTTTCCGTCCGGTGAGCACTGTTTCAGTGTTGTACACATGTTATAAGATTATTGGTCCATTTGGAGGCTTAAAGCATGTGAAGTCAACAAAAGCATCTTTATGAAGGGCCCATTTTGAATTCAAACTTCTCCTAATGCATAGGGTTCAGGTAGAGTCGATAGTAGAGTCATAACAACATCAGAATCTTCAATGACTGAGCTATTTGCAGCCATTTGCTCCATAAGATTTTTGAAAGTGTTGATAAGACTTGTAACACTTTATGCTTCAGACATCTTCAGGTTGAAGAATTTTTTCCTCAAATGTAACTTGGAAGTGACATCCCTGATATCATGCAGGGTTGCTAGGATGTCCCATGCATCATTTTCTATCTAAGCATTACGTATGTGAATTATCTTTGTATCCTTGATATTGAGAGTGATCATGGCAAATGCCTTGCCATCTCTCAGTCTTCATTTGGTGATAATGGATGCATCACCTTCTGGCTTGACTTATGTGCCGTTAACAACTTCCCACAGTTCCTTGGCTAATAGCATAACCTTCATTTTGAACTTCCAGAGATGATAGTTCCCTCCATCGAGTCTCTCGATTAGAGAAGACGGGTCCATTCTGGCTGAGCGAGATCGTTGGTAGTAACAATTTCGAAATACTGTTGGCTGCACGCTTGCTAAAACATTGTCTTGATAGAAACAAGACTAATAATTCGCAATAAAAAGCAGATTATTGAAATGCCCGCCCTGATACCATGTCGAAAATCAGTGGGAATGAGCGGAAGCTGATGAGCGAGCTTGGTGTAGAATCAGAAGCGCCACAGTTAGTAGCAGATCGTTCAAAATGAATGATTCACAGGTGCACAATGAAACGATACAGTAGTAGGACTGAAATTGCACTCTGATTAATATAAACAATGAGTACAGTTGCTTGAAGTAATAACTTCAGCTTGTTGAGCGTGATAACGCTAGCTACTGAAAACTCGAAAATCAGAAGAAGTTTTATGATGAAGATTAAGTCTTAAGTAACTTCCTATCAATAGTTTATTTGTCTATTACAAAATATCTCCTACTTGCTAAATATCTAATTAGCATTAAATGTTATCTGCCTCATTTATTACAACCGCTTTTGAATGTACAAAGTAGGCGGACTATTAACGCGGATCGGATTTCTAACCGACATTATCGGAATTTACAATATATCGAAAAATGTACAATGACTCAAGAATATACACCGACTCGAAAAATTACGGATTTTTTGAGTCGATCTGGTATGGAAAAACTCTAGAAAATCCTGAATTTTTCGATCTTCTGCTCAAAATTTGAGCCTTCTTTTTCTAGGTTATGTACAGCTTTCAAGATAATCATTAATGAATGGATTTGAGGCTGATCATCGAATTCCAACACCTCAAGTGCTCCAAGAGGTCTAAAAGTACAAGAAGAGGGCAAGGATGGCCCTACATATCATCAAGATGAATGTATCCAATGAAGTGTTGAGGAAGATTGGCTCTTGCACCTCGGCCAAGGAGGCTTGGGACACACTAAAATCCATGTATGAGGCCAAGAACACATCTAGATTGCTCACTCTTAGGAGTCAAATCTTCCAAAGTTACCAAAAGAGTGATGAGAGTCCCTCAAATTATGTTTTGAGAGTGAAAGACCTTCATAGAGAGCTTGCTTGCATAGGAGACCATCTCAACCAAAGAGAGTTAGTGCAAGTGATCCTTAATGGATTCGGAGATGAACTTGACAATATTGCACAATCTTATGCAATCAAGGAGGAGCTTCTGAGCTTGGAGGCACTACAAGGAGTTCTCATTTTCGAGTAGTGTAGGCAAGAGAACAAGCTACTGATGATCAATCAACTTTCCTTATGTGGAGAGGAGAAAGCTTTCTTCTCAAAGGACAAGCCAAGTGGAAAGGGCAAAGAGCAACATCAATCCAAGGAGGATGGTGATGAAGACTCTTCACAACCATCAACAAGTGGAAAATCCAAAATCAAGTGCTTATATTGTGGCAAAAAGGGCCATGTTGTCTCAAAGTGCTACAAGAAGAAGAGAGACGAAGAAAATAAAGAAGGAAGCCAAGTGAACTTCAACAATCAAGATGGAGATGGCTTCAAAAAGGAGGAGCCACTCATGGCATGCATGTGTACACCATGAATTTCTATGGAGAAATATCCTTGGTGGATTGATAGTGGGGTGAGCTCACATGTCACAAGGAAAATAGAGTATCTCTCTTCATTTTCATCTTGTTCTAAGAAGTTTATTCATGTAGAAAATGGTGCTAAATGTGAGATTCTTGGAATAGGAACCATTCCTATTTGGCTTAAATCAAAGAGAAGAGCAAAACTTCAAAATGTCTTGTATTTTCCTTCAATATCTAGAAATTTATTGAGTGTGAGTCAATTGATTAACAATGGATGTGATTTCAAGTTTGGTTGCAATGCTTATTTTATCATCAAGAATGGAAATGCCATTGCCAAAGGGGATAGAGATGGTAGGCTTTACAAGCTTGATCTTTGTATGAGAGCTAATCACAATTTGGAAGCCAAAGGAGAGTATATTTCTCAAGAAGAGAGATTGGAGCATCCAAATCTCAAATCCATGGATGTTGGCTTCAATGTTAATGTCAAGAATGATGTTTCAAGTGTGGATGAATATGCTTCTAATGTTGGTGATGTCAAGGATCTTGCAAGGCTCAAGGAGAAGTCAAGTGAAGAAGATGGTGTAGAGTACCAATCTCCACACCTAGGCACATCAAATGGATCATCAAAATCCAAGGAGGAGCCATCAAGGATTGTTTGCATAAGTGAGAATATGCAAAGGGAAGGCACTATCTCATCCACCTCTAACAATTTCATGACTTCTTTGATAGTTGAATCATGTTGCTTTGATGATGTGTCAAAATCTCAAAGTAGACTTGAGATAATTCCACATGACTATGATGCTTTGGTGAGATACAAAAATGTTATGATTTGTGATTCTCTATTTGATAGCATGCAATTAGTTCATGGGTGGAATGTGTATCTACTTGCTTTCGGATTTCATGCAAGTAGGATTGGTCAAATCATCAATTTGTTGAATGATGTTGTGTTTTCATGTTGTGAGGCAAATTGTAAACACATTATGAGAATAAGTGAATCATCCTCCAAGGAACATGTATCCATAATGATGTATTTAGCCTCATTAGATCTTAGATTAGCATGGTAATCAAGCATGAAGATACGATGCAAACCCATTGTTATTATAGCATGCATAGTCTTGCCAATCTTGATATGACTAATTCTCAAGATCTTGGTGACATGATGTTGGACCTTTGTAATCCTTATGAGCCAAGAAGGACCCTTGATTTCCTCATGGAGTTGCAGCATTTTTCAAGGAGGAGGAACTTTGGGATCAACCATGTTCTTCAAGGATGGAAGAAGTCAAAGGCAAAAGTGCTCAAATGGTGGAAAGCTCTTCTTGGTTCTTGGAAATGTCTTTTGATCAAAGAAGACTTATCTTGGCTATGGTGATCTTGCTGCAATTTCAGGGTTCTTGGTTGGTTTTCTCATCAAGTCCATGCCAAAGGATCAACTTGAGAAGCTATTTTTGGCTACTTAAGATTTTGAGAGAACTAGCACACTCATTAAGCTAGTTTTTGAGGACAACTGTGAAGAATAGGCTTTATCTAGCTTGAGTATTTTGCAATTTCATGTACATATGTAAATATCACATGTGTAGAGCAGGTTCCCACGTGTGGAGGGTAAGCATAATCATTTTAGTTCATTTATGTTGAGTTTGAATAGTCAATAGGCCTCAAACTTGAGTTTTGGGGGTCCTATGCCAAAAAATACCCCTTGTACACATGTTAGTAGGTGATTAGGCCAAAAGTAGCTTTGACTTAGCTCAAGGTTAGGCCTTTGGCATTTGGCATGATGATAGAGGGCTAGTGACATCTAATTTTGTGTTGTAATGTTGTCATTCACCAATCAAAAGAGAGAAATGCATAGAATTGGTCCAATCACATGTAGGAGGGGACAACTCACTAAACTGATCAAATTTTGAGGTGCTATGTAAGAGATCCAATTATTCCACTTGCTTACTACTCCTCTCGGATCTCAAACTACTATTAAAGAGTCTCTACTCGAGTGTTTCATGTACATTCTCTCTCTACCCAAGAGCAAGCTAATTCCATACTTAATTTTTTCTTCAAAAGTGGTCTCTCATAATGAATGATACATGTTGAATGATTGATGCATGGTTGTGTGCCCTTGGCTTAGAATTGTCAAGCTAGATTGATTCTATCTCTTGGGTGCTTGATCTATGTGCAATCGCATCCACCTTAGAAGATCAACCACATTAATTTGAGATTCCTCACACATGTGAAAAAGTACACAGCAAAGGCTTCAATAGTTCAATTGAACGACAATGAATCCTAGGAAGAAGACCAAAGACAACAAGAGCAACAAGGAAAACTTGTCATTTCAAGAAGATCTACGAGAATTAGAACTCCTCCTGCTATATTCATAGATGAATCAACATCCTACATCACTCAAGAGCTTGCAACTTATCAAAAAACACTGGAGCAGTCGGATTCAAATCTTTGAAAATAAGCTACGGACAAGTAATATTAATCCTTGATCAAGAACCAAACTTGGACAATCACATGAACCAAATAACATGTGAATGAGTCTTCCAAAGCTAATGCATTCAAGATTGACACCAATGTGAAAGATATAATTTATTGATATTGTATAGACCATAGTCACTACAATCCAAGAACCTCATTGCATGTGTCTTTATGGGGTTTCAGTTTCATCAACTCTATTTCTTCTTCAATTGATGGGAACATTATACCACTCAATGTCTTTTGAGTATCAAATAGTGTCCATAATGCCCTATGGCTAGTTTTCTTCATTGTTTGTATCATTCTTGAGTGTTTTGTCTTTCATTTTTCAAGTAGACCATCGTGCTAGTGACTTTTTCACAAGTAGATTTGGTAGGACATAAGCCATCGTAAAGTCTTGACATATCCTATGATTTGTGAAAAGTTTCGAATTTATGTTTTTTGTACTCTCCATTGTCTAGTTGAAACCTTGTTGCCTTGTGTCTTGTCTTGATTTATGCCATCTTCATAAATTCCTCAGACTTGTCTACTAACACTTGATCATTTTGGCTCATGAATTAAATGTAAGTCTTTCAATTGAAGTCATGGATAAAAGTAACAAAGTACTTGGAGTAAGTCAGAGGCTCAAAGTCGATAGTGCGCAGGCAGTACCCTAGCAACTACGGCAGGTTGTGGATTGTCAGGTCCCCATACCTGTTGTTTGGGAACGCTGTGGCAAAAGATCAAAAGCTGGGCCCACACACATCTGAGTGTACAAGTTCGATGACAAGATCCCAACCTTTATTTTGAAAGGCTCTCTATGTTGCTTATCAAGAAGACATTTTATACATTTATAGGCCTCTGAGTTCCCATTATAGCCAATTTCACTAACCAACTCTCTCTTCCACAAGAGATTTAGAGTCATAGTACCCAAGTCTTTTGAGCTAAATGGTATATTTATGTCTTTAATAGTTACACATGTAGGATAAGTGGTTGAAATCATCCTAGCAAATCTAAATTATCCACCCTTTATCGTTCTGGAAGCAAGTAATGCTCCTCATTATAGTATGTCACCTCCAATTTGAATCCTATATCAACCACCTTGCCTGTCAATAGTAATTTCGTATAGCATGCCTTGATTTCTAGCTTTAGGCAAACTGACCCAATGGCATGTGCCTTGATGGCATTCTCGTCTACTACTATGTTAAAAAACAATCTAGAAAAGCTCTTCAAATTTCAATCTTTTTTCGTTATGACCTGTAACAATGAGCATTGAAACCACTTAGCAATCAACACTCATAATTCAAGAATCAATAGCCAAAAAATAGGACTACATTCATATTCAATGTATGTCACGTATGATTTGACACTATCATGTTTTGAATCTTGCTTAAAAGCTAAAGTGTATAGTCTAATATCACCAATTAATCATTGGTAAGTTGTAACCTTAAGACCTATTATTGAGTATTCAAGGAGCTCTTTTAATTACAATCTTCTTGAAGTATAAATTATAATATTAGCTGAAGCTAGTGGCCACCAAGTAATCAATACTGAGCATATGTTATTTAGGAAGCAATAATAAAAACTTCTAATTCGCAACTCGAGAGATAGGATGCAGTAATCCATTGATTATAGTCTACACTACACAAAAATATGCACCCTACAAACTTAACTAGCACTTGTTAATGCTATAAAAGAATGTCAGGAGTAAAACTAGCCAAACAAAAACAAAAACAAAATACCGAAAACAATTCTTTAGATGGTAAGCTCTCTCATGTTACTACACTCATCACAAAGGTTTGATAAGAATCCGACAAGCTGTTAATGTTACAATTAGGAGATATTCTAGAGCTCACCTTGCATCAATCTCACCTACAGTCTAAATCCTCATTTAACATTTTGATTGAAAATGTCATTGAAACTTCAGCCAAATTTAGTGTACGTCAGTGGTATTCTTTGTCAAGGTTCTATTGTGATTGCTTATATAGTCTCATCCCTTAACAGTCTTGTGAGACACATTACTCTACCAATGACAAAGAACTTGTAGTAATCCATGCCGTTACCAAGTGGCCCCATTATCTAGAGCCCATGTCTATTACCTCTATACCGATCATCAATCCCTGAGCTAACTTCAGACACTAGACGCCCTTACTGATTGCCAATTGCATTGGATGCAGGTCCGTGACCATTTTGATTATTAGCTTCATTATTGACCTGGCAGAAGTCATGTCGCTGTTAATGCTTTATCTTGATGCAGGTCCTCAACCATTTTGATTATTAGCTTCAATATTGACCTGGCAGAAGTCATGTTTCGGTGAATGCTTTATCTTGATTGCCATCGATAATTTGCACTTCCATGATTCTTCCTACTTGGTTTGATGCACTTCAAACTACATATCCTAGCTGTCCTTATTTTTGCACTACTACTTGCCTCATGGCTAAACCTCCTTTCGTTGCATACCCAATACTCTCTATTTGTGCTCTACTCTTGTTTGTAATCTTGTTTGATGCCCACTACTCCCTGTTGGAGTCCATTATTTTTTAGTTTCCTTTGCCCAGCTTGAACTTTACATTGGTCCCTTCAACCTTGGCCTATTGCCCATCATTAATGGGATGGCATTTCATTGCATTTTACTCCGATTCCAACTAAACCAGTTCGAACCATGATAAGAAAGAGAATTAACTAGAAAGTACTCCATCTATCTATAATCAGTTTCTTGAAACAAAGAGTATATTTATTCTGATTCTTTCAGAGGATGCACAATTGTGAAGCACATAAGAAGCAGATTCTTCCAATTTTGAAAAGGCGGGAATCATTAAATAAGATACACAGCTTTTGGTTGTAAAGATGTGACATTGTATTTACAGTATCGTTCATTAGATCTCGTGACATTGACGCTTAGCATCAAAAATGGATTAAACGTTTATTGCTTTGAAGATCTCTTTCGTAAGCTGATAACTACTGTGGGTGAGATGTTCACAGTAGAAATGGAAAATGTTGACTCCAGCCTCTCTACCACACTGCCTGGTTACATTGTATGATCGTACATGAACTCCTCTACAGTCCTATTACACTAATAGTCAGCCTCAGCACATCAAGCTTAATAGTGGAGTATTTTACATAATACAGAAGCTCCAGTCTCTTTTGCATCAAAGATTCAAACATTCTAAACGCTCTTACCCAGAAAATGTTGCAAGAATTGCCCCATATATCTTAGCTGCGACCATGTTTCTTTTAACTGATAACATCTTGCATACAAAGCTTACCTCAAGATGCACATTGCAGAGAAGTCCTAAAATCAGCACAGTACATTCCAGGTACGCTTAACAAATTCTTTACCATCTATAGTATTCTATACCATCAAAGCAAATGCATAAGAACATGCGCAAGTACGTGCATGTTTCATATGTAAAGATACAGTTTGACAAGTACAGGTAAGAAGAGCAAGTATTGGTAAGAACATGAGATTCTTAAAACAAAATAGTCGATAAGTTATATCAATCATTGACACAAGAATTTCCAAAAACAGGTCCAAGTCATTCAAAATCTATACACCAATGCCCGAGAATATTTCTGTAGCATAAAATCAATCAAGCAAACTTAGACAAACTGATTACTATATAATCAATTCCAAGTTACACATCCCAAGACAATATCAATTACCAGATTAAGTTGCAGCCAAATATTCCCTGGAAATGGCCAGAGAAGGTCTGAACTCTGATATTATCGCCTAAACCTATTATTCGCATCCTATAATACACTCCGGTTTATGTAGCCGCTACATGTACTGCTGGATGTCTAAAGAAACAGTTATTGTCTGCTATTATCTCACTACTAATTGGAAAAATCTGTATCGTCAATGCTCCAGCAATATTCAGAGCTACCTGAAGCCTCCATATTGTTGTTGCTGAAATGGATACCCCCCCATTCCCATGCCCGATCCAAATGAAGGATTCATGCCCATCCCCGCAGCGGGGCCGGGACCAGTGCCTTGCATCATAGCTGGATTTGTACTGAAGCCCATACCTGGACCCATTGCTGGGTTCATTCCCATTCTTGGGGCCATCCCTAATCCGGGATTCATACCATAGCCAATACCCATGCCCATCCCTGGTGCCATCCCCATGCCAAAGCCAGCCCCTAAGCCAATTCCACCACCCATCACTGGAGGAGCTGGTGGAGGACTCAGAATGCTTGCTCCGACAATGCCCATGCCGCTTCCAGAGCCCATGGCCTTGCCTTTGGTTGGAGGAGCAGCTGCAACCTCTCTTTTCCGTACTGTCCCAGTAAGACTTGAATCCAAATGTATTCCCAATTCTGCCAAGGGATTGTTTTTTGCTGCAATACATCAAATCAGGAGTAAGTGAAGTGACTATTGACTACGTATGATAATCACATGCAATGAAGAGGAGCTCACAATCTGAAGTCATTATTGGCGCATCACAATATCCTTGCTGAATGTTCATTAGCACCATAGTTGAATTTGAAAACAGAAAACCAACTCACGTTTTGCAATATTAAGGTCTAAGAGGCCAGAGCTCAAATGATCAGCCCACACAGAAGATTTAGGTTCAAACTTATCAGTCACCGGCTGAGGTTTGGCCATTCCATCTCCATTATTTGTTTGAACCTCGTGTGCTACAGGATTATTCGCAGCCAAGGTAACTGGGGCTTGCTCAATAGTAGTTACCGCAGGTGTGGAATTTAGCTTGTTTGTGGTTATTGCTGTTGTAGGTGCACCGAATGCACTGAAAGGAGAATCACCAAACAAAGTTGGCCCAGCCTGAGTGCCGTTATTTGGTGGAGCTGATGAAAACGAATCAAAATTGCTGATATTGTTGGTCGGGGGTAATGAGAGGGTATTGAAGTTATTCGGTATAGCTGTGTTGCTGTTGCTAGGAACTGCAGAAAACGCACTGGAGGCAGAAGCACTGATTGTGGATGACTGGAACAGAGTTGCATTTGTTTCCTGCACAAAATCCACAGTAAGTGAAATGACAATCTTTATGCAAAAAGGCCATGACAAAAGCATTATAATGCCTTGCTTCCTTGAATGAAATGAAGTCCTAGAATGCCGGAGTATAAGCTAGCATAATCCCTAGGGATAAAAAGGGTGCTGGACTCTCATACAAATATGGCAACTACCTGGAAATAGATTGATCATAATGGGAGAATATTGTAGATTTTATACAACCCTTAAGATTTTGCTTCCAGTACAGTTCAGCCATGTTGACACATTTTTCACAAGGCGAAGAATTCATTTAGACGGATCCTTACATTTAAACAAATAATTACAAATATAGTATATCAAAATTAATTCTAGGATAGTAACCCCCCACATAATATAAAAGACATACAATGTTAAAACCATCAAATTAACACCCTAAACAGAAAATCAATAAGATGCTTATTTGCTCTAACAGTAGTTGGTCATGAGAGCTTTTTCCCCACTGAACACTGCCAAATATCACACTTTTTGGAGATCACTGAAGGGAACCAATAAATGAAACACATCTTTGTAGCACATACACTATAGGCTATAGCCCTATGTTTCGCTGTCAATGGGTGCCAAGACAAATTCCTCTTTCGGAAAAATTCCCAGATGAAGACAACCCTATTTATATCATTGAAAAAGACTTCTAAAACCTGTGAACTACCCTGGCAAATGGGTGTCCAAGAATATGTTGCATAAACATCAGAATAGCAACATGCTCAATGGCAATGACAGCAAAGTCTTAAAACACTCACCGAATTCGCAAAAGATATAGAATTGGGAGCTGGAGCAGCAACAAATGACGATTCACCAAACAAATCTTCAATACTGGATCTAGATTTTGGAAGAGTCGCAGGTGGTGGCTGTGGAGCTACTTCACCAAGAAGATCTTTCTCAACAGTGAGTGGAAGTGTGGCCGCTGTTTCAAGAATCAAACAATAATTCAATGCAAATCAGTAAGCCTGTATAATAAGTTCAAGTGAAATTCAGATTCCAAAACTCTAATAGAAAAAAGAAACCAATATGCAAACAAGTATTCAAAACAAACTAAATGCACTTTATTAAACATGCCAAGAATTGTTTACTACAAGAAGGAAGCAGCCAAAAATTAGCATAGCTAGGTGCATTTTGTTCCAAGGAATCAGAAAGCATAACAGTTTTTTTGCTCTGACACATTCAGATAGATCACTTGAAATGAGTAAAAAGCTTTTATTTTCAAAAAAATATAGCAGTAGCCTGACTTTTAGTGATTTACTTGTCTGTAGTTGGTAGCCCATCTGTAGGTCTAGTTGATAAGAAATTTACTAGAACATACACTTACCCTGAACCCGGCACAGCAGCACCAGAATGCTGTTAAGGAACCTTTCCTAATTTCATTCGTAGGGGTTGGTGGATAGGAGAATCTCATAATGTGTCTTTGGGCAAAAATTGGCTTCGAGTATGTAAGCTGGCGAAGGTTGAATTTTGAGATACGGACTCAAATTGATTGGCCATCTGTAATTAGCAAAATTTCAACTTATGTATCACACACACACAAACGAATATAAAAGTACACATTCGGCGTTTCAAATACACACTGGACATCTAAGTACTATTTCTGATACATATGAAACATGGGCTATACACCACATTGTAGATGGATCACGCACACAGATCCCAATATCAACCTTGCTATTTATATAAATTATATGTCAACCTAACGTGTGGACCCACACATGCCAACCCCAATATGCACCCCATTGTTTGCAAAACCCTATGTAAACCTAAAAATGTAGGATATATGACTAACCTAAATTCTGTAAGAGTTTTATATAAATTGGATGTATGCTTGTATGTGTATCACGTAAAACAAATGTAAGGGTTTATTGTAAAAACATCTATACTCACAGATATATAGATAGTAGTATGTACCTGTCTTATTTGCCCGTTCTGGAACGCGTTCTGGAACTCGTAATTTTTTTTTTTTTAAATACATTTTTGAAAACAAAGGAAAAAATTAATCCTTCCTGCCATCGAATCCACCATTCTCTACCTCACTCAGCTCTGATTGAATCTGCTTGCTTATGAACAGCATTATGCATGTCCGGAACAAACCCAGTGATCCATTTGATATGTTTATTCCATGCTTTGGTGCTGTGCACTGCAAGAGAAATCAATATTCTTGGAAGAATGTTGTACGCTGCAAAGGGAAATCAACATTTTTGGATGCGATGGGCACACACTTCTACTTTTACATGTAATGTGCACATGCTTCTAGTTTCATATTGCGCATGAGAAGCGTTTGCGTGCTGACCTCCCACTTAAGCTACTACAACCAGTTACGTTCTGATCAACACGTAAAAGCATTCTGCAACTGGTCCTCAACATTGATAGTCCAACACTGAACACTGAACAGTCGTGAAAAATATTGATTTCTCTTTGCAGTGCTCAGTCAAAATTATTGAAAAAAATTCAGTCAGATTATCACGACTGTTTGCTTAAACCAGTTCTGATCAGCTTGAATAATTTATATTGATTTCCCTTTCATTCTCTCTGGCTCGCCCGTCCCTGGAATGGACCTGAATTTTCCACAGGTAGCCGCAGCTGTACGTTAGAACAAAAATAAAACGTTCCGACCCAGTGTTCCAGAACGTACAGAACGTACGGAACGGAACGTTCCGACCCATTTTGCTCGGAACGGGCTTCTAAGGTACCTGTCATGGAACCCGTTCGCCTACATCCACGTTCCATAACACTTGTCCTAGAACACACTTCTTGATTTTTTTGTTCACCTAAGAATTCAGAAAAAAACAATGAAAAAAGAAAACATCAAAAATCTAAAATCAATGAAAAATAATTAAAACATAAAAAACTGAAAAAAAAATACAAAAATATATATGAATGTTCCAGGAAATAAACCCTCGTCAGGTTTCCCAAACGTGTTCCGGAACGCAATGTGCAATTCTGGTACATTAATACAAGTTCGAAGATAATCACAAATACGGTATCACATACAAACATTAGAAATCTCCAAGTAAGACGATCAATGGCAAAACCCAAGCAACAGTGCAAATGAGTCACCTACAATGAGCTCAAGACTAGACAATATCAAAAGCTAATGAATGAATGGCTCTACCTCCTATTTATACTTGATAGGAGGAACCTTAAGGCTAAGGTTGACCATCCTTATCTAGACTTAGGGCCCACTGCCTGGTAAAGGCAGGCTCAATAATGCAATTGTGTATTCAGCACTCCCCACTAATACATATATGGCCCTCAATGTGAACATATGAAGGACCAAATAACTAGAAAGAATATCTTTGTCCTGAATGTGGATCACAATGTAGCAACCTTAACTGATACAAACTATAACGCAAAAAATGCATATGCCAAAGATGATGCTGCAAAATGTCGATGCATAGTGATAACCATGCAAAGTATCCAAGCTAAATTCACAACCACGGAATGGAATAGCTGTTGAGCAGTAACGTAACCACTATCAGGCTATTCAATGGAACAACAATGCCAAAGGAAAGCAGCCAGGAATGTTATTGACACTACATCTAATAAGGAGGCTGTTGCACACAACTGTGCACCATGCCAATCAAATAACCAAAAGTGCCACATAAAGGCATTGATATGAACATCAGGCGCCGAGCAATCTGTGACAACCAAGAGTGTCACAAACCATCAATTAGAACTGGAACTGCAACTACACATACCCAAGTCAACCTATTGATCTGACTCTTTTAGAAAAATGTACAAGTACCAGCTCATGAGCAAGAATTGGTGCAAAAGTATCCAATGTTAAACATATAGAACACGCATGCCACATATCAACAAGTTGAAATGGGTCTATAAGCACAAGAAGATCCCAAGCTATCCAAAGGGACCATGTGCACCAGATCATTTCATCGCTTCTATGTCATTTACACAACTCAAGACCTGCATCCCATAGCCAGATCCCTCGTGCATAGCTCATTCACCCCTTCATGTCCAACTGGGGACATAACACTATGCTTTTCTGGTAAAAGGTCCAAGCATGAAATTTTGGATGAGCTTAAAGGCATGCAACCCAAGACAAGAAAGGCTCTAAAGATGCTTGCAGAAAAATAAACTCCAAGTGTCATCACCAAAGAAGTGGCGTATAGGTGCAAGCCTCCTTTCCACTTCTACAGTTCAAGAGTTCAGCTCAATTAGATCCATAAAGGGCCATCCAAAAGAAAAAAAAACTTCACTATGTGCCCATAAAGCAGAAAACAAGGATTATTTTCCTCTCACAGTAGAACTTGACAATTAATTGGAATTTCCAATAGTAGTGAACATTGTAATCTAAAACATACAGACAACTGAACTATAATGACACAAAATAGAGAAGTCAGAAACAACACAAGTATACATAGTACACTGAACCGGTGTGATGAGTGCATCTTGAAGTGTCTATATACAGGAATTTATAGGAGGAAAAATGATAGTGCTCTTATTTCCAGATATGTTATATCCCGTTCTTTCCATATTCCAGCACACACCCTTTAAAATAGAAAGTCACATGAAAGGAGACGGTTTCCCGCCTTTTTTCTATGAACAAGACACAAAAGTCAACCCGTGCTTTCCACAACTTTGCATCACCAGCTACAAGAAGTAAGTTGGTGTATAAAATTAGCAGATCTTTTGATATAAGGTATAAACCTTAAAGCTGTCATCCATAAATATATTCTAACAATGTTCAAACACGATACAAGGAATTTACCAGGAGCAATGGTACTTCCTCGTGGATCGAAGTCATCGAAGTCCTCAGTAGATTTGCTTGTAGGTAGTGATGTTCCTGTGGCAGATTTGCTCATTACAGGTTGCCCTGTGCTCTGAGGACTCTGAAGTTGGCTTGCTACCTTTGTTGCTCTTGAGACTGCACTGGCAAGTTCACTGCCATAAAGAAAATAGTCATGTCGAGAAGAAAGCTTGCATACATAGGTTATTTGAAAAAAATACTATTGCAGCTTCAAAGCTAGTCACCTTGATTCATCCTGTCTATTGTAAGGGGAGCCATCCTCGTAGCTGGGAGGAGTATTTCCTTTGCTGCGCTCATGTGTGCGTTCAGCCCTCCTGCGAAAGGTGACCACATACTTCAGAAAATTTGACACCCTACTCTTCACATGTTTGTGGCCAGATTGAAAAATGTGGTCAGAGTAGACCATTGGTACAACTCATCCTGGGGAGAATGGTCCAAACATACACCAAATCAAACTCCTCCAAGATCAATGTTTAGGTTCTTAATTACACAAGAATCCCCAATTTAGGACTGGCTAGAAATTCTACAAAATTTCCAATCCCAACTGTGCAAGGAAAGAATACCTCTCATCATGGGTAGAGTCGTCTGCCTTCCCTCCACTCCTGGTAGAAGAAAATCACACCTTTTAGTAACCAATCACATACTGAAGGTTGTGCATATCCCCACATTCACTTCCAATCAATTTAGCTTACACAGATAACATGGTTCTCCTTTAAATCGAATGAAAAGAGGTGTACTCGATAGATCAGCTAGACTCTAATGCATACTTTGTGGAGTATCTATCTTCATCATCATAACCACGGTCTCGATTGGCGTTACTCTCGAATTTGTCACTATATCGATATCTGTCATCCTCACGGTCTTTATCACTTCCGAATTCATGATCTCGATAACGGTCATTCTCTCTGCCATATCGGTCACCATCACGGCTATAGCGATCATCGTCTCTGTATCTGTCGCCATCTCGATCCCTGCTACCGCCATACCTATCATCGTCTCTGCTTCCATATCTGCTACCACCCCCATACCTGTCATCATCACGATCATTCCGGTCCCCACCATAGCTTCCTCCAGTACTTGAATAAGAGCTCGACCTGTAAATTCCCCCAGTTGACGACACACCTTTATACCTGCCAAACAATCAAAAGCTTTGACAGCTTACAAATTTGAAGTGTGGAAAAAAACATACATACATCTATAATCAGATTCTTGTTGCAGTAATATAAAACTATACTTCTCTCGATTTGCAGCAGCTTTTTGTCGGACTTCTCTAATTTTCTCTGTGTTGTTGATAAGCCCCACTAAAGTCTGTGCTTTTCTGCGCACATTCAGCCCCTGATCCTTGCCACTTGCTTCTACGTACTGAAAATCAACTAAAGTCTGTACAACAGCACGCCGAAACAAAGCAATGTGGTTGTGTTCTTATGTATAAACGGAACTCCAGCAAAACAGAAGCATAGAGTTGCAACAATAGACTACAAGGCCACAAAGCCCGGCACATTGGAACCCATCCACTTAGCATGGTTTAGTACCAAAACTCCAACAAAAAAGACGAGTTTACCTGAAGTTGGTATGCATGTTCGCGTAGTTCATCTATGACTCTTTCGGCCCCATTTGCTACAAGAAACTCTAGCACAGTCAATGCCTGAAAACGAGACATCGTAGATATCAATACTAATATGTCGTTCATTGCCAGTGCTATGATTTATGTTCAATTTTATATGTCCTGTGCACCTCCTGACTGGAATCTAAGTCCAGACTTCTAGGTGAGGAATGCGCTATAATTTATTGTGACAAGCAGCAATGTAGAATAAAAAGCACCTTGTATACATGCCGCCAATTTCTCCCGCTGTCATTGAGGCGCTTCCAAAGGATCCCCATGATCATTTGATACTCGTTGCTGAATGCTCAACAACCGACAGTCCAGGTCAGACTCTCACAATCAAAACGTGAACAAAATATCAACCACATCATCTCAAAAGAAATAGCTTCTGCAATTCCTTGAGAAAATATCCCTTTTTAGCACAACTTACTAATTTCTAGTAGCCTGAGCAATGTCTGCCATAAGCGTTCCATGAGGACCCCATGGCTCATTGCTGGTTGCCTCGAGGACCTGCAAGCAAGCAGGTAACATATTTGAGATTAAGCGTTGAAGGCCCAAATTTTGGAAAGCAGCGATCTTACTGGAAAACAGGGGCCACTTAAAGGGATGAATTTTATCCCCGACCAGCTTGGATTGCCACTTAAAGATTTCTAAATGGTTAGCGACGCAAATGTGGCAACATCTGAAAAACCCAACGGCCCCGGGATTAAAGCTGCATCATCCTTTCAGTGACATCCTCGAAAACCCGTTGAACATAATTCATAGTACAAAATAATTGACATTTTCTACCGCAGACAGAATGGTTCCCTTCATAATACTGAAATTCCACGAACACTTAAAGTCGTATCAGATATATTGACTACTTATAGTCAGACTCAAATTGCCAACCATCATCCATGTTTCTTAACATATATCCACAATTGCAACAGTACCTTTTGTTCTATCTCTGGAGCTTTCAGAACCTTTTTACTCACTTCCCTCTTACTGCACAGCCAAAATTTTCATCATATATTTAAAAGCACCATTAAGCTATCGAGCCAGTGTAACACTTCCAAAAATTAAGAAATACTTTGTACTCTTAATTGCATGTGAAAAGGGAAAAGCTTCCCCCTGCTAAGAGAATTATCACTGCAACTTCTCTCATCAAATCCTTCTGAAGTAGCAAATGCTGAGCCTACGTATTGATTACTTTTCTCATCGAATGAAAACTTCCCCGACGCTACAAAGATTTTTTTTTAAAGTCAAGCAATAGGTCTCACATTTCTCTGACAGTCTGATCGAATACTTTCTTCAGATCCATTGTTCCTCTACTTGCACGTTCTTTTCACTGGGATATTTACAGGCCGAGTAATCCAATTGCCGAGTTTCCCATCCAAACACAAATAAATATTGCTGAAGATTTCCTGGATAACAGAAGTTCAAATATTATTACAGTCTGTGCGTATGTGAGACACAAGCTCTTGCACTACCTAACCACAAACCAACAAACTAGAAAAAAACCATACGATCCCGCATATCAAAGTCTAGAAACAAGAAAATTCATCAAAAACAGACGTCAAATGCAGACAGTAAAATTGTAACCAAATCACAGATCTGAGACACGTTTTTGACAAAGATCCACGTAGCAGATCCGAAAAAGGCGAGCATCTCGGAAAAAGCCGAAAACAAGACAACAGAACACAGTGCGAATGAAATCTTATATAATAATACATTAATAGACACAGCAAACAGAAAATTGCACGGCAGAATGTGAGAAGACATTCATTGGATAGTGAATGGCGGAAACAATACCTGGAACTCGCCGAAGATGCTCGCGTGAAGGCAGATCAGAAAATGAAGGAAAAAATTGGATCGATCGACGAGGAACGAAGAAGAAGAGGAAGAAGAAGAAGAAGAAAAAAAAAGGAGAGAGAGAGAGAGAGAAGAAAAAGGAAGGCGGGGAGAAAACGAGGCCTCGTATCTCAACGGCACGCTAAGAATTAAAAGCTCTCCACCGTTGGATCCGAGTCCCGGCATTCAGATTTCTGCCACGTTCAAATCATTGGCCGTCAGAAGAGGTCCACGTGTCATGATGCTACGTGGCAGAGATCTAAGCGGTTCTATTGAGCGTCATGAAACCATAATTGAAGCCATAGCTGGCGCGAGAAAGCTACTTTGCTCCAAAAGCAGAAAAAGTTGGGAGGGCCGATGGGCAGTTCAACGCACGGCATATTTGATGCTCAACCACTTGACCTCTGCCACGTGGTTTACATGCCACCTGCACTCATTTCAATGGTTGCAAATTATACACGTGGCAAAATCTGTATACCTACTATTGAATCGAACGGTAAGGAATTGAGCTACCGAATGAGGCTCGTGGGCTACCGACGCCGCCGGTCGGGTTGATTGCGGTTAAGGGGTGCACTCCGGGCGACCGCCACGTTCCGGTCGTTCTAGTCGTACGGGTAACACGCTCCTTCCCTTTGCTAAGTCTCATTGGTTGTTATTTTTTCTTTTTTGAAAGGCCAAATTTTGGCTCTAATTTTGATTTTCGTTGTTCTTTTTTTTTCATTTTTTTTTTTAATATTCCAATATTGGATCTAAGTTTTTAACCTTTTTAGATTTGAATATTCCCATTTTGGATTTAATCTTTTCATTTTATTTAATTTGAGAAGCCAATCCCTACATGTTCAGGGTGGTTCAAGGAATTTCACCAAAAAACAGTCAAAAGTTGTCGTGGATACCCAGTCTCTTTGGATAAGTGTTTTATTCCATGGATAAAGATAATGGCTTAATCTTGATGGATGCACCCCCTTGACACACAGTCTCTTTGGATAAGTGTTTTACTCCATGGATGAAGATAATGGCTTAATCTTGATGGATGCACCCCCTTGACGTTTGGAGTCTACAAAAAGTCAAAATTATTCCAGGTGGGTCTAATAAGGGAGGGTGGTGGATGTGTCCACGAAGGCGCATGCTAGAGTTCCACCCACATCCACTAGAAACATGGATACCTCATAGTTCTCATGTTCTAATTTTTGTTGAACCCAAATGTAAGGTGTACATATTGTGCATATAATGAAAGTGTTATAAAATATTGTACAAGGAAGATCACAAGAGATCTTACCTTCTTTTGCAATGTCTCTTTGATTTTGTGTGTAGGAAAAAGTTGTTTTAAATAGTTATCAAGGTGTTTTCACACAAGAATAGGAGGTGAGTGGAAATGCACGATTCTAAGGTTTTCATGGTCATCTAAATTGCAATAGCTCTAGTCCCATTTCACACACAATTCAAGTCGTCGTGACTAGATGGATGAGAGAGAGAGAGAGAGAGAGAGAGAGAGAGAGAGAGAGAGAGAGAGAGAGAGAGAGAGAGAGAGAGTCATGCTTAGGTACTTTGGGCTCCTGAAGATGTCATGCACTCTCCCCTCAAAAGTGTGATTTGTTCGTGCCACTACAAACTTGTGATCAATGAGAATTCTTCTTCTCTTCCTTCGCCTCCTACTTCTTGTTCTAGTAGCACTCCTCCCATCCATGGATATAATTGGTTGTAATGCATCAAGTTACGATCACTTAGACTTTATAGATTTTGGAAGATACACCATTTCCATCAATGTTGCATTTACAATAAATCTTTGCATTTGTGATCAATCCAACTTTAGCAATCCCAAAAGGTGCATCGTTTCCATCAACATCATTTTATTTTTATCTTTGCAATTGCAATCACTCCACTTCATCAATTTGATAAGGTGCACCATTTCCATCAACATCATGGCATTTGCAAGAAATCGTTGCATTTGCAATCATTTAAGTTTATTGCAATGTTCTACAACCAACTTTGAGTCTAGGACCCAAATTGCGATTTCTAAAACTCATGAACCAAAGGTGAGTTTTCTAGAATTCCCAAAGGTGAAGCCATTATAGTGACCCATTTGTATGCAGTGGCTATCATTCCAAAACTCGTCTACAACCTTGTTCCAAACTTGAAAATTAGATGTTTACTTGAATGAGTGCCTCTTGAAGCCAATTCTAGTGAATTATTTGTAGTCTTCATTCCACAACTAATACTATGTCACAGATTTTATTGATGCAAAGTAGCACTAGAAAAACAAGCACTTAACAATGCAGTGTGATCTTGCTTCCATAAATAAAAGATTCACATAAGATTGAAAACCTGATTCTAGTGCATGATAAAAATCGCATCCATGATAGAAGATTGTCAAAGAATTCCAACACCACCAAAATCTCCAACAAAGATAAATGTAAATAAATAAATATGGCTCACACATCTGTTATGTAATTAAATAAGTTACACACCGCATAACGATGCAATGTACTCGCACAACAAGTTCTGCCGATATTTTTAAATATACCAATGAGCATCAGTAGTACAATGTAGTTTCTAGAAGAAAATTTGCCTTTGAAGCACAATCAAACCTCATGTGGCGGTCCAATTACAAGAAATACCATAAAACTTTGTAAAAGGCAAGAGAAAAATGTAAAAGCCGAGCCAACTTAGACCTAATATGGTTTAGTTGAGACCAATACTTTTATGCTACATGGTAAATTTTGGACCCAACCAATATAAGGGATCCAGTCATTGTACTTTGTGTGCTCCAACCTCATTTGTTCATAACAAGAGTTGAAGTCCCCCTCCTATTGATTTTTATGTGAACGTGTGTGTGTGTGTGTGTGTGTGTGTGTGTGTGTGTGTGTTTATATTTGTTTTCATATGCATTGTTTTTTAATTATGCATGCATGATGGCCCTTGTGCTAGCCATGTGTATTGTCTATGCTTTGTTCTTTAGCATACCACCTGGTTGTATGATGACGCTATGGTTGTACGTTTTTGCTATCCTCAAAAGCTACGTTGGAGTTGAAGCAACCAAGGAGCTGATTAGTGGATAGGAAGGTCGACCTCAGTGTGCATTCGCTCCTAGTTTCTCTCTTTCCCTCTTTCCTTGCCTTAGCACGCTCATAGTTGTTAGAATAATCGAAAAACCCATGGGTTTGACAAAGATTTCGAAGTGCAAGATACAAATCAGATTGGATTTCAGTAGAGTATAGCTAATTCATCTCTCAAATCTAACTGAAGGCATCGACAACATTGTTCGACGCACCTTTACGATACATAATGTCGAACACAAACTCGTGAATGAGTTTCGACCCTCTAGCCTTACGGCCACGAAGTTCCTTGGCATCACATATATACTTAAGAGATTGGTAATCAGTCATCACCGTAAATCTGGCACCATTAAAATAATGCCTCAAGATTTTTAATGTGTGAATGACTGCAAAAAGCTCCTTCTCATAGGTAGAATACCTTGTCTGAGTAGGATCCAGCTTCTTGCTTTCAAAAGCAACCAGTCTACCGTTTTGATAAAGGACCGCACTTACATCAAAGTCGCTAGCACCCGTATCCACCATGAAGAGTCGGTTAGGATCAACAATGTGTAAAATTGGAGCTGTAGAAACACAATGCTTGAGAGTCTCAAACATCTCATTCATTTCATCAGTCCATGTTATTATTAATGGACTTTTTATGTGGCTACATGTAGTGGGTTTCTTTCCTTGCCTATCCTCAACCCAAGATCTAATCAATCTAGCATCGAGGAGATGAAGTTAGTTGTCACGCATAGATTCGTTCCCATGAGAGCGATAGCATAGTTCAGATTTCAGCATGAATGGAAGATTCACATCTAACTATACCATCCACTAACCCTAAGCATTAACACTACATCCATTAACACTAGATCCACAATGAAGATAGCTTACTCTTTCTCTCTCTCCCTTTCTCTCTCATAAAAAGTATAAAACATGGCAATCCCAATAACAATCAGATCCAACAATTAGCAAACACAATAAAAGCATGAGAGGTGGAGGAAAAGTGATAGAGAGCAAGAACATTCATAAATCCATTTTATAAGAGAACCAATTTGCTTTATTGAAATGAAGATATGTACACGTGTAGCAAACTCGAGTTGGTCCCTTCTTATAGTAGAGATGAGGACCCTGGCCTCTGAATCCTATTGGTCCATTTATGTCTCCCTAACTATTTAAATTTAAAAAAGAGTGGGAACCCATCCAAATTGGAGGAAAACCCAACTTTATTCACTAACTTGACATTTAGGCCCTACGACATTAAAAGTCCCGCAAAAAGGCCTAAAGTCCTTTTATTAACTTTCTAATTATAAGCCAAAAGGCATTACATTGTAAGCATAAACGTTGTATTCCGTGGCAAAAGTCGTCTTGTGTCGATCCTCTGGGGCTATTTGAACTAGAAAATAGCCACTAAAACCATCTAAGAAGTTGAAAGCTTCAGCTCCTGTCATTTCTACGAGTATTTGGGTCGTTAAGGGCAATGGGAAGTGGTCTTTTTTAGTAACCGCGTTAAGGTTTTTGAGATCAACGTAGATACAAAGCTTGCCGTTTTCCTTGGGAACTACCACAATTGGCGATACCCAATTTGTGTGCTAGACTTCATAAATGAAGCTAGCATCTAGGAGCTTCTTAATATCCTCGTCAATCCGTTCACGATAAATTGAGTTACAACAGTAAGGCTTAGCCTGAATAGGCTTAGCATTCTCCTCTAATGGAATAGTATGGACTGTTATTTCAGGTGGGATCCCCTTCATTTCAATATAATTCCAGCCAAATACATATTTGTATTTGCACAATAAGGTCTCCAGATCAAAAAGTTTATCTAGCGTGAGGTGGGCTTCGACATGAACTCTACGATCCATCTCCTCATAAGGATCTTTAAGATTTAGCTTTATGGTCTTTGTTGGTCTTTCAAAGGAGTGGGAAGCCTGTGTAGGTTCTCATTGAAGTTGCAAAAATTGGATGACTACGTCATCAAGTGAAAATGGCTTGGAAGATCAAAAGGAGATTCCACAAAGTTCTCGGAAACTTTGGAAATTATTGATGTGGATGTGGTAGCGGAATTGGAAGCGTTATCGCATGGATTGTCCTTTTGTTGTTCGGACAATGGCTTGATTGGTTGTTTGAGTTTCTCGTACATTTATTTTTGTCTCTTGGTTAGTTTTGTGTCGACTATTTTGTTTTTTTGCAACTGAGGTTTTGTGGTGTTTTGTGGAGGTGGTGTGGTTGCCTCTCGAATCAATTCTTTGTTTATTGCATCGCAGACTTCGTCCAAAAGCATGTCCCATTGGTAGACCTTAGGTTTGGGCTGATAGGCCACGATGTTGGCTACCTTGGTTGTGAGTTGCACATGAGCCATAGACCCTGGCGACTTAATCTCTTTGGAAATCGATTTTGTTGCGTAACATTTTTTACCAAGATACATGAGGACTTGGTCATCAGTCGTCACATCATCATTCACCGAAAGAATACCGTCTTTCGAAACGTGGGCTGTAGAAAAAGTAGGTTCTTCTGGGCACCAAGCTATAGGAATTGGATCAATCATCATTAATGGAATGATGGGTGTCTCTATGTCCGTAGAAGACGGAAGAAAATATGTGTCTTATGTGATGGTTTCTATCCGGCATCTATTGGAGTAAGCACAGTCCACGGTGGCCAGTGCTTGTCCCCAATTGATTCTATCGGCTGATCTTGTATAGTGTCCTTTCGGCATGATTGGAACACTATCAGAGTTGTCATATGTGGTGGATGACCAATCATCATAAACCTTGGCGGGCTTAGCATGTCCTGTAGAGTCAACAGTGATTCTTTTTTCATTGTTGTCGAAGGTTATTTTACTATACTTCTAATCTTGGACGACGCTTGCCATTTGTAGCCAAGGTGTGCCAAGAAGGAGTTTATATGTTTGTGCATCATCAGGTAAATCTAGGATGACACGATCTATGGTAAACTTGACTCCTGCAATACGGACTGGTATATTTAATTTGTGACATGGGGTCAGTGACTCGTTGATCTGCCATACATAATTTGTATTGTGGCAAATCTAAGCTGTTGAAACCCCGTGACTTTGCTAGTGACAAAGCCATGATATTTACGCCTGATCCACTATCGAGGATAGCGGACACTGTTGGATAATCTTTGTAATGCATGGGCAAGGTGATGCTAGTCCCCTTAGCAACACCGATATTCATCAGATTCATAGGAATCTGAGGAATTTTTGGAATCTGATCGGGTTTTCGCTATTCCTCTTGGACATTAGGCAACTGAAAATTTCTATGGATATAGATTTGGAGGCCAGTGAAAGATTTCATTGCACTATGGAATGACACTGTGATCTAAGCTTGCAGAAGTTCAGAGAATACTTCGAGTCCCTATAGGGGTTGCTCTTTTGTGAGGATCAGAGTAGATAACGGACGTTCCATGTTCCGTTCTTCCTGCAAAAAAGAGCTTTCCGTATAGTCAGCAGGTTTTTCTAGGTTTTACTATTGTTGTTGAGTTTGGCATTGACCTCGAGTGAGAACCCTCACAGGTTCTGAAGAGATATGTCATGCGGGTAGGATCGTGTTTGGTTGCTTGGGGCAATCTTTGAAGCTGTGGTTTTGAAGACACTCCGGACATTCGGCATGGTATTGATTTTTTACTTTACAATCGACCATGAAATGTCTTGTTTCGTCACAGATGAAGCATTTGTTGCTCATGGGCCCTTGGGCAATTGCATAGCCATCTTGGATGCCTAACATTCCTGGAGTTTATGGATTTGTGGGATACTCATCTCATTTGCATGAGCATGAAGGATACTCATGATAGTGTGTGGAACTGCCATAAGTGGATGTGGTATCTGGATGGTAGGATGGATTATAGGAGTGATCGACAAAATGGATTTGAGTGGATTCTTTATGGGGTCAATTCTTTTGTGCTCCTATGTCAGGGTGGCCCCTTGGAGGTGGACCTAAGAGTGCTAGTTGAGGCTGAATTTCTTGTTTGTGTTGTCTGGGAAGCTCTTGGATTTGAATTTGTGGATTGTTTCGTGGAGGATATTGATGTTGTGGATTCCGTGAAACAAATTGATTTCTAGGAGGCAAGCATTGTCCCCCTGATTGGTCGTGATGCTGCTTTTGTGGATTGTAGCAGCAGTAAAAAGAAGAATAGCCCATGAAATCACATATTTTACATTTAATCAAAGAGGTGTGTGGTACCGGTTGATAAGATGGGCATTCATTTCCAGTGTGTGCACCCTTGCAATGAGGGCACCTAGTATTGTCACGTCTATGATGTACCTGACCAGTGGGTAACTGACCTGGCATGGAACTTTGTATAGACTTCAGGGTGTTCTGAAACTCTTTTGTAAATTTCTCCATCTGTTGTTGGTGTTGCTGGTTAAGCAACTCCATTTGAGATTTCCAAAGTTGACCCCGAGTTTCCTCAGGCAGTTTGGACTCATGGACAACACGATGTCTCTTCATTCTGTGTTTATATTGTTCGATATAGTCACGTATTTTTTCATCTTTTATCATCTTGATATAACTTACTTTGACAAAGAGACTCTCTATTAAATGAAACAGTTTGAATCGCTTGATGAAGGATTCTTTCAAGAGTGACAAATCATGTTTATCTTCACGATATTCCAACAGTCGAGATGGTAAGTCAGGACACAGTCGAGAGTTGACATTCAGGACCCGGTTGAGATTTGATACATAGGACGTGGTCGAGATGGTAAGTCAGGACGTCAATACACAGTCGAGAGCTGACGTTCAAGACCCGGTTGAGGTTTGATATAGGACTTCTGCGGTCCAAATGGAAGTCTGTGGACTCGACCAGGGGTGGAACTTGAGGACTCGGTTGAGGTCCTGAGCCAAGGACTCGGTCAAAACCAGAGTGACGGCCGCGGTTGAGATGTAGAGCGTGAAGTTTCAAGAACCATTTGGAGCGCACAGAGATCGCTTTGTTGATTTGTGTGTGTGTGTGTGCACAGGTGGTAATGGCACCAAATGTTCACAGATTCTTTCACTAAGAATCTGTGAAGCGATTGCTTTTTGGTTTCTTAACTTTGGTTACAGGAAGTTTATGCCCGTTACCAGGCTGTTTGGCATTCTTAATGTGTTCTTCTTAAACATTACCAGATCAGACAAAAAGATTAGGCTTATGTTGTAGTATGTTTAATCCAGCCTGTCAGTGGGTTTCTCAGATCACGTTAACTCCAGAAGTGCTCACAAAATCAAGAACTATGCAAGCCTAGAACGTCCAAGGCATGCATTGCAGATGAACCCCATTCAATTATTACTTCTAACTACTGTAAAATGACTAGCTCCAAATTGCCACCTTTCCTTTTGTGTTGTTGAAGCCCTTTGAGACCAACCTCTTGATCATCAACTTGACCATCAAAGTCATTGAAAATACTTTGTTTTCCAAATCCATTACTTGCTGTAAAATCATGAAGACATCCATCTACTTGCATATCATCATCTACACAAGAAGAATCTCCAAAACATGTGAGTAAAGCAAAGTGAGTCACTTCCACTTGCTTACCTTTCTTTTGATCATCAAAGATATCAAAGATATGAATATCTTCAGACCTGAACCTCTGGAACTCCCTCTCAAACATATGATCTAGATCCAACAAGATCTCATCAATGCTTGATCTCGAATTTTCACAAAGGTTAGTGAAAACAGTGTCACCAATGTCACCATCATAAATCAAAGGATAGATTCCAAACTTTCCATCCAACATGAAGTAGAGTAGGTGAAGATGAGTATCAAACCTAATAAATCCAGCCTTCTTGAGTCCATAAAAAGGATCAATAAGCTCACCAATGAGATTTCCCTTGCCTTGAAGAAATTGCCTCTCGATTGGCTCCATGTAGTCTTCTCCAACCAACCTTTTGCCATTTCGATCATGAGTGATCAATTCATAATCATAGAATCCTTTGAGTTAAGGATTGCATCATAAGAAGTAGAAACCTCAAAAACATTAGAAGCCATGAAAAAAATGATTAGTACCTTCAACATAAGGATGATTGAAGTACTCTCTTTTTTCAAACAAGAACTTTTACTCAATGTTTTAGGTAATGACTCATATGATAATGATTATTCCTCACTATCATTCACAATGACATCATTCAAAGTACATCCTACTTTGAACTCTTCACACACTTCTCTTTTTTTTGACTTGTGACTATCTCCCTCACCAAGTCTCTTGATAGAACCATTTGATCTACTCTCTTTATGAAGAAATGTGACTCCACTTGCTAGAAAAATGACTTTCTTGAACTCATCACAAAAGAATGTAGAAGAACCACCTCCTTCATGAATGCACCTAGCAACATCTTTTTCCATATGATCAAATAAATCATAAACAACAATCTTTTCCAAGGAAAAACCTTCACCTCCATTGATGAAGTTAGCTCTTTCCTTACCTTTTGCATGCTTGCACTTGCCATGAAGAACCATTGAAACACCATCATTATCCTCAAGACTAGCCAAGTTAGCACAAAGATGAACATCTCCAAGAAGCATATTAGATCTTGATCTAGATCTAGCATAAGGAAGCTTTTTAGACTTTGCATAACATCCACCAATCTTATTGATGCTAAAAGGGAACTTTGGAAAGTTGAGACCAATCTCCTTTTCCATTCCATCCTTTTTGTTAGCCATAACAAAAGCATCAAGCTTGAAATGTCTACCTTGTCTATTGCCCCTAGCAATCAAGATTTCTTCCTTTGTAATGAAGCAAGCATCACCACCAAACTTTACCATGTATCCTTTCTCTATCATTTGACCAACACTTAGAAAATTCTTTGAAAGTGAAGGAATATAAAGAACACCATCAAGTCTTGCTTTCCTATTAGTAGAGAGACAAATAGGAATTGAACCAATACCTTCAATCACACACTCACCACCACTGGCCATGTGAATTGCTTTCTTGGCTCCATCATAAGTGATCAAAGAAGTAAAAAAACTCCTTGTGACTAGTCATGTGTGAACTAGCTCCACTATCAATCCACCATGAATCTTTGTCACCTTCACTTGATATTGGACTTGAAGAACACATCAAAAGAGAATCACCACCACCTAGATCCTCATCATTAGTAGTAAAGTTGATTTGCTTGCTACCTTCATCTCTTTGCTTCTTCAAACATTCATAACATGCCCTTTGATTCCACAATAAAAGCATCTTAGACTTGTCTTTCTTTTTGCCAAAAGAAGAAGTCGCACCTTGATCTTGCTGCCCTTTAGACCACTTGCCTTTCCCTTTGCCCTTGAGCTTGCCTTTGATGAACATAGCATCCTCTTCATATTGAGATGTCGATGTAGATCCACCTCCTCTTGATTGAAGCCTATACTCCTCATTGCAAATCCACAATACTTGGAAAAGTCTTTTGAATAGCAAAACTTTGAACAAGATTAGCATGATCATCCAACAATTCATTAAGTATAACTTGAACAAGTTCTACCTCCTTAATGCTTTCGTCAATACATGCTAACTCATCATTGAATGCCTTAACCCTGAAAACAAAAGCATGAGTACTTTCTTACTTCTTTTGCAAACTTTGAAAGATTTGCCTCCTAAGAGTAAGAACTCTTGATGTAGACTTGGATTCGTAAATCTTCTTCAAAGCTTCCCAAGTCTCCAAAGATGAGAAACCTCTCAAATCTCTTCTAGCACTCTAACTAGAAAATCAACACATAGAATAGTGAAATCTTGATCAACCTATGATTTATCCTCATTATAATGATTCTTTCCACTTCCTAAGATTGAAACACACTCAAATGAAGTTCAGTAACCTCACAAACTAGAGATCCAATCAAAATTAGGGATCACAAACGATTGAATATCTCAAATTCTACATGCAATTTCTAAAAACTTGATATATCTTCTTCTAGACTCCAATGAGACCTCACCAATGCACCAAATATCATCTAAATCCAGTAAGCCAAGTGTGAAAGCGGAATTGATCAAGTAAGTAACCCTATATTGAGTTTTGACCTACAAAAGATCAATTCTACACATGCAAAAATGCTGATTTTTGAGTAGAGATCAATCTAGCATGCTCTAGCATTGGTAACTCCTCCAAATCCTTGCTAAAGATTGGCGATCCTTTTATAACCTGAAACACAATAGCTCTGATACCATGTGAAGGATTTCAGATCATTCAAGATCCAATCCACGTCCCTAATCTTTGGTTACAATAAGGAGCAAACCAACAATCCTGCCAATGTAGAAAAGTCAACATCTACATACAAAATGAGATGCAAACTCTAAGAGATACTGATCAAACATGAGCCAAAACATAAAATATGTTTGTTTTCCATAAAATTACAGTACCCTACTGTATTTCACACGTGTGGAACCAAAAATAGCAAAATATGAGCATTCTACACACAAGATTGCAAGATAACATCATGAGAGTGCACCAATGAGTAGTAGAACCCAAAGAGAACCATGTATAATGATGAAATGAGAGAGATAAGAGAGAATAAATGTCTCTCCACGAGTTACATCCTTTTATAGAGTGTCTAAATCCTATTTGGCCACTTTTTCCTCCAAAATGTAAACTCTACTATTTTTGGGTCTAGATTCAATGTACCCAAAGTTCAAATTTGAATCTCTCTCAAACTCGACTACCAACTTTCCCACACTTTCAAAAAGTGTTTATTGAATGTATCTTAAACTAATATAACTTCAAAAAGTTTATCTCTAAGTCTAAAATGAGTTTTGGCCTCTTATTGACAATTTACCAAAATATGACTAAAGTAGTTGAAATCTCTCACATATGTGAACTGGGCAGAAAGATGCACATGAAACAAGGTGAAGTAGATCAGAACAGATCGAGGTGGAGAATACATCTCAAAGCGATTCACTGATTTCTGCAATGATCGAGGAATCGTTCTTAGAAGGACAACATCCTATACACCGCAACACAATGGTGTTGCAGAAATAAAGAACAGGACTCTCATGGAAGCTGCTAGGTGCATGATGGCCTATTCAAAGGCTCCAAGGGTGCTGTGGGCTGAAGCAGTAGCTACAACTGCCTATATTCAAGAACAGGACACGAAAATCTAGTGTTTTCACACAAAACCACATGAACTATGGTGGGGTAGAAAACCCAATCTGACTCATATTCGAATCTTTGGCTGTGCAGCATATGCACATGTTTCTGACAAGCTTCGAAAGAAGCTTGATGAGAAAGCAGAACAAGGATATCTTGTGTTAGAATTTAGCAATTTTCACATGGTTTTTGATGTATTTTGACATCTATGTGGATTCCACACGTGTGAGGACTTGTCCACACGTGTGAAATAACACTTGTAATATTCATATCCATTTTGATTAGCTTTAATTTGTGTCAAATATGACATCTCCTAAATTATAGGAGTTAGGTCCTAGAATGTAGGAATCTAGAAGGTCAACACAAACCACCAATGGATGATGTGGCAAACTTGATAGATATTATCCAAAGTGGATATGGATAATTACAATGAGCTGTCCCACACGTGCTGGATGCAGCTTAGAGAGAGATTATAGTGATTATGTACTTGATCCATGATGGATCCATTGTGAACCTAATGATGAGAAACATTGGCTTGTGAAGCAATCTTGGTGTTTTGACTCTCTTAAGCACTTTCTTTGTGGATGAATGCTTAGTAAATCATAAGTAAACTATTTCTCTATTATCAGGCCATACAGTAGCTGTACTTCACATGTGTGAAGTCGTGGATCATCATTTCTTGATTGTTCTTGCTTGGAATCACAAAGATTGTCAAGTAGAAGCTAGATTTGGAAGCTAGTCTTGGTATAGATCAAGATCCCAAGCTACCAATCACTCTTTGTGACCATTTGTAGATCAAATTTAGTCCTTAAACTCTGAAATTTGACACGGTATCAGAGCCAAGTCAAAGATCTTGTTGATGATCCAAATATCTTCATTTTGGTGAAAGCGTTGGTGCTAGATTCATTTTGAAGGAGGGATACCTTTACTAATAGTTTACTTGTGATGTTGAGGTTCAGATTAGTGTGTAAAGTTCAGATGTACTTCTCACATGTGTGAGAGGTTGCTGGAGTTGTACTTTCACCAAAACTTTGTGTTTTTTCAATATTTGATCTTCAAATCAAGTTGTGAAGAGTGAAACTAGTGATGTGCTTGTAAAATTCCATTGTTTCCATTATAGATTTGATGTTGAATGGTGTTAGAAGTCTATTAAACCTCCAAATCATTGAGAGTGAGTTTGAGGCTTATGTTTTTAGTTCAAGAGTGAAGCTAAAACCATTCTAAACACCATAGGAAGGCAATGGCACTTCCAAGAGTCAAATCCAAGCTCCTAAATTGAATAGATTGTGAAGAATTCATTTTCCCAAGTCTTTTTGAATTTAAGATCATTATAGATCTTGCTTATTGAGTCTTGTGAGATTCAAGAGAGTGGCATTGTAGCTAAATTCTGAAAAAGAGAGAAGGGAGAGCCTTTGAATAGTACATTTGTTGTACTTGTTACTAGTTAGAATGGGTTCAATTGGAGCCTATCTTCTTGAGGCTAGTGAAAGGCTAAATTCTAATGATTATTCAACTTGGAAAGTAAGAATGGAGTCACTACAAGTGCTCCAAGATATGTATGATCTTGTCATAGGAGAGGAAGAAGAACCTTAAGGAGGGCAAGATCTAGTGAGGTACAAAAGGAGAGCTAGACTAGCATTACATTAACCAAAAATGAATGTTAGTAATGAACTTCTAAAAGAAGTGACATCTTGTACCTCATCCAAAGAGGCATGGGACTATCTAAAAGAGATTTATGAATCCAAAAATACCTCTAGAGTGCTTATGTTAAGAAATAAAGTTCTTCAAAGCATTAGAGGGTGTGATGAGAGTGCTCAAGGGTATGTCTTGAGAATAAAGTCTCTCAATAAAGAACTTTCCATCATAAGTGAGGGTATTCATGATGATAAACTTGTTCAAATCATTTTGAATGGTCTTCGACATGAGTTCTCTAATCTTGTACAAAGCTTTGCTATTCAAGATGCTCTACCTTCTATTGACAAGCTCCATAGTGTGCTTGTGGCCGAGGAGAGTAGAATCCTTCATGTCAAGCAAAGGATTGGTTCCTTAAAGTTGCATGATGGTGATGAGAAGGCCACCTTTTCAAGCAAAGGAAAGGCAAAGTCCAAGAAGAAGATCCAACAAAAGGAGACCAAGAGTGATGATCAACCATCAAGCTCTAAAGGTGGAAAGAAGAACAAAGCCAAACTCAAGTGCTTCTTTTGTGGAAAGAAGGGGCACTTTGCAGCCGAGTGTTACAAGAAAATGAATGCACAAGGAGAGAGCAAACAAGGCAACCTCACCCTTGAGGAAGATGAGGAGATGGCATCTACATCAACATCCAAGAGCTACTCCAATGACACATGGTACATGACATTCCAAAAGGATTTTTTCTCAACTCTTGTACCTTTTTAGGTTGTAAAAAGTCTATTCTAATAGCAAGTGATCAAGAATGTAGAATAGATGGAGTGGGAACTATTCCCTTAAGTCTTGGATCCTCTAAAAGAGTAGATCTTGATAATGTACTCTATGTTCCTACACTCACTAAGAATTTATTAAGTGTAGGACAATTGATGGATGATGGTTTAGATGTCCATTTTAAGCAAGGTGTTTGCTCCATAATGATGAATGATACTTGCATTGTAAAGGGATTTAAGCAAGGAAGGCTTTTCAAGCTAGATGCTCCTTTTTTTTTTGAAAGTGTGAACATGATGGAGGAGCTCAATCAAGTGGAGCTTTGGCATAAGAGGTTGGGCCATCCCAACTTCAAATCAATGGAGATGCTATGCACCAAGGATCTTGCGCTCGGCCTTCCAAAGACACTCTCAAAGTGTGGAAAAAGATGTGAAGCTTGTAGCCTCTCAAAGGCACACAAGCTACCTTTTGTTAACTCTTCCACTAGATCTACAAAAGCATTAGATCTCATTCCTAGTGATGTGCACTCTTTTTCTCAAGAATCTAATGGAGGTGTATCTTTTATTGATGCTTACTCTAGATACACTTGGATTGAACTTTTGGATTCCAAAAGTAAAGTGTTTGAAGCTTTTGTTAAGTTCAAAACTCTAGCTGAAAATCAACTTGATGCTAGAATTAAAGTTTTCAGGAGTGATGATGGTGGAGAGTATATATCCACCAAGATGATAGAGTTTTGTAAATCCAATGGCATTAAAAGAGAGCTTACATGTACTTATAGTCCTCAACCAAATAATATAGCCGAGAGAATGAATGGAACGCTTTGTGAGTGTGCAAAGGCTTTAAGCCTAGATTCATCTCTGCCTAAGTCTTTTTGAGGAGAGCAACTTATTTGTGTAATAGATTGCCATGTAAGCCCATTGGAGGCATAACATCTTATGAGGCTCTATTTTGTAAGAAGCCGAATCTTAAAGATCTAAGAATTTTCGGATCTACTTGCTATGTTTTTCAAGCATTAGATACAAGAAAAAAGGATGATCCTACTTCTATAAAAGGGATCTTTGTTGGTTATGCTGAAAATAGCAAAGGATATAGAGTCTATAACCCAATCACTAAAAAGATTTTAGTGAGTAGAGATGCTACTTTTGATGAAGGTAACTACTACAAGTTGAATGAAAAAGCTTCTAATCCATCTTATGTCAAGGATCTTGCAAGATTTGAGGAGGAGCCTACATGTGATCAAGATCTTGAGGATCCATCTCAAGATCCGAGGACTCCAAGGAGGTCTACAAGAAGGAAGGCCGAGCCTTCAAGGCTCACATATGTTGACAAAGGTGAACAAAGGGAAGATCTTCATTCACTTACCTCTTACAATTTTCTAACATCTATGTTTGATGAGCCAAGTTGCTTTGAAGAGGCTATGGAGTCACAAGAATGGAGGGATGCCATCCAAAAGGAGTATGATGCTCTTATGGAGAATCATACATGGAAGTTTGTGGATCTTCCTCATGGAAGAAAACCACTTGAGTGCAAATGGATCTATAGACTGAAGTACAATCAGGATGGGAGCATCAACAAACACAAGGCAAGGCTAGTGGCAAAGGGGTTCTTGCAAACCAAGGGAGTAGATTTTGATGAAACTTTTGCTCCTGTTGCTAAACTAGTTTCCATAAGGTTGATCATTTCTCTTGCAACTACTTTCAATTGGCCTCTATTTCAACTTGATGTGACTAATGCCTTATAATCCTTCTTTGTACTTAAGATTCAATGATGGTAAAATCATCATTCTCATTTTGTATGTAGATGATATATTATCCTTAGTGGAAATGATCATGATGGTAGACAAGAAGTGAAAGTAGCATTGTCTAGAGAGTTTAAGACGGTGGACCTTGGTAATCTTCATTTCATATTAGGAATAGAAGTTTCAAGAGGCAAAGATTTGAATTTTATTTGTCAATCCAAATATGCTTCTTCTATTTTAAAAAAGTTTGAAATGAAAGATTATAAAGGAGTAGAAACTCCTATAGAGCAAAATGTAAAAGTTTCTAATAGTGATGATGAAGCATCCTTTGAGGACATCACACTATATTGAAGACTTGTAGGCTCCTTGATCTATCTTACTATAACTAGGCCTGATCTAAGTTATAGTGTGGGTAAACTAAGCCAATCTATGCAAAATCCATTGGTTTGTCATTAGAAAAATGCAAAAAGGGTGTTGAGATTGATCACCATGTAAGTTCAAGCAAAGGAAATCAAGCTACATCACGTGTCTTCTTCAAATTGCCTTGCTATTTTACTCACTAAAGCCTTGCCAAAGGCTTTATTTATCAAGTTAAGATCAGCTTTAGGAGTTGTAGATAGATGTATTGGATCCACACGTGTGAGGACCTATCCACACATGTGAAATGACACTTGTAATATTCAGATCCATTTTGATTAGCTTTCATTTGATTCAAATATGTCATTTCCTAAATTATAGGAGTTAGGTCCTAGATTGTAGGAATTTAGAAGGTCAACACAAACCACCAATGGATGATGTGGCAAACTTGATAGATCTTATCCAAAGTGGATATGGATAAGTACAATGAGTTGTCCCACACGCGCTGGATGCAGCTTAGAGAGAGATTATGGTGATTATGTACTTGATCCATGATGGATCCATTGTGAACCTAATGATGAGAAACATTGGTTTGTGGTGCAATCATGGTGTTTTGACTCTCTTAAGCACTTTCTTTGTGGAAGAATGCTTAGTAGATTATAAGTAAACTATTTCTCTATTATCAGGCCATACAGTAGCTGTATTTCACATGTGTGAAGTCGTGGATCATCATTTCTTGATTGTTCTTGCTTGGAATCACAAAGATTGTCAAGTAGAAGCTAGATTTGGAAGCTAGTCTTGATATAGATCAAGATCCCAAGCTACCAATCACTCTTTGTGATCATTTGTAGATCGAATTTAGTCCTTAAACTCTGAAATTTGACATCTTGTAGGATATGACAATCATTCATCATACTACAAAATCTATATGCCAGAGACAAACACAGTGAAGATAGTCAGATTCGTCAAGTTTGATGAGACTAGAACAATGGCCAACAATGATCCTATCAGTTATGAAGTTCTTGGAAGACAATAGTATGATCTACCAATCGTGACAGAGGGAGTAGAGGACGAACAATCATACGATGATGTTCGAGTCGCACGTCAATCAAGCAACGAATCAGACGAAGAAATATTCGCAAGCCAGCCTACTGCTACAACACCTATAAATCGAAATGCTTCCGGACCTACAGAACAGATAAAGGAAAGAGCATTGCAATACTAGAAGGATCTCCCAGAAGATCAACAAGAGAATGAAGAGCACCAGCAAGATTTGTGTCAGGTAGCTCGGCTTCTACATCTAAAGAGTTTTGTGGATTCAGTGGAGAGCCACAAACATTCGAGGAAGCAAAATTGAATGTCCAGACAAGGACAAATAGATCCAAGCCATGAATGAGGAGATGGAATCCATGAAGAAGAATGAGGTATGGACATTGCAGCCATTACCAGATAAGCGAAAGACTGTACAATACAAGTGGGTATACAAGCTGAAGTATGGATTGAATGGAAATGTTTCAAAGTATAAAGCCAAACTTGTAGCGAAGGGTTTTTCTCAAAAATATGGTATTGATTATGCTGAGACCTTCTCTCCAGTCATGAAACATTCATCCCTATGCCTACTATTTTCATATGCAGAAGCTGCTTATGATCTCATAATTCACATCACGCGGACAAAAAGACAACATTCTTACATGGTGAGCCAGATGAAGAAATCTACATGGAACAACCTCCAAGCTACATTTCGAACTCACTTCCTACTTATGCATGCAGAATGCACAAGAGTATCTACGATCTGAAGCAATCAGCGCGACAATGGTACAAGAAGAAAGGTCAAGCCCTGAAATTCTTAGGATTCAAGCCACTAATAGCTGATTCCAATGTTTATGTAAGAATTGCAGATGGGAAGATCATCATTGTAGATGTATATGTGGACGACACCCTGATACTCTACAAAAGTGAAGAACTTATTGTTGAGGTGAAGTATGACATCTTGAAACATTTCGAGATTACAGACCTAGGAGAAGTCAGATGTTATCTTGGCTTACAGATCGACAGAGACTATGACAAAGGAAAATTGTACCTTCATCAGTCCAGATATACCTAGAAAATTTTAGAAGATTTTGGAATGATGAATTACAAAGGAGCAAATACTCCAATGCTTGCAGAAACAATCTTGACGAATGAAGATTGTTCGAAGACTGAAGATAAAAGAGAATTGATGCAGCATACACCATACAGGAAGCTAATCCACTAATGTATCTTGTAGATAACACATGCCCTGACATTGCTTATGTCGTGTTCAAGATGAGTCAATTCAGTACGAATCCAGACTTGACTCATTGAAAGATCGCGAAGCGAATCTTGCAGTACCTTCAACTGACGAAGGATTTTGGACTGTGTTATTCTCGTGATGCAGAGTTCCAGATGCTTTCATATAGTGATGCTAGCTGGGCATCTCTCAAGGACGACTGCAAAAGTGTCGCAAGAGGATGTACCATCGCATCAGGAGCAACAATTCTTTGGGTCAGTAAGAAGCAGACCATCGTAGCTCAGTCATCCTGCGAAGTAGAATACGTAGCAGCAGTGAAGACGGCCAATGAAATCACTTGGCTCAAACAATTCCTTGATGAACTAGGTGAAACGAGGAATGAACCTCTGATTTTGCAGATGGACAATACATCCGCAATACACCTGACAAAGGATCCCGTGTTTCACTCAAGGACGAAACACATTCAATCAAGTACCACTTGATAAGGGATCTGATAAAAAAGAAGAAGCTTCAGACTATTTCATTGGAACGAAGAAGAGGGTTGCTGGCATTTTCACAAAGGCCTTAGACAAAGGTCTATTCGAGAAACAGAGGAGAAATCTTGGAGTCGTCAAGCTATCACGCTTTGAGAGGGAGATGTTTCTATTACCAAAGCTTTGCTAGAAAGAATATGATGAGAAAAAGAATTCAATAATAATAGATATAAGCAATCAAGAAGTACAAAAAAATAATGAAATAGAAAACAGAAACAAATTATATACAAAATGAAGAGAGATGAATAAAAAATAACTCTTCGTAGTACTGCCATAGATGACCACCATTGATGACAATGTGTAGGAGTACTTTGTCAAGTGTATCTAATTGGACGGCTCCATTGGGGAAGATTTTATGGATGACATATGGTCCTTCACTTATGAAGTTTAATTTTCCGGGGTGTTTCTTGGAGGTATAAAGAAGCACTTGATCACCTTGATGTAAGTCTTTATTGCGCAGGTGTCTATCATGCCAGGCTTTTTGGCATCGTTTGTTAATGAGTTGTGCGTGATATGAGATAAGTCAAGTCTCGTACAATTGAGCTAACGTAAATAGCATGTTTTGAACCTCATGTTCAATCGCAACATTCTCACATAGATCGGTGGAGAAGGTTTGCATGACTCTCAAAGAAGGCACTGAGAATTGAATAAGCATTACTGCCTCTTGACCATAAACGAGATGGAATGGTGTGATCCATCCAGTGACTTTCTTTGGAGTTGTACAATATGCGTAGACAGCTGCGAATAGCTTGGTTTCCCAATCTGATCTGCTTGTCTCAACTATCTTGTGTGCAAATTGTCAAGATATGGATAAACTAGCTACATTGTCTTGCAATATCTTATTGTTGGAGTTGTACTAGCATTCTTGGCTGGTTTTGCTGATGGAAATGAAGCTATTGGAGGCTCATTATATCACTCGTCCATGATCAAGTTCTCAAGTTTTGAGCTACTTGATGCCAATGTTTGGAGATTGTCATTTTTTGGTGAATTCATGGTCATTTTCTTGTGTCAAGTAGGCCTTGAAGATGGACTAGTGAAACCTACTTGGTTTACGGAGTCATGTGGTGCTGGATTTGCCTCATTAATGTACTCACCTACTCATGGATTTCCAAGGTTTGATGATATCTTGTGGCAAGATGGAGATGGAGGCTCATTCATGGAGTTTTATGGTGGAGACATATCAAGAAAGGACAAAGTTGGAGGAGACAAGCAAGCAAATGGTCAGCACTCACATTTATTGTTTGGTTGTTGTAATTTTTCAGAGAGTTCAAAGTTTGAAAAATGGAGGAATCATTTCATTCACATTCTATTTGGTTCTTCATGTTCTAGTTATATCTTGGTGTGTAAAATTGATGTAAGAAATAGTGAAGCATCCAATTTGGACACTATTCTCTATATCAATTATGAAAGATAATTTAGAACCTTAGAAAGGAGATCTATACTTAGGATGGATGTCATTCTAAAGTTGGATCAAAGTTCTATTGTCAAAACTGTGCCAAAACTAGTTGAAGAGGGAGTGTGAGAGATTTCAATTAGTTTAGGTAAATTGTCAATCAAAGGCCAAAATGTTTTAGACTTAGAGATAAACTTTTTGAAGTTATATTAGTTTAAGATACATTCAATAAACACTTTTTAAAAGTGTGGGAAAGTTGGTAGTCGAGTTTGAGAGAGATTCAAATTTGAACTTTGGGTACATTGAATCTAGACCCAGAAATAGTAGGGTTTACATTTTGGAGGGAAAGCCAAGTGGCCAAATAGGGTTTGGACACTCTATAAAATGATGTAACTCATGAACAAGCTCTCCTTCCTTAATGCTCTCATCAATGCAAGCTAACCCATAACTTAAAGCCTTCGCTCTCAAAACAAAAGGTAGTGTAGGTACGAACAGAATGTCTTCGAGTCGTCTGTCTCTGCCGTTTGTGTTGAGCCATAGCGAACCAATACCATTCACTTGATGCTTTGATCTGTCTCCTAGAATAATAAATCTGACAGATCTACACTCCGAAAGTCAGACATTATCCATCTCGACGTAACGAAGTGTGAGGTTGCTCCTGAATCAAGGATTATCTCCTGTGTGTCAGGTGTCGACACTGCACACATGTCTGCATAGATGTAGGCGGTCGAATTTCCGTGATTCGATCTTTCTTCGCCCATCTTTGAGCTTTCTGGCTCTTCGATGTAGGACGGACTATTATTGTTCTCCCGTCTGCCTTGAATTTGTTTGTTCCTTGGATTTTGGTAACAGTCTATGGCTGCAGGACCCTTCTTGTGACAATGGATACACTCGATCTTTGGATTTAGCCAACATGAATCGACAGTGTGTCCTTCTCGTTTGCATCTCACGCATATTTTTTTGTCGCCATTCTACTTTTCCGACTTTTCTTTGTTCTTCCATTTGCCTCTGTTGGCTTCCTCTGCTTGCTGGTCTCGATCCTGACTCCCTCTTAGGCTTGAACAGCTTCTTTCGTCTTCTCCTTGTTGTTGTAGAGAGCTTGGTCAAAAGCATCCTTGTGATCAAGGTGCTCACAGCTTCGACTTCTGTCGAATCTCGAGCACTGCCTTTTCGAGTGTCATAGCTGGATCCTTTGCTAGCAACGTTCGGGTCATCTGGAAGGATCTTGGTAAAGCTCTTAATAGATAGGTTTCAAGGGCAAGGCAAGGGGAAGCAAGCCGAGGGTAATTCATCTTCATCCTTTGCACTCATTTCAAGTTTTGAAGAACCTTCATGTGTAGAAGATGCATTGAGTTCAAAGGAATGGTTTCAAACTATGATAGATGAATATAATGCTTTGATGGAGAATGGCACATGGATACTTGTTGATAGACCTCTTAAGAATGTGATTGGATGTAAGTGGGTTTTTAAGCTAAAACTCAATATGGATGGAAGTGTAAGCAAACACAAGGCAAGGTTAGTTGCCAAAGGATTATGCATTGCACTGTTGATCAGATATTACTAGCCTTTGTTTTGTGAGTTGAACTTGTGGATCAAAAGCATATTTCAGAAGCAAAGGGCATAGATTTTGAAGAAACTTTTGCACCTGTGGCCAAGATGGTCACAATAAGGTTACTTCTTGCACTTGCTTCACATTTTGGTTGGATGCTCTTTCAAATGGATGTTTCTAATGCATTCTTAAATGGTTAGTTGGAAGAAGACATCTTCATGGAGCAGCCCCAAGGCTTCATCAAGCTTGGGATGGAAGGTAAAGTATGTCATCTTCAAAGGAGCTTATATGGTTTGAAGCAAGCATCAAGGTCTTGGAATTCAAGACTTCATGATTTCTTAGATTCTACTGGATTCACTCAAAGTGAATATGATCCAACTTTGTACATAATGTATGATGTAAATGGCATTGTACTTTTATTGATTTATGTAGATGACATCATCCTTAGTGGTGATAACATTGATGGTATTGAGAAAACCAAGAAAAATCTATCACTAGAATTTAAGATGGTAGATCTTGGTCAACTTCAATTTATATTGGGCATAGAAGTACTTAGAGGTTCATATTTCATCTTTATTAGTCAAACTAAGTATGCTCAAAGTTTGCTCAATAGATTCAATGTGCAAGATTGCAAGCATGTAGAAACACCAATGGAGCAAAATGTAAAAGTGCTCAATAAAATTGATGAAGCATCCTTTATGGACATCACTCTTTATAGGCAACTTATAGGCTCCTTAAAGTGAATAACCATGGCTAGGCCTAATCTATGCTTTAGTGTGTGTAGGCTAAGTCAATATATGCAAGATCCATTAGTGATACATTGAAAAAATGCTAAAAGGATCTTGAGATACATCTCGGGTACTCTAGATCATGGAATTCTCTATGGAGGAGATGTCATTGATTTGCATGCCTTTAGTGACTCGGATTTTGGAGGTGACAAAAGGGATAGGCAGTCCACAAGTGCGTATGCAACATTTATTGGTGGAGGAGTAGTTTCTTGGTTGTCAAAGAAAGAAGAAACCATCCCACTTTCTTTTAACCGAGGCCGAGTATAAAGCTCTCACCACTACAACAAAGGAGCTATTATGGATCAAAAGGCTACTTATGGAGCTGAAAGTCATGAGTTTAGATGTTGTTCCAACTCTCTACAATGACAACATTTCAGCCCAACACCTTGCAACCAATCCAATCTTCCATGCAAGGTCAAAACATATTGAGATCTCTCATCAGTTCGTGAGAGAGAAGGTGCAATCAAAGGAGATATCTTTGGAGCATGTGGCAAGTAGTGAATGTATTGATGATATCCTCACTAAGCCACTTCAAAGAGCTGCATTTGTGAAGTTAAGATCAGCCCTAGGGTTGATAAGCAAGTCTATGTGAACTTCAAACTACTTGTGAGGAGGAGTGTTCAATTTACACAAGATAGTTTGCACAATTACCACTTGTAAATGACTTTGAGCCATGTTGTGGGATGTCACACGAGCCAAAAGCATAGGATACCTTATTCTAAGTCAAATAATTAACCTAGCTTTGGAATGGTACCTTTGGGATATGTCCAAAGAGTGCATAGATAGGGTAGAGAAAAAGTAGGAGCTAAAAATAGCATTTTTCTCATTGTTTTTGGATCTCGAGGTATTGACTCTAAATAGGGTGGATCAAGTGGATCTTTAGGTTAGATGTTAGGTTCAAAACTAGGACCAAATAGAGCAAACTTCGAATTTTTGAAGGTGGCTTGAATCCGGTAGATGTAGATCATGCACTGAGGATTATCAGCTACTTCCCAAAACCCCAACACGAGCAAGTAATAGAACACTAGTTGTATAGAGAGCTTATAACTTATAGCTAAGACATGTGTTTGACTATGTTTTGAACACATTGGATTCCAATTTGGTGACATTGAATGCTTCTTCCCTTTTATGTCATTTGTTCTCTGCACCAAGAAAACAAGTGTTTGAAAATACTTCAACATTTACGTTAGTACCATGTTATTCACATACATTTGAGGTGTCTTTAAGGAAATATGTGGATAAACTGAAATACAATAGAGTTTGACCAAGGATGTGTACTTATGTTATAAATGTAGAAAATTTATATTCTATATTGCGTTGTGGTAAGTAGTAATATAATGGTTTATCTATGCACAAGACATTCACAAATCTTTATTATTCATAACTCTATCATCCAAGGATAGTGGAAAAATCATTCATACATATTGACGCTTGAGAGGCTCGAGAGTGTTTCTTCAAAGTGTTAAAAATGAGAAAATCTAGATTAAAATGACATTCCAATTTGTCAAGGTTGCCATTTACATAAGGTATAATCATCATGGAGTGTTGTTCAAGCTACAAGATACAGTGCAATTAAGAAGGCTAAATTTACATATTGTTGGGCTAAGATTCAACATACTAAAGATTATACTTGGAAATAAATTCTATAGGTGTTTATGATTATTAAAATGCTTATCCCAAAAAGTCACTCAAGTTGCTATGCAAAGATTAAATAATGGCTAGTTATTGACTTCCTTATGTATGAGGGCTTTGCAAAGCACTCATACATCTCCATCCTTGAATGGAACTAGACATCATGATTGGTAGAGAAGAATTGCTTGCCTAGTTGAGTACAAATGTAATTTGATTTTTTTAGTGTGTCAATATCATTGCTTAACATGACAAAATGATCTCATTAGATCAAGTTACAACCACATTTTGTAGCCCATGGGATATGAGGTGTGCGTTGCTTACACTCCACTAAAAGCAAAGTTTGGGTGTCCACTGCCATATGGAGAATCTTATCCAGCTTGGCCACAAAAAGGGACTTGTAACATTATTTGCACTACCCCCCCAAAAAAAAAACCAAAAAAAAAAAAAACAAAAAAAACAAAAGCATTCAGATGGTGTCACTTTCAAAATCCATGTGTTTCAAGGGGGTGTGCTAGTCAATGCCTTGTAAGTTTGCATGAAGGCTATCTTGTTGCACTAGAAGGAGCTATTATACGGCTTGAACTAAATAACATCCTAGCGTCAACTGAATTATATGTCAACAAATTTGCTTCCCAAAAACTAGTCTTACCCCTTTGAAAGCAATATTTTGTTGCTTTGCCCACTTTGAGTTGTGGAGAATCATAAGCTCAACCCGTGGTATTGCTGCAAGGTTATTCATACTTCATTGAGGGTGACATTAGTTAGAAGCTAGTTTTGGGGATAGGGGCAAGATGCAAATAGTCTTATGTGGTCTAAATATGTTGCATATCATAGAAATGTAGCGAAATAGAGGAGTTTTTGACAAGGACCATCTCAACCTTTTAGTACTTGAATGTATTGCCCTTGCCATATCATTATAACAGAAATAGTTTTGATGGTTGATTATTTTCTTAGACTTAAATTTATGATATAACGATTGTGCAACTCAATTTTTTGTTTTAGTTTACATAGTCGTCTTGGATTCATTCTCCAGTTCAAAGATTATATTGGAAAAATTAAGTGAGAGCCAGAACCCCTCTTTTTTGTATTGCTTATACCTTCTCTTAGGAGAAAAGAATATTGTAGTTTTTTTTTGCAAAAAAGGAGAGCAAGAGACAAATCGCCTTTGGGGAACCTAGTTGTAATTATGCTCTTGACTCATACATAAAAATTCATATGCTTGTTTTCCTAAAATCACATGCTCTAGAAATTTTCATTTTAAAAGACTTGTTGATGTTCTATTTTCATTTTAAGTGCTTGGAAAAGATGTTGACTTCATTCCAGAAGTATCTACTTTTGAGAAAATGGGAGACCACTAGACAATCACACATTTTCAAGTTGAGTTGGTTGAGTGTAAACCAAGGTACTTGTGGGCTAAAGTTGACCTTTCTAGCCTGTAACACATAGCATTTCAAATTTATTTTGAAAGAGTTCGAGGAAGATGTCTACCACCATATCTCCTAACAGTTATATAGGTGAGAAGTTCACAAGAAGGTGGCTACAATGCTTCCGTGATAACATTGAGGGGCTAGGGGGGTACCCCATTATAGTCAGTTTGGCTAATATTGTTACTTGTGGCAATGGAGACCCAGGCTCTAATCTCAGTCGATGAGTGATATTGAATACTCAACTTTTTGTGGCACATGTGAATGACTAAGAAATGCAAGAATATGGACGAACTTCTTGTAGATTTTCAATGTTTGGCACTAGCAAACATGCTTAACTATTAGATTTGGAGCTCGACACTATCTGGTGACATAAGACTAGGTGCCCACATTATCCATCTTGGTCGGGATCGAGCTTCATTCTGCATATGCGGATGATTCAAAATTGCACGATTTTTATGAACTATCAAATATTCTCTTTACTCTTTTCTAATTATATCAATTTAGTGGTGACGTTTGAGGATCATCGTGTATGGTATGTGTTGTGTTTTTGTACTATGAGCCTCCTTCCTACAAGGTGTGCCATTTTAATATGTTTAGCTTATTATCCTCGCTACTATATTTAGTCCATTTATGTGGGGACCCAAGGCTCGATGGCCCTCTTTCAACTTTAGTGTAGATTTTGTATATAATCAAGTATATTTGTAACCCATCGTAGAAAAACATAAATGCATACGAATCTTGAAAGAGAGACTCAAAAAGTTTCCTCTCAAAATGCCGAGGCTTTTTGAGAAATATGCTTTGTGCAAGCGGCCAACACTAGAGAAGACAATCTCAGAATAGTGTTGTGACTAGTATCAAGAGGAATGGCCACATAGACAATTACACTAAAGTGGGGATCTCCACGCTCATCTAGGGTGATAAGCATTGGAGTGGGCACCTATCTTGCCATGGCTGTACAAGAATTTTCAATGTCGCCAACAGACCACCTTATCGACGAGAGGTTGGATGCTTTAGGGTTTAGGTGAATAAAACTCTAGGAGGTGTAGAGGGGGAAACATCACCTAAGCTCATCCACGACGTATTCAGCAACCCCTACCAATCTTTGATAACAAGCCAGGTACTTCTAGCATCCGCCAACAGGGTTGGCTCACGGCTATATCAATCGAGGAGTGACCATAGCAAAAGGGCCGAATGTACTCCACCAAAACCTATAGAAAATAGTCTAAGTAGTTATCACCACATGGTCATCACATTAATAAAAACAATAAACTTTACAAAAAGAAACAAGGGGCATCTTTCGAAGATTCTCATCCCACCAACTGGGTCCTCAGGGTTAGAGCACCTTTCCGTGCTCACTCCATCACTTGGGATGCTAATGCCACCTCAGAGTTAGAGCACCTTTCCAGCCCTTCCATGCTCACTCGATCACTCGAGAAGCTAATGTTCATGACAAGAACAGGTGGGAGACTGAGTGAGCAAAGTTTGCAGAATTCTCAAAAGTTAGGTGGTCGAAAGATCATGTTTACCAAGGCAGAACACGAGGGCATCCCGGGTGAACGGGTCACATGGAAAGACCATGGTTAACAAAGATGGATTTATTAACCATGGTTAAGGTTGGGTTAAGAGGGTGGCGGTGCCTCCGCTTCCAGTGGTGGTGGAGGGTTTAGTTGTACTTGGTGGTTGTTCGCGTAGGTTGTCTACCACCAGCGTCGCATCCTGCCCCGGGCCCGACCTTAGTCTTAGTGGCAAGCGAGGATTCTCACCTCTACCGTTAGATATCTAGACGAATACTGCGATCTTGCCACGTGGAAAATATAAACTATTCAAAACCTTCCACGTGCCAGCTCTGACGCGTGGCCAGCATCTAAGTGGGCGGACCTAAGGGATGTCGTGTCATCATGCAGCGTCGGCAAGCTAGGGTTTTAGACCCGCCACCGTTGGATTTTTCTTAGGAGCATGAAGATTCTGCCACGTGTCGGAGATTAACCGTTCAGAAGCCTCCAACTGGTACTCGGCCACGTGGCTAGCATGGAAGTGCGCGCACGTAGAGAAATATACTGCTGATAAGCTTCCCCAGCCCTCCCCCATATCTGGCACGCGGCGAGCTCAAGCCCCCGACCGTTGGATCAAACCAGGAACGCTCCCGATCTTACAGCTGTATCATCATGAGCCCTCACTAGGAGTCCACGTGGTGGGTTTGCGACGTGGCGGAAATCCAAGGGGGAGTCGTAGAATATTCGGGGTCGTTAAGGCTTCTCTTCGTCTTCCTCCTCTCGCGATCGCTTTAGCGAAAGAAAAGGGGAAAGCGAGAGCAAATATTTTGGTATCGAAGAGCGCGATCGAGCGAGCGAGCGTTTTCACGTTTTCTTTCCCATTTTTTTTTTCTGATTTTCCTGATATCTCTTTCGATCATCGCTTTGATCTGCAGATCTGCTTCCAAAGCATTCAATATCAAGTGCCTGCTGCATCATAGCTGCGATCTATGCGCAAATAACGCCTCTCTCTGCTCTCCAATCAATAATAATATGCGTTTTCTCAAAGCAGTAGCATCTCATCTGATTGCCAGCACCAGCTCTTCATTTCCTCAAAGGTTAGTGTAATAACATAAGTTTTATTGCCTTTGGTTGTGGTTCGGCTCGTCTCTTGCTTTCGATCCATGTTTTATCATCACCGGTATCAAAATTATAGGGGTCGTTTCAGTTCTAATGCTTAAGATCCTAAGGAATGTGCTTAATCTTTGCCTTTAATGAAGAATCGTTCCAGTTTTGAATGAAGCAATATATTTAATCTGTAGCTTACGTTAAATTTGTATGCAGTGACAGCATTTTGTCATTCTATGTTATGATATCATACGGATCTTGCCCGCAATGGCTTCTAAGTTCTGCCTTAGGAAGATGCACGTGACCTTTAGAAGCGATTCTGATGCAAGAAATATCAGCATTATATTTGAGATATGATGCCACGGGTAGCTATGAGGATCACTATTCGCAACTGTATCACAGGCGGCTTGAAGAATTCGGATTTGATAAAATATTCCATGTACTGTTTGCTGTCATAAGCTTGGATGGCTAATCCTTAGCTCCAGTTAGAACGTACTTGAATGTTTTATTTTTTCACCTTCTAGTATAGAGAAGCTTGTGATCGGTGATTCATTCAAAGATTGATGGTTTGCAATCAAGCTTGTCTCCGCTATCCCGCTTGAGAAAGGTCAGACTGCTGCTTTCTCGTGCTGTCAATTGCTGGATCCTGTTTCTTCTGGCCCCTGTAGAGGGTTAGGATCATGCTGTTGTGCTTTGTTTTTAAATTGCTAGCACTAGTAGCCCTCCCTGTCTTCTTCTTTTGGATCAAATTTACCTTTTTGATCTTAAACTTTTTACTTCAGCCTTTGCAGCAAAAAAATTGGTTACAAGGCAGTGTTTTTCATCATTTCTGAGATTACACATTGGAATGTGCTCCCTCAGTTCACTTTAATTGTGAAAGGTACTCTATTTCAAAGATTTGCAGATCTCTAAAAGTTTACTAAAATCATTCATTGTAGGTTTTTAGGACTGTGTTTTGTCTCACTTTATCGGGTATTCAGATCATCACTATACAGTTGAGACTGCTTAGTAGCCTTAAAGCAAGTGGCCTTTGGATCATCTAGAAAGTCTACTGAGGAAAGTTAGGGTCTTATTCAGAGGAAGAACTTTTTTTCGTTCCAATCTATGGTGTTTTGAAATGGCATAATGGACCCAGAGCGTTTCTAACGACATTGATCTGGTTCCAGAACGTTTTGTGATGTGTGTTCCGCAGAACGCTACATAAAATGCATCGTTTGTAGGATAAAAATGGAAAAAAAAAATCTCCTTAGCTGTGTTCCGGATTAGGTTGCAGTTTTCTCGATAAGAAGATTCCTTATGCTTTTAGGAACGCAGCACAACTATGGGTCCAGTCATTCTTGAGTACAAATACTTCGGGGTGCTAAACCTTGATCATTCCAAAAATTTTGTTCTTCTTTAGGTGTTCTGCATATACGAACTTTTGTTCAAATTCTGCTAGTCAAGTGTTAAGTATCTGTTTTAGAAGGGTTGTAGGCCAAAACGTCAGCTCTCAACGAAACTGCTGAACAGAGATTGGTTGCAGGTAAGAGATATACTCGATCAAGGTCTTAGAGGATGCATTCAGCTGGAAAAGCGAGTCCAAGGTGGGGAAATGGACAGTTGGTAGAAGAGCTAAGAGCAAGGGAGGACGCTGACAGAAAGGTACAAGAGTCTTTGGACACGTTGTTTAGGCAAACCATGGGGGATTCTTATGCATCTTTGACAAGCAGGTCTGGAGAAAAGCCAGTTCAATGCATCTATTGGCCAGACGCTTTTGACCAACAGTTGGCAAGCAGGCTAACTAGAGGACTCAAAGTGGAGACGGGTTTAGAGATGAGAGATGAAGGAGCTGATGGGAACTTTCCTGCTGGCTTAAGAGAGTATACTAGCACTGCTATGAATGGTATTGGAGGTCTGGGTAAGACTCTCCAAGCATCAGGAGAACGGTTGCACTCCTTGAAGGTTCCTCAAGCCGTGGTGGCTTTTGCCCAAGCAGCAGTTAAGGTCAATGGTCAGTATCAAGACTAGTTTTCAATCCTTAGGTATATACTCTATCAACAAGCTGAGTTTTATGTTTTTTGTTGTTCTGTTTGATGCATAAGTGCGAGTTGATGCTGAGAAAATGAGCAGTTTTCTCAGATTTAGCAGGATGGCCATTGTTATCACCTGCCAAGATTCAAATGCAAAAATGCGAAAAATGCTCTCAGGAATTCTATTCTCCTTTAAACTACAAAAGACATTCAAGAATCCACAGGCGCTTGCTCCATGCTAATAAGGTGGTTTTCACTGCGGGGCCAAAGCTTTTGGTACCTCTTGATCAATTTCTTTTATTAGACTTGTATGTATTCTAAAATCCTAACTTTGGTTGGATGTCGGATAAATTTTGGTTTACTATTGTTCAATCTTAGCAGGAAGATTTGAAGAAGGAAATGGCCAAGATTGCTGCTTTTTGGAACAAGGTATGTCATACCTACAACGATACAAAGGACTGAATTTTATAGGAGTTAATCTATTCGAACACATGCACAATCTCTTTTTACTTCACAGACACAGCCTCTCTATGCACATCATTGTATGCCTGTTTATGTAGATTGATTGTACTTATGTGCTTCAGGATTGAATATAACCAGTTGAAATCTCGTTGTCTGATCATATAATTCTGTTGTATAATGTATCTAACTATGTGGCCCTGTATCTGCTTAATTATCTTGCAGTTGACCTTTGAAGAAGCCTCTCAAATTCTTTCAATCAAGAATACAGTGATAGAGGTAAATACATGACAGTGCACCCTTGCAACATGACCCTACTCGTACATTTGGTTGTAAATCCATGTATATGTATCTATGTAGGGAGTTTCTGCAAGTTCGTCACAGTTGGGGAGGCATGTTTTACCTTGAATATTGAAGGCACATGCCATTGCAATCTGCAAAACATCTTTGTGTACTGAACGTACTATGTATTCCCTGAAAATAGATATATGCTTATTGCTTTTGTTGTTCTTTTGTGTGAAATTTTTATGGTCTTCCGAACATGCATATCTTTTCTTAGGATTTATCTGGCTCAGCAACAGTCAGGGCGTTGACAGCTCTAATACGACAGCCTGGCTTATCGCTCCTTCCGCAAACATTCGTGAAGTCTGGAACAGCACTACTTGTAAGTCATTCAATTTCAAAATTCAATCGATCTCTTGCAAGGTTTTAGATTCAGCATCAATGTGAATGGTGATCTTTGACATATTCTATTGATATTTGTTTGCTGGGTTTTTGTTCTATATTTCTGATGATTGCAATCACATCTTAGTTATTGTGGATTATGAAAGTTGGCATTACGATCTCCTGTACGTTGGGTTTTGACGTAATGCAGTAACAATTCAAGTCCCTCAATCTACAAGCTATCAAAACTGAGGTCCCTCCAGGTTTTGCAAAGCCAGTGATTTATTTGACAGCACTTTAGAAAAACTCAGATGAATCTGACTGACTTCTTAATTTTGATGACCAGGATTCACGTTCTGACTCAATTTTTAGGTTGATGTTAAGGTTCCTAGAAGTCTTGCTTAATCCTCTTATTGGTACAAAAAACAGTAAGTGGCCGTTCTAGCTTGCCACTAGCTTGCCATGACGAGTCACATTTATTGCCGATCAACATTTTCCTTAGTAGTAAATACCTAGATAGCTTCAAATTTTGGTAGGAATGTAGTTCCAAGCGTATGGAACAGGCAGGTACAGAACATCACCCTATATAAATAGCTTCAGATTTAAGTAGGAATCATTGTTCCTATCATATGGAATGGGCATGGACAGAACGTCACTCCTTGTCCTTTATGAATTTGTGAAATACGCAGAATAACCCGAAAATGAGCAGGCAGGGGCTTGTACTGTAAGGCAGCATACCAGGAAAAAACGTACTTTAGGGCACCAATTGTTTTTTTGGCAGCAAATCAACGTAGGGCTGCAAATTAATTTTCAGCCACTTTTAAGGGATCACTCATCAATTTTTTTTTAAACAGTATGTACGTATGGAACACAGTATATATTGTACCAAAAGGTATGGAATGGGGTTATATGGTTATCATCTTCCACTATAACTTTAGTGCGTGACTATCAACTCTCAAGAGTGCTACTTTTCCTATTCCACACCTCAGACAATTCTAGAAATACACGTACAGGGTTTGTGGGGTTCTAATTTATTGTTATTGAATGAAGTAATTTCTTCAGTTAACTGCTCTAACTCACTTTCTATGTGGTTAAGCAATTGCATTAAATTCAAGCTTGAGTTAATGAGCTTTGGGTAAACTTAAAGATGCAGACTTTCCTGTAAGTTTAGTTTAACGAGCTGATAAACTTTTTTAACTCTTGTTGTAATTACTGAAGAGTTGAACCTCAGCCTATGCTTTGCCAAACCTATGACTCCATTGCTGTACACTGAACTTTATCTGGATGATCAAAGTTCTGTTTCAAAAGCTTGGTCGAGATATTTTTAGCAACAAACTAAAGTAAATTCATTGTTAGGACCTTGAAAGCCCATTTTCCTTCTAAATTTTTTTATAGATGATTTTTGTGTTTATAGCACCACCCTGAGCATTCAAAAAAACTTTGCCCAACATTGGATAAATGTTGGGCTACTGCTACATATCTACACGCAGAAATACTAAAATTGCTGAATTTGATGATTTTTGTTCTTGGCTGCAATTTTTTTTAGATAAGTTGTATATGATCATTTATTCAGACAAAGAGGGGTATTCATTGGTACTAATTTTGCAATTCATCTAGCAAACTTTAAAGTTTTCTCTTAAAAATTTGAATCCATCCAAAGATTGGTTTTTGCTGGTCCTTTTTTTGTATGAGCTAAGCCTTGCTAGAGGGTATGTTGATGACTTATTAGTTCGATGTAGCTTTTTGGATAAAGACCCTGAGTTTTTCGTGGAAGAATCTATCCTAAATACTTATGTGAACTCAAGTCTATAGTTAGTGTTGATAACTGCAACTTTTTGAAAGTTTCTGTATGTCAGATTAATTCAGGCTTATTGGTTGATGTTTTTGTTGAAAGGTTGGAGAATATAATAATGTTAAGTTGTTAACATAGGTCACGTTTATGTACACTACTTGCAAATGTATAAATAAGTTGCTGAACAATGGGTTTGGCTCCCAAAGTGATGCTTATAGGAAATAGCTGTACACAGTTTTTAGCCCCGAAGCTTATCAACCTGTTTGAGTCCAAGCTGCTATGGTTAGGAGCAAGGTGGGACTTCTCAATTTTTTTAACATAATTATTTGCTGCAAGCTTGTCCTTATTGGGTACTTAACAGTGATATGAATGCTACAGTTGGTAGCTTGCATAGTTGCCGTTTTTAAAATGGAACACGTTCCATTCCGCAACGGGCCACCCCACAAAAACAAATGAAAAAAAATTCGTAAATATTTAGCGAAGGATTCATTCCGACCCCGGTTTCAGCAGATTTAGTAGATTACAGGTTCAGAGCTTGAAGAGGGGACACTCTTGCTTAAAATGGCCAACTGAGGTGCTGGAAAAGAAGATCAGGCCACCCTAGTGCACAGAAATTGGTGGCGAAGTTTCTGTGACTATCATCTCCTTCATTCAAGGTTCATTCAAATGTTCAGATTCATTTCCTAACATGGTTTGCCACATCATATGTCCCTAATCAGAAACACTTTCTTCCTTGGAAACGAGCTCAGTCTGCTGGCAGAAGAACCTTAAGAGCTGCAATCTGTTGAGAACTCAAGGACATTATTATGCCAAGGAAAAAGTGTAAGGGTTGTTTTGGATGAATGCCATCAACAAAAGACGGAAGATTTACTTACTTTTCCTGTAGTTAATGATGGAATCAAGAGAGATAAAGCTCTGAAAAACCAAGGCCCAACCAGCTGTGGAGAGCAGTAAGTTCAGTCAACAGCTTCATTTTGTGACTTCATGAAGGAGATGATAGTCACAGGAAGCCACCAATTACAATTTCTGTAAACTACAAATGCTCATCTGTGCACCACCTGTTTTTTAATTATAAAAAAAAGGTTCCGACCCAAAATGGTCGGAACGGGTTTCTAAGTGCCTGCATGTCTAAATGGAAATTAGATGGCGCATCTCAATTAACTTGTCCAGTGTATTCTCTTTGATGTTGCTGTCTTGCGAAGGCTTAGAGTTGGAACCAATTCGTTGTTGTGGTCGTTTTTCGAAAAGTCCAAGGCCCCGAGAACCTCATTGTGAAATCTTCATTTGTTGTTTTTTCCCCGAAACTTTTAGGGGAAGGAATTTTTCAAAGGGAAAAGAAAAATAAAATACAACAAAATAAATCAACATAAAAAGAAAATACAACAAAATAAATCAGCATAAATTGTTTCGAACATTTGGAACGCATTTTGTTCTGAACATACAGAATGACACATTCTGAACCTTTTAGTTCGGAACAGGTATTTTTGTATTCAGATAGTAACTTGTGCTTGGGTACTGATGAGACCATGATTATGCTTGCGGGCTGATATGTTTTGATGTGGATTCTTCGAATTAATGGTGAAGCTGGAGAAAGCAACTTCTTACGCAGATGAATAGAGTTAAAACTTTCTTGATTTAAACTGATATCGTGCTTCTTTCAGGATGTTGTGCAAAGTAAGGGATCAACACGTCTGATTTCAGCAGATGAGTTGTTCAGCATCCTTGATGATGCAAGTGAAAGCACCTTCTTGTGTGGAGGAATAACTGCCTCTGTGCAGCGATTTGTGTATCGTGGAGAAGCTGCAAAGCTTGGGCTTGAAGATAGGAATCTGCTCGCTTCCTTGGCTTTTTTAATTGAACAGAAATTAGTAAGTGTTTAACAAAATAATATGGTATAGGTCAAACCATGCCTATCTTAATGGTGCAGTAACATCAGCTGTGCTAGCATAGTTAGTTAAAGGTGTACCAACCAGCCATGTTAAAAGATATGTAGGATAAGTTTTTTCTTGATATCCATATTGATGCTTTTATGTAACATTCTTAGTCCATAGATGAGCTTGGTACATATGGAAGGACTTAGTTGAAAGACTTGTTGTGACTGGATGCTGTCAGGTGAAGGCTTGGATGATTGATAAAGATGCAGAAGCATTACGTTGCCAGAAAGAGCTAGTAGAGGAAGAAGAAGCTGCTCAAAAGAGGTAGAAGGTTTTTATTACGATCAAAGGCTAGAATGATTGTTAAGTGTATAACATGCATTTTTCTGCAGCAACTGACCAGAGGCTTTGTTTTGAAACTCTTCAGAAGAGAGAAACTTCTAGAGAAGAAGCACAAAAAAAAACTGAGACAGAAGGAGAAGGAAAAGAAGGAAGCTTCTTTACGGTTAGTATTTGATGATCAAGAGAATGATGTGATTGACGATGATCGCATTTTGAGACTTGAAGAAGGGGATTCACCTTCGGCAAGTGGATCTAGCTCTGTGTCCCTTTCATCTTCTGGACACGATCTAAATCAGACACAAAGCTCTGACTTGCAAATGGCACAGTTTGTTGCACAGTTGGAGGAGAAAATTCTTTTAAAGTCAATGCATACTTTCGACCGACTGGTGAGATCAGCCTATGAAGAAGATCTTGAGGACGAAGAGCATCACAATAGTAAAAGTTATATTTTGTCCTCTCAGGAGCAAAGTATTTCTGAACTTGTCAATGGACAAATGAATACGATGCACAAAATAGAAGATCACAGCATACTGGAAGCTGCAGAGCCTTTATATGATGATCAAGTTCATCAGGAAACATCTCCTGCTCTTTTCCAAGACAAGGATGAGCTCTCCAAATCGGAAAATAAGTTTATGTGTAGATATTCGAAGTCTTTAAGCTATCAAAAGTTCTCTCACCAGCTTAAGAAATCAGACGAAAACCATTCGTCTCAGAAGAAGGCTGGAAAAGTTAACCAGGAAAGAGTAAGGTCCGAGCAGCTGGAGTCTTCTCTACAGTCTACTAGGAACTTCTCAGATGTTAATTCTACTGAGGACAAATATTTAGGGGGTCCTTACATGAATAAATTATCATCTAAAAAATCACACTTAATTTTGACAAATGGCATGAGAGTAGAGCAGTCCGTGTCGGTGACAACAGTCGAGAATAACGTTCTTCCACCGAAACTTCAGCACTATCGTAGCAAACTCTCAAAGCCAAGCAAAGCTTCAGTTAATGTTCTTAGTGGTAATACAGTCTGGGCAATAAAGACTCCACTAAGTCCCTCAGTTGATCCAACTAAGAATGTTGGGGAGGGTACAGTCAATACAGCTACATGTAGTGATCAAACAGACAATATAAATATAGAGTTCTCTCAAATTTTGCCAGCTGAAACTCCCAAAAACAACAAAATTAGACCAGATGAGCGTGAGGTAATTTCATCCCCAACTGATACTTTCTCTTCATCTAAGTACGAGCCAAATGACTTGGATACAGTTCATGAGATCAGATTAAAATCAAGTGGCACCTCAAGAAGTGTCATGCAGGGCTCAAGTTTGGAGCCTTATGTTCATGCTGAAGAAACAATATCTGACAGTGCAACGATTCAGGGTACTTCAAATTTATCTGTAGGCGCTTCTGTGGCAATGGAGGAATCTAGAGTTGTCAGTATGCCCAATGTGGCCGAGAATGAGCTTTCATATGTAAGTAATGCTTTGACCACTTTTGAGCCAGTGGAGAGCATTGAAGATGCGCTTTTGATTGGGTCGTTGAAGGTTCCGCTTACTAACTTAGTAGCAGAGGCATTTGGACAAAAGAGTTCTGTGCTCATCAATGGTGTAATTTTGAGTAGCACTGATAAAAGATCTGTAACCATGAGTAGAGTGGGGCACAATTTGCATGAGTCCAATGTGAGAGACATTCTTGGCGCTGAAGATTACCCAAGAGGTTCAGAATTAACACCTAATAGTGTTAGCAGAAACAGTTCAAAAGCTAGCAGCATAAGTGATGGAGAGAAAGATCTGGTCCAAAGCGCGATTCTGTTCACAAATGGGCAGGTTTCAAAGCCGGAAGCTCTGTCCAATTTTGGAAATTCTTCAGCTTTGGGAAAAGCAGCACGAGCAGCACGAGCTGTCGGGACTTCTGGGTGGGATCATCAAGATGAAACTTTCACCAGATCAAAGTTACCAATGAAAGATATATCAACATTAGGTACTTCTACCTTGTTTGGTGAACAAGCCACAACTTCTCATTTAAGGACTGGTTCCCTAGGGAATACTTCAGAGCTTGACCTGAATGATCCAGGTCAAACTGTACTCGCATCTCAGAACCATGTTACTTCAAGCTATGGAGAGGCACAGCTGATGGCAAGAGAAAGAAAAACTGAAAGCGGCAAATGGTGCAAAAACAAAGATGGAAACTTGCCAGTTAAACTCTCGGATCAAAGATGGCTATCCATTTCAGATGTAGCTGTTGCTGCCTTCCTTTCTGACCGTAAGCATTTATTGACTTGTGTAACAGCTACAAATCTAGTTCAATTGGCAATTTAACCTTCAATGTTTTTAGTGTGTTTACTGATATTACATTCCACATGGATGTGATTTTTGTCTGTATTAGGGTGGAAGTTGGCAACAAAAGCAATGGAAGCAGCTGCAGCATCAGCTTAGCATTGTATGTTCTCATACTTTTGACAACTCATACATAAGCTCTGATGTTTCTCATGGGCAGCAACGCTTTATAGCAATCATACTTATGATATCGTCAAGTTGAAGCAGCTTTTTTGGAATGGATTGGAAGATGGCTTCAGTATACATACTGACTGTACAACGAGATAAACTTTCAAGATCAAACTACGGAATTTAAGTGTGCACACAGAGGGAAGGGATAACTTTACCTGCTGGAAGTGGTCAATGACTTCAGTGATATAAAACTTGACTTCGGCTGATCTTTGTAAAATGTTGCCATCAAAGATCCTTAGAGTTGGTATTAGGTGTTTTATAGAAAACCATATCCAGCATTTGCTTGCAGGTCACTTTCTCTGCCACATATACTACAAATTAGGACCATTTGTGTCTGTACTTGCAGAGGTCAATTTTTAAAGAAATTGTTGCATGGGCATTGCCATTGCAATGACCAGTGGTAATAGAATTATAGATTGCCAACTCGCATTTACTACTTCTCGTTGTTGCATATTCCTATTTTCAAAGCTGCTCCCTTGCTATCAGGGTCATAATGAATTATTGAATGAGTCAAACTCGTGAAGATAAATTGTGTAGTTGTAGAAGTATCTTTGACAGCTTAAATTTCATGACATCTTAAGGTGCATTTGTTCAGCTGATGCCTGTTACGTTCACTGTAGATCAGTCTAGGAGGCTGCTGGAATTTCCTTCTTTGGACTGGGATTTGTTGACTAGGTCATTAGAGCTGTCAGAGTTCTCTTCACCAAGACCAACTACGAGCTTGGAGATGCCATACTGGATCTCTTGAGTTTCTCTTGGAAGAACTTTTTAAAATCTTTCTTTTAATGGTTTTCTTTGCATATGCTCTTATATTTAGCCATTAACTGAGGAGGTTGTGTGTTGTGGGCTCCTTATATGCTTTTACCCTCCTTTTCTAATGAACTTTGAGTCCCCAATGTTTCCATCCGGCCTTTTTAAATCAGGGGATTCACCGATTCAAACTAAGAACCTGGCCTCAGCTTTTTGAACTGGAGAATCGATTTTAGGGGTTAGAAAATTCATTTTTGCTCTGAGGTTACCGTAGGCAAGTTTTAAGCATACAATGAGAGTGTGTGTTTGTGTGTGTGTATATATACATATATATATGTATGTATATGTATATATAGGTAAATAGATAGACACGATCAATGATCATGTACCAACAACTGTCAACCACGTGCATCATATAGCTGGTAACAGTATGATTAATCGGTCGTTCTTCGGATTTCATTCTGAAAATCAAAACTTGTGGAAATTTTGTGATTTTATAAAAGTGACAAATTGGAAATTTTTTCTTGAACCCTAAAACCGATTTGCCTATTCTAATTCATTCGAACCAGTTTGGAATGGAATTGTGATTAACGATGACTCAAAGTGGAAATCGAAGGACAGTAAAGCTTTCGCGCCTATTATCCTCAATATATCAGATACACAAATTGGACACATAGCTGAAGCTAAAACGTCAAGAGACGTTTGGGACATTTTGAACTCACTATATGATGTGAGGGACGTAACCACTAAGTTACATCTACGAAGGAAATTCTTCACATTCAAAATGTCTGTTGGTGATTCACTTCAGAGTCACATTAACTAGTTTAAGAATCTCTTTCAACAGATGGTCGCTGTCGGATCAGTCGTTGACGATCAAATCGCAATTATGACATTGCTTTCAAGCTTGCCCTCTGCCAGTTGGTTTAAGCTTAGTTGGTCAAAATTCGAGGAAAGAATTTTGACCAATTAAGCTTAAACCAACTGGCAGACAGGTGCCACATAGAGAGTCACCTCCTGGCTGAGCCCCTGACTGCAGCTGGAAACTGGTTGTTGCCAACATCTGTTCCATGCATCCAGTCCTGGGAGCAAACTCCAATTGTTACATTGGGTTGCTAGAGTGCCAAGAACCTGTGTTTGGCAAAGCCTGGAACTGGCCTTCACTTTTATCCAGTTCCCAGATGTGCACCAGGAATTGGCAACGCCAATAGCTCATTGGGCAGGGTCAGGGTGAGTCAGGCTTGAAAATCTGTGCAATTAATTCGAGCGTAGGTGATGGAACTATCCGGTGTCTGATTTAGCACTCAACATAAATGAGGATCCTCACTACATGCCAGAGCTTGCAATGTGTTCTGTAAGCAACCTGGCACTATAAAGAATCCAAGAATAACTTGCTATCTTCATTAATAAGCAAAAGTTGTCTACTACATCACAAAAAAGTTTGATGATAACTACTATAAAAATAATTGATTGCACACACAACTTATCTATGACAAAAAGATCAAGATTACCTTTACTTTTCCATGGAACTCAATAATAATATTCTTCTTGAGACATCCATTTATAATTGAATGACATCACACATCAACGAAGACACAAAATTCACATCCTTGAGGGATATATATATATATATATATATATATATATATATATATATATATTTGCATAAATCTCACACTAGTCTCTACTATAGTATCATTGATTGGTGTACTACTAGTAGTGTACTTTTAAAATGACTAACACCTACTACAAGGATGTGGCATGGCATGTGCCACTGTGTCATTTATCACATTTGTGAAATATGAGTGAATTTATAACAAAAAGGGTCTGAAATGGATGCAATCAATCCACAAGAGGGATTGGATGCATTGCCACCAGGGATTCTATCATCAAATGCAAGCTAGAATTGATGCTACCTTGAAAACAAGCAAGAACAATCTAATATCGAAGTGATTTATCATCCAATGGGCTTCACACGTGTGAATATAAGGGTGTTGTACGGACGAAGACCCAAGCACAAAGTACTAACATTGATTGAAGCATTGGATCACAAAAAGGAGTGAAGTAGTGGTAGACCTTTGAAGAGCAATCTTGTGAGTCTTTGAGAGACTACAAGCCTCATGCATCTTACCACTCTTGGAAAGGAACTATGGTAGGCTAAGTGCTGCCTTTTTGTTGCACATGTTCTCCACTTGCGTCAACTCCTCCTTTGCCATCATTATACCCACATTGGAAGCATTTGCATTAAGCTTAAATGAACTCCCTTGCTTGAAACCACTTGCCACGCACTCATCATTCTTGAGGATTGAACAAACACCAATCTTGAAATGTAAATCAATACCATTATCCACCAATTGATCAACACTCAACATTCTTGATGATTGAAATTACAAAAAGCACATTGTCTAGCTTCCTTGAAGATTCTAGAGTACACATCAATAAAAGATTACTTTGGCATTATAGATTTGGTCATTTGCATTATGCATATGTATCCAATATGTCTAAATAGTCTACAGTACTTGATCTTGACTATCCATGTAGGAAAGTCGAACTCCCTATCTGCTAGGATTTCGTTATCAAAAAGTGGGCTAGGAAACCATTTAGATCAAGTCATCAACATGTAGCTAAAGATCTGTTAGACATTGTGCATGCAAAAATATGTAGCGCAATGCAAACTTTGTCATTGGAAAGTGCCAAATTCTTTATTACGTTTATTAATGAATATTATAGAACAATTGTATATTCCATTAAGCATAAGTCAGAGGCATTCAGCTTCTTCAAGACATTCAAGGAGCGAACAAAGAAAGAGACTAGTGAACCCTCAACCAAGGCATAAAGCAAAAACTCATCACTCTTTATTCGCCTCAGTCAAATGGGCTTATTGAGAAGTAACCGTACCTTTGTCAAATCGGCTAAGTGCATGCTAGCTCACGCATCACTACCTAAACCTTTTTGGACTAAAGCTATTTCAACTGTAGCTTAAATCCAGAATAGATGTTCGACTAAAGCCCTCTTAGGTAAAATTCTTCATGAAGTTTGGACATGATCCAAACCATCAATGAAGAACCTCAGAGTGTTCGAATGCATCGCCTACATTGAGATCCTTAAAGAGACCAAGAAGAAATTGGATTTTCAGAGTCTCAAATCCATATTCGTTGGTTATGCTCCTTCGGACAGAATCTACAAGTTGTATGATCTCGATACCTTGAAGATGTTCTTCAGTAGGGACTTTTTGGACAAGATCATCAGTCTCTGCCACCTCCAAGAAAATCAATCAGAGTTTACACACAAGATACAAGGTATTTCGATGAATTTGTCTGTTATCTAATCCAAGAACTGATTACAATCGATGAGGCACTTAGTCAGACAGATTCTGATCTCTGGAGAAAAGTGATGGATAGAGAGTATGTCTCTTTAATCAAGAACTAGACATGGTCGATTGTTGAATTGCCTACCAATCTAATCGATTGCAAATGGTCTTTAAGATCAAATACAAAGCTGATGGGAGTATCGATCGCAGAAAAGTTCGACTTGTAGCACGAGGATTTTTTCAAATCTCGAACATCGACTACAATGATACTTTTAGTCTTGTAGTCAAACACTCCTCAATCAGAACACTCATATCGTATGCTACTGCAGCCAACCTTGAGGTACATCAACTTGATGTACAAATAGCCTATTTGAATGGAGTAATCGAAGAAGACATCTACATGACGTAGCCTAAGAGATACGTTTTCAATGGTAAGGAGAATCATGTATATAACCTCCATAAGGTAATTAGTTAGAGCTTGGTTTCAGAAGATCAACACATTCCTCATCCAACATGGTTACAAACCTAGCACTGCTGATTTGAATATCTACCTTAAGTCAATGCAACATTTCTTTATCATTGTCACCTTGTATGTTGACAACACATTGTTATTCAACGATAATGTCAATCTTATAAAAGATGGACCCATACCTAGGCCTATGATTGTCGAAGGACCAATTTTTTCAGATAACGCAAGAAAAGGAGCAAATGAGAGATTATCTCGATCAGTCGATTCTAAAATCTCTCATGTATGCAATGTTCTATACTAGACTTGATATCTCTTTTTCAATAAGCTCGCTAAGCCAATTCATGGCTAACCCTGGCATGTTCCATTGGAAGGCTGAGGTACATCCAAGATACAAAGGACTTATGTATCTGCTATGGAAAAGTTGACAACGACAATCTCCACATACTCAGTGGATACATAGATGCAGGCTGGGCGGGAGATATTCGTAAATCCACATCTGAATTTACATTCTTCCTCAACGACGGTCCTATCTCCTGGAATAGTCATAAGCAAACTTTTATTGCTCTTTCTTCCACAGAGTCAGAGTATATCCCTACTTCTCAAACTACTAAAGAGACAAGATGTTGGATTTATTCCTTCTCTCTCTAAATCTCATTGTTAATCTAGATTCATTCATGTTGTTATATATTCACACGCATTGTCGCACACTCTGCATAAATACACAAGAGTTGAAGCCATGTATCTACATGACAGTTAAACTATCAAAGGCAGTCAATTATCGAGGATGGTCCAACTATTGAAGGAGTGTCGAGTCTACCTGTCGTAAAACGTCGTGTGGGCGTGAGCGACATCGGAAGCTCGAGGATTGGAGCGCAGCGTGTAGGAACGGAAACACAACAGTTAGCAGCAGAATTATTCAAGTAGAAGAATTCATACAGAATGCACAAATGAACAACACAGTAGTGGGACAAAAATTGCACTCTGATAAAATATCAACAGTGAGTACAATAGCTTGAAGTAATAACTTTAGCTTGCTGAGCGTGATAACGCTGGCTACAGAAAAACTCTGATTAAAAGAGAGAAATTCAATTAACTCAAATTAACACTTACATAGCTTGAATCAGCTAATATATATATTTACAAGTGTCGAAGAAAAATATCTTACAAGCCTTTAATGCTATTTATGCCAATCTTTGCATATGTACAAAGTTGGTAACCGCTAACCGCCTTTGGGATATTTGGTTTGTCCAGCTGTTTTTATTGTTGTTGATAAGTTGGCGACGTCGGTCAGCCAATGTAGCAAAAACGTAAAAAATCCGAAAAAATCCGAAGGTGCTCTTAGACTGAAGGTATGCAACTTCTAAAGGTGCCCTTACACTCAAGGTATGTAAATCCCTAAGGCGCCTGTAGATTGAAGGCAGCGAAAAAGACGAAGGTGTCTTAAGAATGGTTTCTAAGGCATTCTGGCCAGCCTTATATTGAAGGTAGCGAAAAAGCCGAAAAAAGATGAAGAAGGTGCCTTTAAGAATGGTTTCTAAGGCATTCTGGCCAGCCCTATACTGAAGGCAGAGAAGAAGCCGAAAAAGGCGAAAAAGGAGAATGTGCCTATTGAATGATTTTTGAATCATTGTAGCCATTGCAAAACTACGAGCTAGTTTCAAGTACGCAGTTTCTAATGCAATTGTCTTGTGCTCATCATTTCACCTGACTTTTATTTTTTGAATTATGAATCAATTCATTGTCTTATTGCATTCAGAATAATGTCAATGTGTACGTTATGCTAATACGCCTTATCGTTCTGTTTGATGTTGCTCTCTTATTGTTTTGTCTCAATTGTCTCACGTTTACTTTTGCAACTAACAATCATTAGATTTTGTGTTTGTCTACGAAATCTATCCTATCGAGTAGAATCAGCCGAGTCATGTGGCTTGATAGTCTGATTCGATTCGATAGGCATAGTACATGCATCGCTCCACAAATCAAGAACCTAAGAATTATGTTATTTTCATTCATGTATTAATAATTGATCCAGGATCATAGTCTCATCAAGCTAAATTGTGAGGAGTGTTGAAATTTCACAATGCTAGCTTGATTAGTTTGTTGTAATTTTACTTGTAAGTGATGATGTGGCACATGCCACATGTCTAGATGCTTAGCCCTATGCCTAATGATGTAAATTCCTCACATGAGATCATTTGGCATCTTTAAAAGTGAGTACAAAATGTGCACTAGCTTTGTAGAGAGAATGTAGGACTATTTTTAATATGTTTTACATTGTTGATCTCAAGATCTTGAGGTCAATGCTAGAATTGATGGCATATTTGGGGTATTGAATTTAGGTTTAGGTCAATAATGGTTGAAGGGTAATCCTAAGTAAGTATGTTAACTTTCTTCTACCCCGTTCTCAGTTGCTTGTGGAGTTTTTGAGTGCTCAAGCTTTCTTGTTTTATTGAGCCCTTCTTTTCTAGTTATCAGTTTCTAACGGTTTTAATACCGTTGTTCTCTGTTTTTCCTCAAGCTTCTAGCTACATACTGCTTTTCCCATGGACACTCCTATGGAAGAAACTTGAGCTCCAAGTCCCGTTGGAACTGATATGGAGAATATGACGCGTGCAATTAATTTGTTGCAGCAACAAATTGTTGACATGCGGGCTAAACATGAATGGATAAAGGCCAAAATGTGGGTGCAGTCCTTTACCAAGATGGTAGACCTGTGGCTTTCGACCCAACTTAAAGTAGATATTTTACTTATGAGAAGGAACTTTTTGCTGTCATCCATGCGCTAAAGATCTGGAGACATTATTTGTACGGATCTAGATTCATGGTTATCACAGATCATGAGTCTCTTAAGTATATCTATCTATGATGCCTCGTACCTTAGAAGTCGTAAGACCCGCTGGTCAGAACTCATACAGGAGTTCGAATTCGACATTAAGTATTGTCGAGATACGTCGAATTGTGTCGTTGATGCTTTGATTCGGATTGGAGAAGTTAATCAGTTATGCTTGGCTGAGTTCCAATCCGAGTTGTATCTTTCTCTGTGAGATCTTTGTTGGACCGATGAGTTTTTTGGTCGTATTTGGCAAGAAGTCCTGGCAGGAAGCTCTATTGTGAGAAATAATCTTGGAAAGCAGGATTCCAAGAAATCTTGCAAAGAAAAGATACTCGATGATTATTCCATTCGAAATGGTTCACTTTTCTGTAGAGGAAAAGTTTGTGTGCCAGATATCATGGACATTAGGGCCCAAATCATGCACGAGTGCCATGATAGCCCAACGCGGGACACCCTAGTATACAGAGGACACTTGACCTTGTTAAGAGAGAATTTTATTGGCCAAACATGAAAGGTCATGTCGAGGCATATGTTCAAACTGTGAACAGTGTCAAGTAAATAAAGTAGAAAGACTCAAAGCAACTGGTCTGTTACATCCGTTGGAAATTCCTAGCAAGAAGTGGAAAAGTATTTCCATGGATTTTGTGGTTGGACTTCCCAAGTCTGGGAAGAGTCACGATGCCATTGGGATAGTAGTTGACAAGCTTACCAAGATGGCGCAGTTTATTCCAAGAAAAATTAATGTCAAAACTTCAGAGCTTGCACAACTCTTCATTGAAAAGTTGTTCAAGTTGTATGGTTTGCCGAATGATATTTAGTGATCGTGATTCCAAGTTCACTGGCAAGTTTGGCAGGCGGTCTTTAAAAGATTGGAATCTACCTTAAGTCTAGATCTATTTCTTCCTGAAGCTACGGCGACCTTCAGTCGTCTACGGATCACCCAGAAACTGATGGTTAGACCGAACGTGTCAATCAGTTGATGGAAGATATGCTTCGCGCATATGTTTCCAGGCGACAATCAGATTGGAAAAAGTATCTCTTAATGGTTGAGTTCGCATACAATAGTATGAAGCATTCTGCCACTAGTTTTAGCCTTTTTATGCTCTTGTACGACTTTCAGCCTTGTTCCCCTATCTCTGTTGGACTCCAAGGTCTCAAGGTTCAAGCTGCAGTGGATTTCTTGCACGACATGCAGGAAATGTTGTAGGTTGCTAGGAAAAGCATTAGATTAGCTCAGGATCGAAGCCCAATTCTATGCTAACCGAAGCTGCGCTAAATCGATGATTGGGTGTATCTTAGAATCCCAAAATACTCTAAGACACTTCAAACGGAAAATTGTCCAAAGTTATCTTCACGTTTTAGCGGTCCTTTCAAAGTTCTTAACAAGATTGGTAGGGTTGCGTATAGACTAGAACTCCCCGTTGGAACTAAGATTCATCATGTATTCCATGTTAGTCGTTTATAGGAACGACTTGGTGGAAAAGATAACCTGATTCTCATAGATGATCTAGTGCTATTGGAGGATTTGACTGCCTTTGTACCCCATGAACCAGAAAGGATCATGGATACCCGACATAATCAGCTGAGAAATTATTTGATTTCTGAACATCTGATTCATTGGAAAGGCAAGTTAGATGATGATGACACCTGGGAGAAGGAAGATAATTTGAGACTTAGATTCCCTCGTTTTTTTTTTCCATAGAAGGAAGTTTATAGGGGGTGGGGAGAATGCTATGTACCATAATAGTATGCCCTTCAGTGACGGCCTTGCAAGGGGCATGACGCAAGTCTAGCATTATCGACATGTTTGGGTGCCATGTGTCACCATCCTAGGTGGTCACGTGTCGCCGACAGGACCATGCTTGATGGGACCCATTGTACTATGCCTATATAGTGGTGGGGTTTTTCTCTTTCCATTCACTCAGTCTACCCGGGAGTTGGTGGATGGAGAGCACATGCATGAGCCAGGATGTATCTCCAGGCCAGGAGATGTATGCTAGGGAGAGCTGAGTGCGATGGCTGGTGGTATGGGATGCCAGTTATCATAGGAGGCTCAACTGGACATGACTATGTCGATAGCTCCAGTGCATGGGGGTGAGTCACTTGTGACTCTATGGATGGGCGGATACGGTGCGTCGTCACTGGTATGGGGAGTGCAGAACCTTCAAGGTAGTCAGAGATCTTAGGGAGTTGTAACATTAGGGAAACCCCACCACTATATAGGCATAGCACAATGGGTCCCATCAAGCACGGTCCTGTCGTCGACACGTGATCACCTAGGATGGTGACGCATGACACCCAAACATGTCGATAACGCCAGACCTGCGTCATGCCCCTTGCGGGGCCATCATTGAAGGGTGTACCGTTATGGTACATAACAATGAGAGAGCCCAAGATTATGTTTTTAGGGTGAAGTCACTAAATATGGAACTTGGATCAAGATAAAGAGCTTGTCCATATCATTCTAAATGGATTGGGAGATGAGTACTCCAATCTTGATCAAAATTTTGCCATCCAAAAAGTCCTTCCATCCATTGAGAAGTTCCAAAGTGTTCTCATAGTCGAGGAGAGTGGGTTCCAACATGATAAAGCTAGGATGGTGTCTTTATTCTTGCACAACGGTGTTGACGAGGCAAAATTCTCCAACAAAGGGAAGCGGAAAGGCAAAAATCCCAGGAAGAAACAAGGAGGTGATCCATCAAAGGATGAGCAAGTTTCAAGGCAAATGGGAAGAAGGACAAATCCAAGGGAATGCTTTTTTTCACGATGGCAGAAAGGACACTATGCATCCGAATGTTTCAAGAGGAAGCTAGTACAAGAGGAGAGCAACAAATCAATCTTGCAAATAAGGCGGAAGGTGATTTTGAATCATCTTTGATGGCATCAACCACATCATCAACAAGCAAAGTTAACTCAAGTGACATTTGGTGGATTGATAGTGGGGATTCTTCCCACATGGCATTCCAAAGGGAATTTTTCTCAACTATACTCTGTTATCATGGTGCCAAGGAGCCTAATTTTACAGCAAGTGATGAAGAATGTAGTATTGAAGGTGTTGGTGCCACTTATTTGAAAAAGTATTCGGAGCTTGATTAGTAGCAGAATAACAGTAACTTAGTTTATACAAGTATCTATGCCTCTTTCCGAGTGAAAGGACTTTGTTCATCACTTTGCACTAATTAGTTTCAAATTCTACTTTATGTCCAAGCTAGATCTGTAATTTTGCTAATAGATATAGATTTATAGACAAATTGGGTACATAAAGGACTTTATATAGTAGCTTGATTTGTCACCAAGGTGAACATACTTTATGCTACTATAAGGCATATAGGACTGGAAGCAACCTATTTGACTAGTCATATGTTGAGTGGCTTTGGAATAAAAAGCCAAGAGTTGTCGTCTGATGCCTTCTCATGATTAATCATAAACGCATCTTTATCCACTTCTTGACTGGGGTCATGAGATGTTTCTGCAGCTGCATTCACTTGTTCATTCGATTGTTTCTTGTGCTTGTTGTTGTTGTTCTTGGCTTTCAATATCTTGCAATCTTGAATCTTGTGGCTGGTGTGCTTGCAATACTTGTAGAACATCTTTCTCTTTTTGTGAATTCGATGACTGCTCTTGACTCTGGGTCAACTTCTGATTTGACTTTGGTTGTTTCGGACCTTTTTTCTTCTACTTATTCGAGCTCCTGTTTGCATAAAGGACGTGCGAGTCTGTGTTCAAGAAACTGAAAGTTCCATTTCTTCGATTCTCTTTTTGTAGCAACATAGTGATAACTCTTGATAGAGTTAAATCTGAGTGTGTCGTGATGATCATCACCCAATTTTCGTATGTGATGACAAACTCGATAATAGTGTCATTACTACATCTTAATCGTCTATTACTGATCCGACAATGGCCATCTATTGTAGGAGGTTCTTGAGCTGGTTAATGTGATTTTGTAGTGGATCACCATGTGCCATCATGAGGGAGAAAAATCTTCTCCTTATATGTAACTTAGAGGTTACGTCTCTCATGTCATACAAAGTGCTCATGATATCTCAGACTTCTTTCGATGTGCGAGCTTTAGATACGTGGCTTATTTGCGTATTTGAGATATTGAGGATGATCAGCACGAAGGCTTTGCCATCCTTTAGCTTCCACCTAGAGATTGATGCATTGTCTATTTCAGGTCTGCTGACCTCAACGCTTGTGACAACATACCTTTCTTTAGCCATTAGCATAGTTTTCATCTTAAATTTCCACAAATGATAGTTGGATTCGTCGAGCTTGTCTACGATGAGACCAACCTTGCTTTGGAAATCTATGTGAAACTTAGTCTAGGTTCTAGTGGTAACTATCCGTGACTTAAGAAAATAAAATCTAGTGCTATCAGAACAAGAAAACGATTATTCTATCAAACAATAGAATTAGGTCTGGTGGGAAGCTTCTGATATCAATCATTGAGATCAGATATTGGAATTAGGTAGCTTAAAGAAGCTTTGATACCATGTTGGAGAAAATCCCTCGGTGCAGGTACTATGCCTATCAAATCGAATTAGAGTATTGAGCCAAATGGCTTGGTTGATTCTACTTGACTCTAATTTCGAAGTTGTTATAATCGATAGGATCGGTTACGCAGACAAACACAAAGTGTAATGACTATTAATTGCGAAAGTAAACGTCAAACAGTTTAGACAAAACGACAAGAGAGTAGCATCAAACAAAACAATAAGGCAGAGTAGCATAACATACACACTGACATTATTCTGAATGCAATATATATATATATATATATAAAATCACATTTTCATATATCATTTGGTTTTCATCCGAAATCTGTGCAACCAATAGGTCCTTTGATAGATTCTTACCCATCACTTCACCCCTCCTTTGAAAGAAATTACCAAATTTATTACAAAAGTTGCTGGAGAGATGACACACAAAAATACCTGAAAGTCAATAATAAGTGCCTTCCATAAAGGATTCACTCTAATAGAGTTGAAGCTTCTGTTTCAAATATTTTCGATTCGAGTGACAATAATCATCCTCCCTCTGAGATCTATCTATGCATAAGAGACAACCTGGGTTTAAGAAATTAAAATACAACCATAAATTCCAAGCCTTATCCATACTAGTAATTCACACGATGATAATAGTCCTTCAGAAATGAAATAATTTCGTGCTGAAAGGATCACGTGAAGTTAGTCTGATGTCTAATATTCGAAAATTTTCAAAGTAAGGGTTCTTAGAAGCTAAAAACTAACTTTTTAAGGGTTTTCGATTTTGTAGATTGTGAGATACCCATTTGAGATTTGGATTGAATCTCAAAATTTCACAAAATATCCCATAACATTTAACAAAAGATTTTTTTTTTCCCATATCGCGAATAGGTACTAAAAATTCACCATTCATAATCAGATCTTTATAGTCCTAAAATTTCTTTTTTAAAATTATTGACGTCCCATGCCACCAACTCATCCTCCAAAAAAACCCTTAAACGTGTCATCCGATATTCCACAGATCCAGATAATCCATCTATATTTCCTATACTGTGTATAGGCACATATATGTCACAACCAAACACTGGAGATTTCATAAATTTTATTCTTGATGGGGATACCAATAATCCATAGATGAAATGGCAATTCGACAAGGACCACACATGATTTAGTGACACATTGTCAATCTCTTCTAGTTAGTAATGAGCTTTGCGAATCTCTCCATCAAAGAGCATTATCTCTAAGAAAAAGTTTTTTCCAATGCTAACAACTTAAATGTGATCCATATGTTAACCAACTCTTTTTTTATCCAAATCATTCTAAAAATTACAATCATTTTTGTGGTCATAAAAGATAATCAATATAAATTCAACCAAATGAATATAATTTTTAAAAAACTTTGTTAATAAAATCATTCCATAACTAGTGCTATGCAATTTCCCTTCAAAGATGCAAATCTAAATTACATAACACAGCTATATTTACTAATTTTGACATCCATTTCTTCCTCCCTTAGCTGCTTTGGTCCCCCAAAAAGCTCCATCCAGCTAAGGTATAGGGAATTCTCATAGACATGTAGTAAAATGCAAACTTTTGTTCAACCAAAAAGTAGCTCTGTTTCCTTTTTAATTCACTGGCTAAGTAAGCATTACTCCATTGAAGTGTATCTGTTTAGTGTAACCTCTGTCGAATAAAGAGTTCGACAAACCATTCATTTTTGCTGGTTACGTCAGTAGCTCAAATTGCAAATCACATTCAACAAGTATCTTGTTAAAAGCTATTGCTCATCAAATTTCTGATGACCGAAATCAATTAGAATGTAACAACAAAAAAATCGGTGAAACACCAACAAAAAAGGAAAAATATATGGATTAAGAAATCCTTGTGTACCTCTTTAACTCCATACACTGGGAATAACTCCTTACTCCAAAATTAAAAATTTTAACAGCATTGTACCAGGAAACCAAAATTTCCACCCACTGGGTACATGCCTGAAAAAGTTTCCGTGAAAAACTATTTTTTTTGCAATCAATCCTAAATTCATGAACCGAGTTCATAAATTAGCAATTAGGATTTGTCTCACAAACAAAATTATTCCTTCAACCATTTTTCCAATTAAAGACTCGAAAATCGGTAATCCCATTCTCAATGCCGGTTTAGGTAGTTTTCCTTGAAATCACCACTCCGAATCGAATACAGCTTTTTATTAACTATATTGAGGTTCTCTGAACCCTAGGCAATTGGCATGTAACAGTACTAGTACTTGCAGACAACCATGCACCCCTCGAATTTGCCGAGTTCCTTAACCATTGCATGAAGGCCAAAAGCACCGGTCTCTTCACTACAAAATCCCATGCAAAAGGAAAATGCTTGTTCAAGGCCATTCAAACCCTAATAAAAATCTCCAAAGAGAAAATCATGAAGGATGAGGCCACCTCCATCCATCCCCACAGTCGCTACAGTTGCAGCAGTTGATCAGGATCTTCCCACATGGCCACCATCGCTAGAAACGAGCAAATCTCCATCACATCTTCAACAATCCTCCCGTCATTGAACACGCTTATGGAAAAGGTGAAGATATGCATTATGCTACACCTTCCATCACCAAGACCCACAGCTGATAAGCGCATCTCCAACAGTTTAAGAAGACCCTGATATAACAGGAGAGCGAGCTGCAGCCTCTAAAGTTCACCGCTAAGCATTTCGAAAGCATGCATCTACCATCTGTCCTGCTTACCTCCACCGTTATTCCACTGACGAAGGAACAAGGAGCACGTTCAAAGAAATGGCAAGATTCCTAGGCTTGCTATCAGTAAGGGAGATATGAATTCAAGTAAACAGTCAGTTCACAAAAGTTCTACACTCGCCTACAGCCTGCTGTCTAACAGCCTTCAACAGCAATTCAGAATCATCTCTGCGCGTCCCATAAACAGATAAACGAGCTTGAAAAGATGGCAAATTGCTTATTTGTGGCTCTTAAAATAGGGTTACCTCCCACACAAGCTTTCTCCCAAAAAATTTCAGATTCCACAAAAACAAAGAGAATAATATGGTACTATCTTGCAGAGAGTAGCAATTCCAGGGAGGAGGTGAATGAGCTTTTACAGATATTTTATTCTTATACTCTGCTCAATGTTAGCATATCTCAATTCCAATCTATGTTCCTAATTATGCAGTTCACAGAAAAATTTGTGTGGTGAAAGCTTCTAATCCTCAAAAAGCTGGGATGTGAATCCACGTGCTTTCCACTTCCACCCGATGGAGAGCTTGCCTTCAATCTGATCCAAAACCGCATCTTAACTCGGCTCTAATACCAATGTAAAAACCACTACGAGGAAACCAAGATGAAGATAGGTAAGAACACCAAGAGAGACTGGCAAGAGCCAAACCACCCATTCAAACAGAGATGTATTCCTTCACCTCACCCCCAAGCCATGGAATGTGAATGCTTGAAGAGAGTAGAGAAACCGGTAACCAAGAGCCAAAGCCGAGGATACATGAGGGCGAGTTTCCTACCAATATATAAACTGATATGATGCATGTGCATGTGCTTATGCAATCCATGTAAACTTAGGTCACATATCCCCTGATGTCTTCATACATACCTCTGTCACATGCCATGCACTGCTCCACATCTCTCAATAAGCGTGTCTGGGTCCTCTCCAAGTTATTAGTTACAAAACTGGCCTTGACATGGAATTAAATCGAGGCGTAACCAACAATCCTAAACACTAGAGAGCCGGTCAACCATATCAGGACTATTCCAAAGCCTTTGACCTAGATATGGCCATAACAATAGTGACAATCTTCTCCATTGCAAAAATGATCAATAAGCAACAAGCAGCATGGAAATCAACATATAGTTAAGGCAACACATATACTCCCATGGCAACCCTTTCGGAGATTGATTTGTTTGATTGTTGGCAAGTCGACTCTAATTTAGGCTGTACAAACTCCCCCACATCAACGCAAACTTGAATCTTGAAGTTTTCATTTCTTTTTATGATTCTTTGTTGCAAATCCAACTCCTAGCCAAGAATGCATCTTGGTTTCCAAGGGGGTTTTGAACCTGGGATCGAAGAAACTTTGGATGCCAAGCTAACCAACTGAGCCAAACCCATCGGATGATAGCCAAAAATGCATCTCGGTTTCCAAAGGGGGGCTTGAACTTGGGACGAAAGAAACTTTGGGTGCCATGCTAACCAAGTGAACCAACAACCTTGACTAAGGTTAGCTCGCAATCTTTTCAATGTATCTCAATTTCAAGTTCTTGCATTTTGCATCCAAGCCATTTTTCATGGCTAGTGTTCACAATGTCAAATAGTTGGGTCATTTACATCCAGTCTGTATGCCACCAACCACAGCACAATGTGATTTTCTTAATCTCAGAAGTGTCACTCCATCTTAGCCCGTGTTGCAACAAGAGAGGGGGAGGGTTGTTACCAACCATTAGGGTCATGACAAGAAAGTTAATCTATTCCCAATACGAAGTTGTCAAGCTGAATTTGGAATGTTGCAGAAAAAACATTGTTAAATGTACTAGAATCAAGCAAAGAGGATGCTAAAAGGTGAGCAAGTCAATACAATAAGCTAGAAAGGTATTGAATTAAATTTGTATTTTTGTCTACTATAATGCATTCTTCTGCCTCAATATTTTGCAGCTGCAAGATCCGGCACGGGTGTTAACGCTATCGAATAAATAAATAACATCAATCTGAAGAATAACACATAGAAATTGCGTGAGCTACCCTCAGGCAATAAACCTAAGGTTGAAAATGGGTTAATCAAACAAACTTAAATTCATATGATTCTACTGGTAACCACATAGCTGCACTTGTTGCAAAGGGTTGTGCACAAAAGAAGACATGGACTATGAAGAAACTATGCCCAGGTTGCTAAAACGATTGCAATCACAATTATTATAACTTTGAATGTTTCTTAGAGTGTCTCCTACAAATGGACATTAAGAATGCATTTTTAAACAGTTTTATTGATGTTGTTTGTCTTGAGGACTTGAACCACCACTGGGCTATGTTAGTGAAAGGAAATGAACACCTGTGCAAACTTAGAAAACTTGTATAACAATGGGCTTGATATATTTTGAGATTGGGTTGAATAAAACAAATCTAACTCTAAATCTTAAAAAGGATAAAGATGTAGTCAAAACCTGACCGCTTCAGATGGTTCCCAAGATGGGCAACCGTATAGGGTTGTAGGCAGCCTAATATAATATCACCACCAAGGCTGACAATACTTTTATTCAATTTGCACGCCAATTGATGTCCTATACTAGAATGACCCATTCACACAACGCAGCAAAAATAATTTTGAGATATCTAAAAGGCCCTCAAACAAAATTTAGCAACAACAGCAACCTCGTGTGTTATAGGACTTCAGAAGTGCTGATTGGCAGGAACCATTGATGACAAGAGGTCTACAAGAGAAAATGTTCTCACTCTCATTTCAAGGTTAACTTCACGGTGTAACAAAAAGCATTGTCATGTACAAAAACCGAGTCCAGGATAGCAACAAGTTCCACCTTGGAAACACTTCTTAGTATCTTAGATCAGTATCAAGACGTACCTATTGTGCCTGTGTGATAGTCAAAGTTGCATTCAATTGGGCCAGAAACTACATTTTCCATGCTAAGTCCATTGAGGTCCAATATCATTTTACCAGGAGAAACATGAACCTTTGTGCAATGTGTGATAGTCAAAGTTGCATTCAATTGGGCCAGAAACTACATTTTCCATGCTAGGACAGAGTCCATTGAGGTTCAATATCATTTTACCAGGAGAAACGTCCTGGTCAAAAAATTGTTTTGGCTTACTATGCCCCTAGTGATCAAGTCAGATGTCTTGTGCAAAGCAGATAAGTTTGTAAAATTTGTAAGCTTGCTTGGAGTTATAGAAAACAAACTAGCCATAAAGGGGAGTGATATGAAAATAGAGTCTATTTGGATGTGACATGTATTAAACATTTCAAGTCACCCTACCCCCAAACTCAAGCTGCTTGAGACTCAGTACTAGTGCTTGTGGTACCGTCTGTCCCACAAGCAAATTGGTGGATCCTCCACTCCCAAGATTACAAACAGGGCCCTTACCTCAAGGTTCATGTTAATGATTCTCTAGGATCTCAACCTCAAGGTGCTTCAATAATGTTATATATATTGTACTTTTTCTAATCTTTGTGGCGATATCTCTATACCTCTTCAAGTCGTGTGTGCTACAAAGCATAAAGAATGTAATTGATCATCCATGCACAAACTCGTTGCTTGAATCTGTGTCACACAGAGCCTTTTTATTTTCAGAAAGAGGAACTGGTAAGAGAGACTTCATTCATGGGATGGTAAACACTCTTGATGTTAGAGATTGCACTATCGGAGATGCTTTCAATTAGCAAACTAAGGTTCTGGGTGTACTGATTTGCCAGTTGATATGTTTTCAAGGACAGTTTATCCCATAAAAAACACATATATTATCAAAAAGCACAAGGGAAAAGCTAAAATAGATTGAACGAGCAAAATGGAATAAATAGCATTCAGAGAAACAGTAAACTCCATTTTGAATGCACAAAGATATTTGTGAGCTTATACATATTTGATATCAAAAGAGAACCAGAAAAAAAGCTCAAATAAATTGAACAAGCATAACAGAACAAATAGCATTCTGATAAATGAAAGCTCTGTATTACACACACAAGCACAAAAAGTATATGAGCTTGCACAGAAGAAAAGAGGCCAGCTCAACCCTCAACCTGCATCGGTACTGGTTGAGAACAGGACTGATTGCCAAGTCACGATAACCATATGGCATCCGAACCCATCATAAAATAGCTGTGGGCATATTAGTGTCTTGATCTTCAGGTCAAAACTAGTGCACACAGCATGCTTATCCTCATAATTTCTGCTAAGGGATCGTGTATTTATGCATTTGTAAGACATTCATGCTAACTCTACATATGAGGCCAGATTGATGAACTGGAAACATCAAAAGTGGGTATTTGTTAGTGGTCATGCTATATTCTGATAAGCAATAAGTGGCAAGCCAATGCAGGAGCATAAATTGCCTGCCTTATGAAAGCGTTCAGCATCTTAATAAAGATGGAAAATGAAACTTCCCAAAGGTGGCCAAAGTTTTGCACACAGACTATGCTCTGACTATGCTCTCTCTTTGACTATTGCCCATCATGTGCGAGGCAATACATCATCGAATAAGAAAAGGCTGATTTTTAGCTCCCCTGCAGTAATGGGTTTTTACAAATCAGCATCAAAAGCTTCAACTAAAAGGTAAGATTTTGCTGCAAGACATTCTGCTGGCATATTGGAAATTCATCACAAAACAAAGAGTCTTTTAATAGTAATTACAAGGTAAACATTCAAAAATTAAAAATATCAACCAATTGTCAAAAGGTCAAATACCCTACCTCCAGTAGTTGCAAGATCTGTTGGTATGCACAACCTGACAGAGCATTGCCCAAACCACTACCCCTGCCAACTTCTTAGCAAGTACACCTTGCAAATGTAGACACTGTAACAGAACTTGTATTCCAATAGACCTTCATAACCATATCGCCACATAAAGCTATAATCGTTGGCTTCATAGCAAAACCAAAAACGCGTACCACGATTATAGCTCTTACTATATGTGGTGCCTTCTGAATTCAGGAATGACAGAACTGCAGAAGGGGCCATTGCTGCTTTGACAAAGCAACACTGACAGCCGACTTTCCCATCTTCCTCTTGAATAAAATACACTAGTTGTTCTTTGTGGATGGGTTTTCCAGCACTTGGCTTTGGAACCACCACCAGAGATATTAAGCATATTGCCTTCAAAATCAAATACAAGCTCAATTTACCACCTCCTATCCAACTCAGGTTTACCTGAATCACAAAAAGAACTCATTCATTAGCTTAAAGCTTTATTTTCAGAAAACTTGCAAGCTCACTCCAGCTCAAGGTCAACAGTCTTTCTTACTTTCAGGATGCAAAATAATAGCTCTAATGAAACGTGTCAGATTTCAACACTGATTCAAGAAATTCAAATGGCAAATAGGATTGCCAAGCATACCATTGAAATCCAGTCTTGAAACGCTTCCCGGCGACTGCAATGACTGCTCACCACTGTAACGATCAAAATTAATCCTCGAAAAGTCTTGTTTCGTAGAAGAAAGAAACAAGTTTTTGACTGCTGTCTCAAAATTCAAACTGTCACGTGAGCCGTCTTGTCCAGCGCCGAGCCTGTTAATAGCTGTACTTGATCTTAGGTGGGAATTCAGCCTTTGTGTAGGATGATAAGCATCCAACTCCGAAGTTTCCAGCCCATTTTGTTCCAAAGAACCCATCATGCTTGCCCGAGTCAAATTCAGGAATGAATTAGGGCCAATAGGAAAGGCAGAAGTTTGAGACATTGGCGAAGTAAAATTTTCTTCATGATGACCAAACATTCTTGCAGAAAGAGCTCCATCAATGATTCCCGATGATAAAGGTGATAAAGCACGAGAATCTTGATCATTGTTATGATGTCTTTCCAGCGGATATGGCAGGGAGTAGTACTTACCATCAGCAAAACCAGCTCTTTGTTGCTGACGCTTTAGCAGAATATCAAGATCTGAAATTCCAGATGAGTGTGATACAGACGGACTTGGCCCAAGACCAAAAGGATCAGTGTTTGTGCTTGAAGTTCCTTTTGTGAATAGATGATGAAACTGAGAGCGATCTAGTACTGACGAAACAACCTGGCCAGCATCCCGTGGACCAACCTGGCCTGCATTCAATGGTGATTTTCCTCTTCCAACTGCCATTATAGCTGGATCAATCAGCTCTACATCACTGATATTCTGATTAGAAAGCGGTGTACCAAAAACCCCTGAGCTAACACCATCTTGGACCTGAGATTCATCTGTTGAAAGGCAGACAAATATGAATATTTGTTGAAATTACACTTGGAACGGGGGTGTGCGGTTGTATACCCTGAATAGTAAAAATCACAAAAGAGCTAATAGCTGAATAGTGATTATCATTGTACCTATCAGCCCATGGAAGGTAGGCCTTTCAGCTGGATTCTGAAAGCTGAACCCTGGTGGATAGACCGAGGAGACCTTCGTAGGCATAGAAAAACCAGGAGGTGCATGTAGTCGAGCTTTTGTTGTACTCATCAAAGGTACTGAAACGGTTGCCAAATGTTATAGGTAAAGTATACAGCACAATGAAAATGAAGAGTGCTCGTTTTAAGGAAAAATAGCAACTGTAAAATAATTCCACTATAACCACAGGCAGAATTTTCTATAAACAAACAAGAATGGATGCATAAAAAAAATGGACTGCTGACAAAGAGAAAAGTTTTGAACCCATGCTGACCACGAGAAGATCTAGTAGATTAAACATGAGGGAAAACTGTCTTGTTAGATTCCTGCAATTTAAAATATGAACCCTTAAATGCTCACTTTCAAACGGATAATTTCACAAAATTACAAGTCTCCTGACACTATCAAGATAGAAGTTCAAATAATCTCCTCCTATGTTCATATGGATCCCACTTCAAATCTTTCATGGTGAGAACCTTTGCCACAGATCCATGAACCATGCCATACCGAGCAGCCTCTAATGAAGTTCAGCCCACTAGTCATACTTCCAATCATTCAAAACAACCAGAGGCTTACCATGCACAATACATAGAAGAAAGCATGCATGTTGAACTTGCACTTGTCCCACACTAATCTAAAAGCACCCTAAAACTCCATGAGGGCAACAACATAGTCTCCTGTGCCATAGAGTGTCTGGCAAATCATCAAGAGTCTGATGCACTTGATTTGCAGGCAGGCGTACTAAGGTGATATAGATTGCCTTTTCTTCTGCCTTACGAGATCAGGGTACTGGTACTAGCATCAATAACGTTGCATGCTTCGTCCGAGAATATCACACGCATTCCTGCATCAGCTATTCTTGCCACAAAAAGCAAGTCCTGCTGCAGTGTAGGCATGAACAGAACATCTTCGAGTCGTCTGTCTCTGCCATTCGTGTTGAGCCATAGTGAACCAATATCGTTCACTTGATGTTTGGATCCATCTCCAAGAACAATGAATCTTGATGGAACAGCACTTCGAAAATCAGACGTAATTCGTCTTGATGTGACGAAGTGTGAGATTTACAATAACATGAAGATACCCCAGAATGTCATGCTGGAAAATTAGGACATTAGCATTTCAGGTAAGCGTCACTTGATTCTTCAATCAACTGCTATGTAAGCCCGGTTAATCTTGGATTCCCATGCAGATTTGAGCCTGCCCATTTTGCATCAAAGTTCACCCATGAATCTCACATTCACTGTTCTATTTTAAGGAACATACTTTCCAGATGAAGGTTCACCCTCGCATTCTGATTTCATCCCTTCTAATGCTCAAAATCAAACCTAGCACACTCTTCTGTCAAATGACTTCTAGGATCTAGAAGATAGATCAAGCTCAAGATCACCTTAGATCTTGTTGAGAAATCAGAGAGTGATTCATCTCAAGTCCCAAAGAGCATGGGATAGCTAGTAGTGATCATATCTTGTACAATCTATACGTTACCAACATAAAAAAAGGTGGCATTACATTCTAAACATTCGAGGTCACGAATGAATAATAATGTTGTGCTTATACAGCTTAAGCCAATAACAGCTATCATGTCAAACCCAGGACAGTCGCTGAACGTGAAAAGAACCCTAGGTACGTTATCAGTGCCCAAGAAGGATGTGTGTCACTTACAATGAAATGGATCATCAGATGTGCAGATTGTTCCACAGCCAAAAGAATCCAAACAAATAATCAGCAATCACACAGGCCAAAGATCGAATGAGACATGTCAGAACTCATGGAGATCTGAAAGCAATGTTGACACTTTGCAGTTAATTTATAACTGAGGTGCAAATGTTTTAAAAGAGCAGACAATATACGAACTCCAAAGACCCTATTTTCGATTACAGAAAATAGGAGAAGAAGGTAATAAAAGCAGAATGATAGCCACATATTTTGGTATGTCAATCCTTCCTTCTAAGAAGGATCAAATGGCAGCAATTTACCTCAAAAATCAGTAAAGTTTACACAATCGAAGATAATCAGTCAATCGCACAGATACATTATGAGAATTACAAGTTCAAGGTCACTCAACATTTTGAAAAATGATCAAGTTAATCTTGAAACTGATTCAGGGTACTGAAGTTAGATTGACCACTTGATAATGTGAGCTACAATCTAGTAAATAAATATAAACTTGACTTAAAAACTTGTTACTTTGACTGAGTGTAAGCCTTTCCTGATCCAACAAGTGGATACTGAACTTCAATGTAAACAAGTTCAGGAATCGGATGTTTCTTGTTATCATGACTACTATAAATTTTATTGAATAAAAGCTTAATAGATAGTAGACTACATAAAATTCTCCAAAAACTCACCCTAGTGCTACTGAAGGCCAAGCTATCCTAGCACCAAGGAACATCAATTGCAGTTACAAGAACCTCAATGGTAATTTATGTCCAATAAAGGAACTCAGAATCAAACAAGCTGAATATTAATTCATGTCCTAAATAAATTTCCAGCAATTTTTTTGTGGTTGACTGAGCAGATGAAGAAGAACTGAATATATTGACAAACAAGCATACCAGTAAACTCTGTTGTGTACATTTGAGCCTCATTTCTGTAGTCCAAAAATTCATGGCGATCCAGTGAAGTTTGAGGTTTTGAAAGTTCTGTCTGAATTCCCGTGTCATGGTCAAAGCTGCTCTCGTGATCATTCCTGCTCGCAGAAGCCACATCCATTCTGGGTTCAAATTGTCGAACAGAATTCAAAGTTGCTGGCAAATGCATCTGTGTTGTATCGATCCATCGCCTATCATTATCTCCTGAGGAAGCCAAATGACTTTCAGGCACGCCATGCAACTGTTCCCGGTCTTTAAGTCTCGCAAATGAGAACCTTGACTGAGAAGAAGATGGTGACTTCCAGCTCATTGAAGAATCTTTGCTACAATCAGGTACCAATGGATCCAATGTTCCAGCCCTAAGAAGCTTCGCTAAGTCTGCTGGGCTACTAAATGAACCGTCTTCATTAAAATCCATTGTAAGTATGTCTGATATGATACTATTATCACCTCTAAACTGTGAGAGATTTTGAGCTCCAGCTTTGGTTGGCATTGCTATTTGCAACAGATTATCCTCTACATTTGAAAGATCATTAGCTACAATGGAACTTTCTTGCAAATTCTCACCCTCATTCAATCGTTTCTTTTCCACTGGTGTTGACAAAACCACCAAAGTCGTTTCCTCTTCTGTCTCATGTTTTATCCTTTCCAGATTCACAGATGGAAGATGGAAGTTTTCCAGTTTATCAAGGATCTCATCATGGACTATTGTCAACTCAGTAGGACTTGAGCCCAAGCTTATGCTTACATCACCAACATTCAACTGCACGGAAGAAGTCGAGCTGTAAGCAGATTCTGGAGCAGTTGCGAACGGTTCGATGGTATCGTAGTTTTCTGTATCAATGTGTGCATAATGAAGAGCATCAGATCTGATGCTTCTGAGGTTTGAACTTGAGCTCATGCATTGGTCTTCTGTATCTGTTCAAAATTTGATTAGATCTTCAAGAGCAGAGAGCTATGCATATTAAAAGAAACTATTTAATCCACTTATGAATCGTGCTTCTGCACAGGCACAAATCTTATCATCTATACATCAGAACTCCAACTTGCCAGATCCATTTGATGTGTCAATCATAATTTGAAAAAAAAACATTGGTTTACAGCGACTTTGCTTCAAATGAATACAAGCATTAGAGCAATCCCATAATTGGAACTCCCCACCTGTTTACCTTTCATCCTACTTCTGAATCTGCGTAATGCAGACTTTTAAGGGTTGGTACAATATTTTAAGAAGCCAGGTATAGAATGCTCATTAATTTGTAGATACTAAAGAGGCATATACGCATTTGACTTGCTTCAAAAAAGCTTATAAGAAACACAAGAAGCCCCTGAAGAAGAGTAGATAATTTGCATGGCCTCGACGGTCCTCAAGCCAAATAAAAACAGATCAAGCACAGCACAAGTGTCCAAGTAATTACCAACAGCTGATGCGACTCTACTCGTTTCAACAAGAGGACCAGAAGCGGTTGGAGCCACCCCTGAGAGAGGAGAATTTGAGGAGGTTGATGATGAGCATGATGAAGTACATATTACCCCTGATGACTTTTTCTTTAGTATACTAGTATTTGTAGTCGCCTTTGTAGCTGGGGCTTTCCCACGCATTCCCCTGCAGAGCACATGACTACAATCAGAAGAATAATAAACCAATGAAAATAGAAAGACAATCCTTAAAAAAAAAGCACTTGACCAAACATAAGAAAACAACATTCCAATCATAAAACAAAAGTTGGACAGTCACATGCCATAGTCAGGTTTTTTATGAAAGATCCTGACAAGACTAGCATATAGTAGAATGCCTCAATATTCACACTTAAATTTCAGCACTGTAATGCAGTGTACCATGAGGCAGCAGCAGGCAGACTGGTAGCTTTTCCTGGGCCAGCAGAACTTATAGATGCCTTTCCAAGAACTCTAGGAGTTTGATGCTGAATGTGTTGTAAGCCAGATACCTAATTTCCAATTTCAACAACGATTTCACCACAGGGCTCAAAAGACAATCGTACAACATGCTTCAAAATCAACTGCCAGACACTATTACAAACCAAAGTTCTAAAGAATCTGGGATGTTGTAGCTGACAGACAAATACTCGCAACAAAAGCATTTTGCATAGCCTGAGTCATTCAGAAAACTTACTGAAGCGCACAATGCTGTTGATGCTTCTGGAATTGGAGGGGGCAATCCAGCACCAAGTACTCGGTGCGGTGGATGGGTAAGTTCATTAAAATGTTGATGCTTACTGCCAGAATTACAATACATCTTACATTATGCTCCAACCTCATCAAACTACATACGAAATCCTGACAAGGGTTACAACATACCAAGTAAAGAGTGGAATACATTTGATGTGATGGGTTACTGAAATAAGATCATTCAACCCAACAGTCGCATTATGCATCATATGCTCAAGTTTGAAGCAAAACGAGTTAAGAAAGTAAGATAAAAGAACAATATATCAAAAGTCCTCTGAGACAAATGGTCTACAGGACCAATCAACAAGTTACAATGATGTTCAATATCGATGTCTCAACTTCAACAAAAGAGTATTTTTTAACAAAATCATTGACAACACTCAGATATCTATTCTGCCAAGAGACTTCCACTCAAGGTTTTTCCTTCGTGTGAGCTTAAATAGTGCATCTTTCAAAAATACTTGAAACTTTTTCATAAAGGAAATATAAAGGGGTTGCATAGCTATCAAAATCAATCTTTGATCTCATTCCAAATTACATAATGGCTACCACAATCAGAAAATAAGTTTGCCTGTTGTTGCACCATTCTCTCTCTCTCTCTCTCTCTCTCTCTCTCTCTCTGGCCCAGCACCTTACTCAATGACCTGATCGATCTACTGATTCGTTCTAAGCATGGGGGGAGCTCACGCTCCCCCTCCCTCGATGTAAAATCTGATGCAGCAGCGCCGGTGCAGGTTACTCAGCAACCTGCTGCCGCTCCTATCCCTGATGAGGCACCTGCCACAGACATCAACAACCTCAGATCCAATATAGCAGTGTTACCTACAACACCTGATCCCAATTCTCTCTCTCCTCAACCCAATGCATTTGCTGCTCTAACAGCCCAAACACCTGCCCCAACAGGATGGGAATACGGCTTAAGCTGCCTATAGGAGATATCGATCCTTCAGACAATGGTTGCTCACCTCCAAGAACAGGTCAAAATACTACAAGCGAAAGTGGAAGAGGACCGAAAAATTGTGCACATTGTCCAATATCGAGATGCCACTGAGGTACCAGACATTCAAAACATGGATCGTATTGTGGCCGGCGGCAGTCAAAACCTTTGCACTTACTACTTTCAGGTTTCAACTTTGAACTTTCAATTTCCAGATTTGCAAAGTTAAAAGGAGTCAACTTTGAGGGGGTACGAGATTGCCCCTTGCATGCATGCTCCTGACACGCTACTCACTCATGTCGCATCGGAGGAGGTTGGCCCTTCGAGGATGGGGCCCAGACCGAGAGGTAAACATTCAACTCTAAGATTCTTACACTTCAAAGTTCAAACATTGATCAAGTTTTAAGTTTTAAAAAAAACATCACATGATACATCAAGTTTGAAGTTTCAATTTCATCGATCATCTAATTTCCAAATTGTATTGTAAATTCAAATTTGTCTTTTTTGGCAGATCGAGATGCAGTCACGGCGACACACCCAGAGGCCACCACATCACACCCCCCAATTGCCATCCGCTCACCCCTCGCTTCCCATGGCCCAGAGGACAGAGCTGCAGATGAGGCAGGGGCTAGTACCCGGACTGACCCGCCTTCTGGTGCAGGATCTTCCACACCACCTCTAGCCATGACCATATCGGCACCACATCATCCACCTGAGAGAGGGAGCGTTAAGAGCACGTGACCAGTGCCGAACCCAGAGAACACAGAAGGTCATATACCACAGTTAGGGTCGTGTCCAGCGCGTACACGACCAATAGGGCAAGACAGTGTGAGTAGTGTGCCCCAGCACGGTCCATAGCCATGGCGGGCCTACCACAGTTTAGGGACCCTGTCACCAGGATAGGGCCCCCAGTTGGGTCCCGACGTGCAGTTGGCCACGTCAGTGCCACGTGGCCGACACTTGGCAGTATGCATGCTACCAGCCCTCACACTGGGCTAGGAGGGGCTTACTCTATATCAAGGAGTAGGCAAAGTTGGGTGGATCAGTTAGTATTCGACCTACTGTGGTGTTAGGATCTATTACACTGGTATCAGAGTCATCTCCATCTTTGGGAGCTAACTAGCAGCAGTAGAGAAAGCGATCAGAAGATAGGAAATATTTCTCAGATTCTTAGAAAGTAATACAGGAGGAAAATCGCTGTAGGACCAGCTTTAAAATCCTTCAATTTGCTAGAATTTTCAGTTGTTTGGAGGAGAATTTTCTGGTACAGCTTCAGCGCTGATAGATCAGCTTTTCTCCCTGATTCTTCGGATGTCTCTCTCGGATTTCAGCGCGGGTAAGCAGCGAGCAGATCCATCGCTGTGGATTCAGCGACCTACTTCTGATTTCCCAGTGAAATCTTTTTGAGTCTGAGCGGATTTCAAGGCAAAAAGTAGTAGCAGGGCCAGCGCTGGACAGGGAAGAGAAAGGAGTTAAAATTCATTCCTGTTTTTCAAGATTTTCAGAAGTTTGGGCATCAAACTTTCTTGCCACAGATCAGCGAGCAGGGTGCCATCGAAAATCCAGAATTTGGAATTGTTTTTTGGCTTCAAATTTGGTTTCTTTAGACAAACTCAGATGCTGTCAGATCAGCGAGGGTAGGCAACTATCAACCTCAGAAAGTTTTGCACATTTTTGGGTCCTTTGCCTTTTTTTTGGAGCCCCACGTCTGTAATCAGATCGGCGAGCTACTCTACTCAAGAAACTGGAAATTTTGGTACCATTTTGGAGCTTCAAACTGGGATTTTCCGGGACAGCAGGTCTGAAAATTTGGGTGGAGGAGCTGAGTGGGTTCCTCTTTGTATTATCTTTGGAAGTACAGTCCTCAGAAACAGCTAAGTCTTCTTTCCTTTGTACAGTTATAAATTAGTCTTTTCGACTTTTTTTTTTGAAAGGAAACGTCAGGCAATCTTTTTCTATCTCTGAAAATGACCACTTCTCCGAGATCTGATCAACCCCTGACAAGAGGCATTGATGAATTAGAAACGGAATCCCTGAGGTTCAGTAAAGGGAAAGAACCAATGGAAGTTGAAGAACGGGAACAATTCGACGAAAAACTCGACGAATTGGTTACCAAGGAGCAGTTTCTCCACTTGGTAACAGAAGTGGATGAACTGAAGTTGGCGTTAGCCAATTTCAAGTCCAGTGTGAACGACTCGTTCGCTGAACTCAAAGGTTTGATTTAACAGAGGATGAAGAAATAAGTAGGCAGTTAACAGCAAGAGAGCATTGATGCTCTCAAAACAGCCTTAGCTACAGCACCAGTTTTAAAAGTCGTCGACCCCAATCAGCCATTTGTGGTCGAAACAGATGCTAGCGACTTTGCAGTTGGTGTTGTGCTAACTCAGGGTGGACGACCCGTTGCGTTCGAGAGTAAAAAACGAACAATTCGCCGAAGAACTCGACGAATTGGTTACCAAGGAGCAGTTTCTCCACTTGGTAACAGAAGTGGATGAACTGAAGTTGGCGTTAGCCAATTTCAAGTCCAGTGTGGACGACTCGTTCGCTGAACTCAAAGGTTTGATTTAACAGAGGATGAAGAAATAAGTAGGTAGTTAACAGCAGGAGAGCTTTGATGCTCTCAAAAACAACCTTAGCTACAGCACCAGTTTTAAAAGTCGTCGACCCCAATCAGCCATTTGTGGTCGAAACAGATGCTAGCGACTTTGCAGTTGGTGCTGTGCTAACTCAGGGTGGACGACCAGTTGCGTTCAAGAGTAAAAAACTCGAGCCAGCTCAAACTAGGTACAGTGCCTATGAAAAGGAACTCTTTTCTATAGTCCACGCCCTTAAGACTTGGAGGCATTATTTGTATGGTGCCAACTTTGAGATCCTGACAGACCATGAAAGTCTCAAATAACTTTGCAATCAACCTGAGCTCAGAAGTCGGAAAGCTCGTTGGGCAGAGTTGATGCAAGAGTTTGATATGTTTATCAGATATAGACGGGGGAAATTCAATACAATAGCAGATGCCCTTAGTAGAATGCCTATGATAAACGAGCTGAGTTTTACTCAGATTCGTAATGAGTTACTCGAGTCCTTGAGAGGGAAGTGCCAACATGATGCATTCTTCTCTACTATCTGGAACTCAGTCCAGAGCAAACAGTTACAGACTCCAGAACCAGTTCCTGGGGCTGGTACCAATTCATCCAAGAATACGACAGCTTCCGTTGAGGATGATGATGAGTCTGAGTATACGTCAGATGACGTTGAAGATTCTGAGCTTGTATTACCCAAGCAAACCCCAGTGGTTGAGGGTCAGTTGACTCAAGGATTCAAATGAAAACAATATTCCATTCAGGATGAGTACTTGCTCTATAGAGATAGAGTATGTGTCCCCAATTCAGAGGATTATAGGCAGCAGGCCCTATATGAGTGTCATGACAATCCTAGTGCGGGGCACCCACCTATGAGTTTCTTCGTAGGCAATTTTTCTGGCCGAGTATGAAAAAGGACGTCCAGCAATATGTAACCAGTTGCCAGAAATGTCAAGTAAATACAGCAAAGCGTTTAAAGGCAGGAGGGTTGCTACAGCCCTTAGATATACCAGCTGGTAAATGGGAGAGTATCTCCATGGATTTTATAGTAGGCCTGCCTAAAACCCAAAAGGGTAATGACGCTATATGGGTCACAGTTGACCGTCTGACCAAAATGGCTCATTTTATTCCAACCAAAACAACCGTTAGAGCTCCAGAGTTAGCGAGGTTGTTTGTAGACGGGCTATTTAAATTGTACGGTCTACCTTCCGACATAGTTAGCGACCGGGACAGTAAGTATAATGGAAATTTTTGGAGGGCAATATTCCATCATCTCCATACTAAACTTAATATGAGTACCACCGACCATCGACAAACGGACGGTCAAACAAAGAGGGTAAATCAGGTGCTGGAGGATATGCTTCGTGCATACGTCAGCAAGAAGCAGACTAATTGGGAGGAGTATCGCTCGATATTAGAGTTTGCTTATAACAGTACCAAACATTCAGCTACGGGATATAGCCCATTTATGCTGATGTACGGTTTTCAGCCACGCTCACCCACAGCTGTAGGGTTTAAACAGGAAAAAGTTGAAGCAGCCAGAAACTTTTTAGAGGACCTAAACCAGATGATAGAGCATGCTAAGCGTAGCATTAGGCAGTCCCAGGATCGAGCCAGGCATTATGCAGATCCACACAGACGGGATGTGCAGTTCTCCGTTGGCGAGAAAGTCTACCTGAGAGTCCCAGACTCTAAAACCCTCAAATTAGGAGTGTGTGCTAAGTTGTCTCCTAGGTATTGTGGTCCCTTTACCATCCGTAGGAGACTAGGCGAGGTCACCTATGAACTAAAACTCCCACACAGTAGTAAGGTTTTTCCAGTCGCTTACTCTATATCAAGGAGTAGGCAAGGTTGGGTGGATCAGTTAGTATTTGCCCTACTGTGGTGTTAGGATCTATTACAGAGAGGTAGACGGGGCCGCACTACACAGATGGGGGGTAGGGAGTACTATGTGTCCAGCTTCGCTCCCAGAGCCATGGCAGAGGCAGAGGTTGTCGTTCGACAGTTGTTCTACACCTGCGATCTGCCATTTCATCTGGCTAGGACCCCGGCATGCGATGAGTGCAGTGAGTGCGATTGGGCAGATGTGGCAAGGGCCATCTTGCGAGCACCTGAGGACGAGCGGGCTTCTGTTGACCAGAAGATAGAGGCTCTCAGGAAGGCATGGGCCCATACTACTTGCTTTTAACTTTATGCACTCTAAACTTTGAAGACTTTATGATGATTGATCTGAAATCATTGATATGTATTATGTATTATGTACTATGTAGTAATAAGTATGTACATTGTAATTTGTACATTGAGTTTTAACTTTTCATACATTGTGCCATTTGGTGGCATTGCACATGCGGCATGCCACAATGCATACTTATTCCTTGTTAATTGCAGCTAGCTATTTATGTTTAATCATGAATCATGAATCATGATTGTAATTTGTCAATATTCAAATGATCATTTTCATTGAAATTTGCCACGAAATTTGAATTACAATTTAAGATCTATCCTCTCGGATCTATCATCTTGTTTTGTCACCTGTAAGTTGTGCAATACTGCAACAATGCAATGTGAGGTGTGATCACGGTCCACTAATTTGTCACTTGTCACCTATGAACTTTCAACTACGTATGGTTGCACCATCATATCTGATGGTTGGAGCGATATGAGGAGGCGCCACATATTGAATATCATGGTGTCTTCGTGCATAGGGACGATGTTTCTCCAATCCATCGACACCTCTGGGGAGGCAGTCACGGGCGAATACATGTTCTCACATATTCGAGTTGCCGTCGGACCACAACATGTTGTACAGGTATATATATTATACTTATTAAAATTTAGTATTTACGGTTTACCTATAATGTTAGGTAAACATTAGGTAAACCGTAAATAATTACTGGGTAATTAGGTAATTACTAATTTGTAAATGTCAATGTTGAATGTTCATTGTTCAATGGCGATCTCGGATTGATTAACAATGGATTATGGTTCACTAAGTAGTTGCCACTGAGCACTTGAGTCTTGAATTCGGAATTCCAAAGTCATGCACATTGCATTGTATGGTTGTGCAGGTGGTCACAGATAATGCGTCAAACTGCGTCTCCATGGGTAGGCTCGTTAATGAGACCTACCCCCTCCTCTGTCTATCCTGACCCTAGGGATCAAGATCCACTCATGGATGACTTGAATTTATTCAGGTTTGTAATTAGTAATTACAAGCTACAACCTACTAGCTAGCAGTAAGTACTTGGTAGTTATAACTTATTGCTTGCCAGTTGGTGCCATCATGAATCGTGATTCAAATTTCATCTATGTGTATTATGTACTAAAGTCTAAGTTAGTAGTAAGCATTTAGTATTTACTATTCTAAATGGTGATGAATGTTGAATGTTCAGGACCGAGCGCCTAGATTTCGGTCGTGCAGCTGCCATGCTGAGGGAAAGGCAATTGCGCCCTATTTCATGGTGGATGAACTATGGGAATGATGTTCCCAAGTTGCAAAAACTTGCCATCCGTGTCCTCTCACAAGATTGCGCAGCATTTCATGTGAGAGAAATTGGAGTGTGTTCTCTCTGATTCATACGAAGAGGAGGAACAGATTTTCTACTGCGCAGCTGGAGAGGTTGGTGTATGTGCATGCCAACCTACGGCCTCAAAAGAAGTTAAGGCCCACACAGGTAATCTGAATTCTGTAGAGTGACGATTCTACCATGATCTGTCTGGAGTCTAGACTAAGTACCTTTAGGCTTCAAGTTTCAACATTAAACGTTAAAATTTGCTATTTTTTGTAAAATTGTTTGACAATACTGAGAATCGAGATCTTGGTTTAATTCCATAGGTAAATCCCGATGACATCGATGTGGCAAGGGTTCCAGACTTGCCACCAAGATCACAAGAGGAGGAGGATGTCTATGCTTTACTCCATCGGGAGGCCTTAGCAGTTGCAGGTTGATTTTGATGCCCGATTCCCCGATTCACTGCGTTATATTAGTACTTTGTAGATATACTAGATACTAGATTATAATTGTGATTTGTAAGTTAAAAGCCATGTCGATCTTAAGTCCTGATTCCAATTTCCTTGTGTGCATTGCGCAGGGCATACACCTCAAGCTGCTGCAGCACGCAGGACCACGAGCGCAGGAGAGGGTCCGAGCCATCCAACAGTCTCAGACACCTCTGAGAGTCCCTCTGGCTCTGACTCAGATGAGTAATCCGCCACTGAGGGTGAGGAATCGAATGAGGATGAGGATGAGGGTGAGTCTGATGATAGGGAGGATGACCTTGAGTTTGAGGACATGCCTGTGCCTCCACAACAACAGCGTTTGAGGCGGGCAGCTAGAGCCTAGATGGGGGGGGGCACTCAGTACTCAGCATAGGTGATAGTGGCATACTCTAGGCTCTAGCATAGTACTTATACATACGACTTTAGACTCATGGGGCCTCAGGCTTGAGCCTTGAGGCCACGCTTGACACTCTTGTTATTTATGCTTTTACTTTAAACACTAAAGTTTAAACTTTTGACTCTTGAATTGTGATTTGTGATTTGTGATTGTATTTTGTCAGTGCATTGTATAGTTTATAACTTTACTATTTATAATTTCTGGAAGTTCTTGGATGTTTGAGACTGTGATGTGTTGTGTGCATAGAAGTGTGATTGTTCATTGTTGACACATTATCGAGTAACTATTACCGTGTGGCAAATTGCAATGGGCATGCAAACCCTCACGAGCTAAACTTCTTGTTCTCTTAGTAGTAAGTACTTACAAGTTACAAGACTCTAAAGATGATGATGGTCGTGTCTTTGCATACTTCCAGAATGCACCACGCACCGAGGGTGTACATTTGAGATGTGAACCCAGTGTGAGAGTTGACTAGAGAATCACAGAAAAAACAATGGTAGTGTTAAAAAAGGTAGTAAGCCAAGTGCCCCTATTTCTTCGTTTATCTCATCTATCCTTTCTGAAGAGAAATCCAGGAAGCAGAAAGCAGACAATATTAGAGTAAGAGGTATTGCAGATACCCAAAATGCTCTTGAAGAAGCAAAAAGTTTCCTCGAAACTACGTTTGAACACCATATTAGAGATCTTGATTCAGCCTGGAGAACAACTAGAGATAATACTACGCTAATCATCCGTTTTGGATCTCTAGAGAGCCGTCGGGATGCAACTAGGATCTCGACATTATCTACCTCTAGGAAATTGGAATGAAAACAATTTGCTTTAACCCTAGGAGGTCCTTGCCATGCAACTCGGCAATATGCACGATAAATATCCCCTCTGATGTACTGATGAGATCCCTCTGGTAAATTTGAAATGCAATTTGTACGTAAGAAACGAGAAGCCTGGGAGTACCATGATAACCGATGACCTGGTGATGAAGTTGTGGCGATAAAGGAAGAGCTGTGCGTGGATAGCTTGAATCTAGGAGACTCACCACTCTTTGGATGCAATGACGTCGTTTCCAAATGCGTATGAAACGGCTGGTTCAGGTTCGAAACAAGAATTTTGTTTGGTTTTTTTATTTTTGAAAATGTGTTTTTAAGCGTTTTTGGGGTTTACACATTTGATAGAAAGAAGTAGATACATCCAACTTCATGAGAATGCTCTAGAGAATGCAATTTCAAGAGGAGAAGCTGTGTATGGTGACTTTCGTCAGTCAATTATTGATATTGTCATGGATAGGTTATTAGGTTGCGAGAATCTGTTCATGCCCATTGCCAGTACAAAGCTTATGGCCCTTGAGAAATCATGCAACATGCTCAAGTCACAGCCTACATGTCTACACATTTATGGAGTTTGAAGTAGCTCGAGGTAGAACCATCTCCATCTAACTTTCATCCACATCTATAAGTGAAAACTAGAGAATTAGTGACATTTGTCAAGTCACATGCATGCATTTCTACCTACTTTTACCAAGTGTCAATTATTCAACTAGAATTGTACAAATCATCATGCATGTGTCCAATTCACTTTCTGCATGTGGATCACTTACAACCATTGCATGTGATATGCCACGAGTTTCTACAAGCATATTATTGACATTTCTAAGTCTACATTCTATATGCAAGTTGTATATTACCAACTAGACTTGAAGAACCCATGTAGCTCGAGTTTCTTTTAGGTCAAATTTGGCATTTACAATATGAAACAACATATACACATAGAAAAAACGTAGTTTAGTCTTTTGATCTAAGAATTGTTTGTTTATGGAGATATTTATATGCTCCTTTCTAGAAAATGTTATACTTGAGATGCACTTGTTTGCTCTTATTTACCTTTTGGCATTAACAGACATTGATAAAGCTCACTCTCTCTCTCTCTCTCTCTCAATGTTTTCCCTCTTCATGTCACAAATGGTGTGTGATGCTATTGATCAACCTTATCAAGGCAATGACTGTATGAGACCAAACGATTATCGCACCATCATAATTGGACATGTCGTGCACGTCATATATCCATTCTCCGGGCTGCAATGAGCATGAGGGAAAGACACATTAGTCGCATGTTATTGAACGTGTTGGCTTTAGACCACACCACTCCACTTATCATATATTCACTCTACAAGCACTTATCGATGAGGATAAGTTCAAGAGCGAGCGGATTCATTGTTGCTTCACAGACTTTAGACATATGCTTCAATACCTCATCATAAGCTTTTCCAAAGGCTACGAGATCCTCATTTCTTGTCAAATATTATTCTAGCTAACATGACACTATATAAAAACGTTGAGAAGTTTATGCTCGATATGAGCATTATTAATATAGATGTTAGGCATTAGGAGACATATCGATATCCATACTACTATATGATGATGATGTGGTCTTGGTCTCACTCACTAGGGAGAGCTAAACTCCAACACTATAGGTGTTAAGCAAGGATGTCCAAGTTCACCAACATTGTTTGGCAAATATATTCATGAACTAGAGGAGATGATCAAGATGCTAGGGGGGCCATTCTAGTCTCCACTTTGCTATATGTTGAAGATGTTGCTCTTGTTTCTTTTTTACATGAGGATTCCCATCAACACATTCAAGCATTACACATGTTTTGGCAAAACAAGCAACCTAGAGGTCAATACTAAGGAAACCAAAGTAACGGTTTTTAATACATCTCTATATGCAGCAACACACATTAACACTCGATGGCCAGCCATTAGATATAGTTTCATATGCAAACCTTGTAGTACTCTTCACGATCCCATCTTTAGCATATGAGGCAACCATCGGCAGCCAGTGATGAGACACTCGTACCTGTTCTGCTTGGAGCGGTTTTGTTTCAGGAGGCATATTTGTGACTCCGAGAGCAAGTGACAACTCTTTACCACTTTAGTGACTCCTACTGTTACGAACTCACCTAAGTTAACCCTAATTACTAAGTGGCCCTAATTGGGATATCTTTAGGTACTGGGCCATTACCATTAAGGGCATGTCCTTATGGGACCCAAGTACTCTTAGTTGCCCTAATTCTAGAAGGTTCCACTGAGGGCCTCTAGATAGTATATATAGGGCTAGTCATTAGATACAGGATTCATTGAATTCATTCTCTGCTGATAGGTATTGCTTGGGCTCTTCGTGGGAGATCTCTTGTCTCTGCTTAGCTATTGCTTGTAGGGCTTTAGCCATTGTTCTTCATTTGATATCAACATTTGTGATTATGTTCATAACAACTACAACTATGTATGTAACACAAGCATCGTGCATAAGGCTTACATTTTGCGATTGGAATAGATTCACATCTTCAAGTTACTAAGTTGTCACATATGATACATGGCAAACGATCAATTCCCTACCAAATTATACTAGCAAAGTTTGTTGTGCTTCCCCTACAAATTGAGGCTACTTTTCGACTGATCATCTGTATACACAGGATGATGGAGTTTAATACCCATGGATAGCACTCACATCCTCCCGAGGACTTCATGAGCAAGGACACCTCTTATCCTAGCACTCTCAGGCATCACAGTAGCTGGATTCAATTGGCATCTCTATACCCTCTCTTCCAAAGTGTACCCATGCACATATGAGACAAGTTATTGGCAGATCTAAAATCCAATGCATGGAGTGGCTCCTTGGACATTAAGCGTAATCTCTAACATATGCACTTTGTGGAGATTAACTCTTGAGGAAATATTACCCACTGACCTACACTCTCATTTTCTTCCTTTTCTCTAAAAAGTTGTAGGTCAGTATGTGCGTACAACAACAGCCTACCTAATTGCATAGAGGAGAGTTTTTTCCATCTCTTTATATGAACGAGAGAAAACACTCTAAATCCTTTCACATAGAACTCTTGTGCAATCTTGTGAGAGGAGTCGAAGTGTAATCCTTTACAATTTGGGAATACATGCAACAGAGTAGAACTACCATGTCAATGAATGCAACATCCAATACCTTAACTGAAACCACCCACATTAATCCAAACTCAAAGGTCTCATTCCTAAACACAAGCAACTCATCTCAAATTGTCTTCTACAGCTCAGCATCAACAAAGACTTGACTAAAGTAGATAAACCCATTCTCCCTACGCTCTATGTCATGGTGCTACGTGTCATTCCTCCATGGTGGGTGAAGTATGCAGTCCATTGCATGTAGAGGTTAGTGAAACCACTCCGGTCTCCTTTGCCATCTATTCTACATCTCTTCGAGCCTACAAATTCCAAAATCAAGATAACAATGAATCAACGTTCAAACACGAATTTCCAAGCAAAAATAACAAATGTTTGATGAGCAAAATTGACACTACATAGGAGCAACTTCGTACTTGCATCATGCATGTTGCAAGTTGCGCATACCTCTCCAAATTGATCATTGTGCAAGTCCACAACTACTCCCCCAATTGTCCATGAATTGATAAAGAAGGCCAATAGTGAAACCCTCGCTAGTGAGTGAAATATGCAGCCTATTGCATGTAGAGGTTAACGAAAGGACTTTCGTCTCCTTTGCCATCTATCATACATTTGTTTAAGCCTACGAAATTCCAAAATCAAGATTTAAAATTGAGAAAGAGAAATTGTGAATCAACGGTCAAATGCAAACTTCAAAGCGAAAATAATAGATGTTTCAAGAACAAAGTTCACACTACATAGTAGCTACTTCATATCACATCGCGCATGTTGCAAGTTGAGCTTACCTCTACAAATTGATCATTGTGCAAATCCAAAACTGCTCCCCAAGCCTGTCCATGAACTATAAAGTAGGCCAATCGTGAAGCCTCTCTATTAGTGAAGCACACAACCTTCTAAAAATCTGAATCACAAGTTCAAACATTTGAAATGTTGCCTAGATTTTTTTGGTGTTTGTTTTACGGTTCTGACCAAATAGTTCATGTGAGTGTGAGCGTTATATGGATTATAAAAGTGGATGAATGAGCATGTAAAAGCAACAAAATCATTCAACCTACTATATCTAACAAAAGTTGGTGTGCTTCATGCAATAAACCTCCTAATCATCTCATTAGGGGCCATATTAGACATTGCCACCAACAAAAAACACAGTTAGATAAGAAACATGACCTATAAATTTTACTTTCAAACTATCCATTGGGGCCAAACAAAATTTTGGTTGAAATTTAGATGTTTCGAGCGTGTTCGCAATCTTGAGAATCCAAAAGAGTTTGAATGCTACTATGGACGCAATATAGCATACATAAGTCATGCCTCAAAACGATGAGAATGGAACAGTAGATTTAAATCTCTTAGATTTGAGCTCTTATGACACGGGCCCAACTCTGCCTAGTGCTTTAAAGCAACCATTTGCATGAGGCTATTGTGCACCTTCAAAAGCCACTCCAAGAAAATGAACATAAATGCAAACCTGGTGGGACCAAGTCTTAGTATCTCGAAGACGGTGTGGGCCCTAACATCACAAGAACCTCCTATTGCTTGGTGAAAAACCTTACCAAGAACCATGTTGCCTCGACCACATCCTTGGCTTTGATAATTTACAATGTCCTCAAATAGTAGGTCAAGGCAATGTGCAACACAAGGCATCCATAAAATGTTGCGGCATGATTCATTAATAGGTTCCTCATGGCAACATAGTTCGAAGTATCAACAACAACAACTTTAACGCCATTGGACAAGCAAGTCGAATTTCAAAATGACTTCCATAGCTAGAACTCTTCCTGGCATGACGTCAGCCTTCTGAGGTACTTCCCTATCAGCATTGTGTGAACCTCGTAGTTGTCAATGACTCTCACAAACATCAGGCCCATGCAAAAAAACACCGATGTATTTAAAACATGGCTCTTCCTGGCATCACTCCACCCATACATCGCCCACAACTTCCTAATGGGCTCCACCTCTCTCCTCGCAATGTCTCTCCCAGCTAGCAACAACTTTGTCTTCAATTGCTCCATGTTGGGCCCTTCTAACTCCCCAACTACGAAGAAATTGCTCCTATCATTTCTTTCCACATGAGGGTCTTTGCTAGGTGAAAGAGGAGGTCACACATATAGAAACACCTCCAAATGGTCGTGGCGCTTTCCCTTTTTTTCTAAAAATAAGAAACATACAATTACCTACCCAAGAGCCTTGAGGCACCTACTATGGATGTACTTGGAAAGGTACCAATCCACTAGCCCCACCCAATCTCACCCTTGAGACTCGATGCAGGTTGTGTGGATGAGAATGTGTGCATAGCATGTGCAACGAGTTGTGATGTCAAAGCCTCTACCCAACTTGTTGCCAAAATCACACATTCATCTCCACAAATCAGCTAAAAATTGAGACAGCAAACGAAGCAGTAGCACCACACTCTCTTGAAACAAACAAAGAGCCTTAAATGAACATATGGTCACGAGTGTTCATCTACGATCTAATAATGAGCTGACTCCTCTAAGATGGCTAGGTGTCACCATTCTGTATTTGTCGGTGCTTCACTTGTATTTGTCAAAGGCGACCCATATACGTATTACGACAATACTTGAATGCCCACAACTTTGTGCACAACTTCCATATCCCGAAACAATTGTGACATGATACCATCTCTTGACCTCCACATGGTAGGACGAAATTTCCTCCTCCAAGCTCTTAAATCCCCTCCTAATCCCAATGCCTAATTCCTAAAATTCCCTCCTTCAAAGTTCACCTCCTTAGCTATAAGTCTCAATCACCTCTCTCTCGCCTCTTTCCATACCCCCTAGTTCACCCTCCAAGCTCTTCCTCCTCCGTGAGGTTTGAAACTTCGTCCTTTCATCAATGTCCTTTTCAGTTTGTTCATCCTTCAGCCTTAATCCTAACCCTTGGTGAGTCTTCCCCTACTACTCCAAGTTTTCATTGCTCAAGGCTTGCTCTCCATTGCTTAGAGCTTGCTCTCCTCTTCCCTCCTCTTCTCTCCTTGCTCAATGGCACTCCTTACCCTTGCTTAATCTTCTCTTCTATACGCTCTAGCCTCTTCTTTCTTCCTCCACTCTCCAAAGAGCTCCTTACGTTCTCCTCTCCACTCTTCGAAATGTGCTAAAAAAAAACCCAATTGGGTGAAAATTGTGTCAACGAATTGTACTGTCGTTGACTCTAGAGTTGAATTTCATCAAAATTTGGAGACAAATAAAGGCTTCAAACAAGTGCACAATGTCTACATGCATATATAGTAATAATCTAAGAACATGGATGTGTACTTGTACTACAAGTTGTGTAACTAAAACACGAGATTGCACTAACATTAACCAAAATTGTTGGTGTCTATTTCTACCACAAGTGGCGAGCCCTTGCAAAAGTGTGCTCTGGCAAAATACAATTGCTTTGAAGATAATGCTTATAACTATTAATACACAAAACCGCTTCAATCACAATAAAAAAAACTAATATACTTATTATCCATAGGTAGGAACAAATATTCCAAGTCATTTTATCACATCTGCCTCGATTATCTCATAATCTCACCTCTCATAGTTCATTCATACAAGAGGATCAAGTGTAAGACACATGAAACTAACATTTTTATGACCTAACACATAGGCTTCACTCTTCAAAACACTAGTCAACTTGTACAATTTGCAAGAGGCTCTTTTAATTTCATGTGATTACTCTTGTATCTTCGACTTACATGACAAGCTTTTGCAAACCTTCATCCTAACCAACTTCAAAGAATTGCATACATCTCATTACTCTGGAACAAAAAATTGTCGTTTAAAACAACATGCTCACAAACAATGCATTAAATACATGAAAATGATTTGATTTTGCTACAACTCTTGTCAAAATATCCTCCATCATTGGCCAATACAAAACAAAAGAATTGTAAAAATATCTACCTCCCATACTTAGCGAGCATTTCCTCTTTTGTAAAACTGTCTTCCTCAGTTCCCTCATCGTGTAAGTACAAACAATCTGGATTGTTGCACGGCTAAATCCGATAGATAAAACATACCAAAATTAGGGCAATGTCTCAACTTCGAGTACCAAATAAAAATAGCTTCATGAATAAAGTATTTGACAGTGTACAAATGTCCGATAGCAGAAAATTCAAGCATACCATATTCTTCAACCAAGCATTGCAATATTTATTTGTTCCAAAGCATGCCCTGCAATGAAGTTAGAAAGCTTCATATCAACTTTAAGCTTCAAACTTTTGTATATAGTATTTAGGTACTTGTGTAATAACAACGAATTACCAATTGTTATGTAAATACAATAATACATAAATTGTGAGAGCATCCTTCTACAAAATGTCTTTATGCACTATCCCTCAAAACAACACTCACCTCAATAACTTTCCTTCAAGTATGCATCCGTCCACCGCTCGAATACAACGAAGTGCATCTTCTTCTCTAACAAATGTAACGTACCTAGAAAATTGAATAACCATAGCAGTTCAAAAGAATTTTAATTTAAACAAAATAGAGTCTACAAGCAAAAATCGAACTTTGGGCTAAAAGATAAAACCTATCATAACAATATCCCATGGTGATTACAAGGGTAGAAAGGTCCCCCTTCATACAAATAATTGTATTGTCATTGTCATGAATTGCAAAGCTCAAATTTAGCTTGCTAAAGCCTCCTCCACCTCCTTCCCATTTGTAGAACCAAACAAAAACATTTCCACGCCTATTTGGGGGTTCAATCATACCAATTGAAAATCACGCTCTTCTTTTCAAGCCATGGCTCCCAACGACTTGTATAAGCAACTATAGGCAAGTTTCTTTTCTAGCCATTATTCCAAAGTTCCCAATGAGTGTACTTGGAAACTAACTTAATTAAACAAGGACAATGTTAGCTTTTGTACTTTGATAGCATACTTGTCAATCTCCACAACTAAGGTCTTTTTGCAAACTATGCAAAGTCACCTAGACTCGCTATGTTTGAAATGCAAACGTGATGAACCTAGATGAAGTATAAAGAGGTGTTTTGAAGCTTCTAAACAAAAGATGTACCAAATCTAGTGGGGGTACAGAGATTCAAGACCCAAAAAAAAGCTTTGATTTAGTAGTTGAATTGAAGATGTGGTAAATTTGGATGGAGTAAGGTAGCTTAACAACTTTAGGCTTCAATTCATCGCCAAAGGAAGAGTAAGTTGCATGAAGACGATTATTATTTATACAGGTTCATGAAAATTGCAACCATAGGAACCACCAAACCTTGGGGGTGCGATGAAGAGAAAGAAAGACATCCAATCTACTATAATAAAAAAGGATCACAAAGTTCAAATCTTATCTCAAAAGCTCACTTACACACTAGCACTAGGACCATTATGAGAATGTTGGCCATTGTATGAGCTAGAGCGTGACATGGCAACTTTTAGAATTCGTCCATATTGACCAAAATATTCTCGTTTCTCCAAAGTCTGCAAAATAAACATAAAAAATTGTAGCAAAATATCTCCTTCCCCAACATGCGCATCCACACCCTCACGCCCACACTCACATGTGTGCACATGCACAACAACGTTAACATCTACACAAAAATTCAACATTACCTCTATGATGGTACACAAAAAAGCAAAAAAATGTAATAGAACATTACTAAAAGATATGAAACCTTTAACTTTACAGACTCCACCCAAAAAGCCTCAAAACATCAACTTAACAATGCATAGGCACAACCTATAAGCTACAACATCTCTATCATCACCAACCAAGTTCAATAGGAGCTCTAGATAAATGAATGTATTAAAATATTTCCAAATTTGACAAAGAATCACAAGGTATTTCAAAGTTTAGAAGTAATAGAATGTATCTCCTTCAAAATTTCTCAAACAAAAATTGCGCTTGTGTGGCGTGGTGGCAGAGGGTTCTTGGTGTGAGATTGACCAGCCAAGGTCAAACCCCACCCACACATGGGCAGTGTGCCAAAAAAAAAAGTCTCAAACAAAGCTTGAGATACATGACAAGCACAAACCTCTTCATCCGCTAAATGGAGTGGAAAGCCAACCACATAGACCAAGTTTCGTTGCACAACACGCACATTGCTAAGATGCTTGCGACCATCTGAAGATTTAATTTTGACCTTGTGTGGTCTTTTCTTGTCAGCAGCTAGGTCAATTAACCTGCATAATTTATAAGCTCCTTAGACAATACATATCATACCAACAGCATAAAAAAATAGATTTACAAAACAAGCCTTACATATACTCTCATCAACACCGAGGTATAAGTCTACTACATGGGTTTCAAGACAATTCAGATTCTTTTGGGTAGATTCATTGTTAAGTGAGAAGTTAATGGCAACCAACAAGAAATAATTAAGAACAAAATAAAGAGAAAAAAGCAACTCAAACCAACACCAAGGACCTTAGTACAAGTTATTGTACGCAATAAATGTACAAAATACAAAAGGCTCCTTACGACTACTTATAATGAAGAGGCTGGCTGAACACGGAAATAGGAGGCAACAACATGAAAAAGACCTAATAAACCTCCTTTACTCATTCCTTTACAAGACCTAACTGGAAACAGCAATGAGTTGTTATAGCTACAATATTGCAAAGTGTTAAATTTTCATGCCAATAACCATGACAAGAGTCTCAAAAATAAACAATTTGGCATACTTCAAAAAATATTTTGGTCATGCGGGTGAAGGCAAAGTGACCAGGCAAGTAGGTCAATAATTAGCAAGCTTTATGACAAATAAAGCAGTTGCCACAAAAGCTAAAAAAGCGTTTTAAACCTGAAAATCAAGACAGCAGACACTAGGGGGGCCATTGAACACCCTATGGATGGAAGGATAAACACTGCTGCAGGCAACTAGCCATGTACTTGATGAGTGTCATCTTACTGGGTTCTCAAGCTCTCTCTCTCTCTCCTGATTGAGAGAGGACCACACTGTAAATTCATGTTTCTGATTGTGATTGTTGAGTAACAAAGCTTATTGTAAGCACCCAGTTTTTCAGATTAATGCAACTATTTTTCCATGTAAGCTAGCGACCATAATTCCACAAAATACAGCAGCTTGATAAAGAATTGGACACATAATGGACAATGTACTACTCCAAATAAAAATAGTATTTGCTATAAGCCTGGATCAGAGAGAATGTATGATGCAATATGCCTCCTAAAAACACCCACAATTATTCAGATAGCTTTTCTAGAATGCTCCACGCTGACTTAATTTTTTTACAAAGGTATACAAAAGTTGGCATCTGCTTTGTGTTTCATTGAAAAGCCTATAAATTGAAACCATGAACTCTAGCTGTTTCTGGACAATACTTAAAAGATGAAATAGAGTAAAAGTGCGCACTCCTCGCAATTTGAAGCGGCTCCAACGATTTTCTCCTTGTCATATGGTGTTCGACATGCTGGACAACGCCCCTCAGTGTTATCCTTGCCTGCTAGCTCCATTATTTGATGCCAGCACCATACACAGATCTGTGAACCAAGTCATGTCTATGATATGATATAGTATGATAAATTTCAATGTATGCAACAAACATAATCTTACAACTAGCTCACGTGACAAACAAAAACAATAATTGAGCAGCATCAGATTGAATGAACTCTGCCACTGGATCTTGTGGTCCTCCTGGATTCCTAGAACATAGTGGAGACAAACTTTAACATATTTTGGATTGTGTTTTCTTGGTATGTCTTGTGTCCTATCAACACTTATGGCTGATAACTAGCTACAGATAAAACATGCATTCCCAAATTCCATTTGCTAAGATTATGGCAAGAATTACAGGCCCACATCAGAAAAAACTCATAGCTTAACTTCAAGCAGGCAGATTGGTTTTGAGTGCTTAGTATAGAGCCTCAATTGTGTGCATGCATCTCCAGACCTAATACTGAACCATCCAGCTGGAGGCGTTATGATCTTCAAAATATCGATGCATTTATGAGCTAAAATTGTGTAGAACCTGAAGCTTAAAAGATTCTTGGATTCCATCTGTATCTCTTAAGGTAACCTATCCAAAAATCAAGCCAGATCCACAAAAGCACCAATTCATTTTGTTGCCTGCTACTGCCCAAATCGACTGCATCACCAGACCTAAAACTGAACTGAGCTAATCAAGGCTCAAACATCATGTGCAAAGATAAAGTGCAATCACGCTTGGAACATTATTTCGGTTTATGTGCAAACCTTACGCCTTAACTGTAATCAAATTATACTGTATGCAATAAGTATTTATAAATTTCTTCACACTGCCACGTAACACGTTAAAGAAACTAGTTCGTAAAACATACTTAATACACGCTCCATTTAACTGACCACTAACGCGGAGTCTATTGCATGTAATTCGACCAAACAAACTAAATCCTATCTTTCAAAAGTGCGTCCAAGGTACTGTGCGACAAAGGGGCATGGACATGCAATCTGATATATTCAGAAGTCCACTGATTATTGCAACTTCCCTTTTGCCATTAATGGGCTATGGAAGGCAAGGCGTAGGTCAAGATAGAAAAAGAAGGTTAAATGGTCTTGATTTGTCTATAAAGGAAGAAAAATATGTCATGTTTTATAACAGAACACCATAAACGTTCAATATATTCGCAAATAGCGGCAGAAAACATTATGATACTGACAAGTTACAGCACCTGATAACCACAATGGCAGGGCCTCAAGTGGCGATCTGTCAGATCCATTTCCTCCATACACAAGGGACACAAGTAATCTCCATCTTCGTTTGTTTCGTCCATCGTTTCAATCCTGTCTATAATACGTCCTAATCCTGTCTGTAATAAGAAAATTAGGATAAACTCTCCCTCAATGAAGTATCTTTGAGAGATGGAATGATACAGAATTGGAGGATGGAAATAAATGTAGAAGATACAAACATGGAAAAGGGCACGAAAACCTGACACATTCCAAGGGAAGAATAGTCTTAACTAAAGACGGCAGCGTAAAGGGATAGCTTTACTAGTATTGACTACATGCTCTATTTTCAGCAAGAGAGACAAAGTTATGAGCAACGCTCCCTAATACTATGAGAGCTTGCAAAGGCAATGAGAGGGTCCAGCTGATAATATCACACCCGACCGCTAATAATATATGATATCGGAATAATATCATCAGACAGCGCGCTAATAATATCATCACAAGCTTGACGAAAGATCATAGAATCGCAAGACTAGGAGACCTACGGTCTGATATGACAAAAATCCGTCACAATGACCTGGAGATCTGAGGCCGCGCTGTGTTTTACCCCGCCATAGCAGCCTGTCGTCTTACCTTACGATAAAACTTCTGCAACCGGCTGTTGCACAGGGATTGTGCGATATGTCTTGTGGATCTACTGCTGCTGCTGCTGCGCAAATCGCAGCAACGGCCAAAGGCAAAGCCCCTCTTCCTCTCACCGAGATCTCGACCTGCTCATGCGGCTTCTCTCCTCTTCCACCATAGCCACAGCTCTCCTTCCTCTCTCTTTCTCTCTCTCTCTCTGTCTCTCGTTTGTATCTCTATCGATAATATTTTTCTTTTTCTTTTTACTTCTTCGTCTTCTCCAAAATACGCGTGTGATGATAATTTTGCTTTTGGGTCTGCCCCGGACTAATAATGTAAAGGAACTGAGGGGCTAAGGGCAAAGTCATCAATTTCACAAGAGTGGACAAAATCTACTCAAACTCTTTTTATGTGCATGCACTCCCATTTCCACTACATCATCCGGCTCACACACCCCAAGGTTAGGGTCATTAGATCAACCGACCCTTTCCAATCATTCCACTCGATCATATTGTCGAGCTCTAGCCTATCTAGTTGTCTAGCCTTTTCCAGTCGGTCATCACATCATCTCGCCATCAAATCCAATGAAAAGGCAACTTGGGCTAGGGATCTCTCTCTCTCTCTCTCTCTCTCTCTCTCTCTCTCTCTCTCTCTCTCTCTCTCTCACAAGTGTCTGCCATCTCCCTCTCGTTTCGTTACCTGCTACAAGAACGACTATCCATTTGAAAAAAAATTTGGATGTCCAGAACGTCAAACGCTCTGATAGCACGGATGAAGAAAAATGTGTAAGAGAAGCCCGGATGTGAGTTCGATTTTGTCTGATGGTCTACTGCCTCCTATGACAGATCTACAATCCTCCAGAGCTTGGACAAACACTACTGATCTAGTATTAGGGTGTCATCCACGTACACAACAACAATGATGATTTTCCCATCTGTGATCCTCGCATAGACATTGGAATCAGCCATCAGTGGCTCAAATTCCAAGGATCTCAGGGCATGATCTTTCTTCTTGTACCATTGTCGTGCGAATTGCTTCAGACCATAGATACTTATGTGCATTTGGCATGCATAGGTAGGAAGTGAGTCGGAGATATAAGCTGGAGGTTGATCCATGTAGACTTCTTCATCTAGCTCGCCATGTAGGAATGTTGTCTTCCCATCAACGATGTGAATCCTGAGGTCGTATGCAGCTGCATATGCAAATAGTAGACGTAAGAACGCATGTTTCATCACTAGAGAGAAGGTCTTAGTGTAGTCGATGTCGTACTTCTGAGAGAATCCCTTCGCTACAAGTCTGGCATTGTATCTCGAAACATCTCCATTCGGTCCATACTTGAGCTTGTAAACCCATTTGCATTGCACTGTTTTTCATTTATCTGGCAGTGGTTGCAGTGTCCATACCTCATTCTTCTTCATGGACTCAATTTTTTCATTCATGGCTTGGATCCATTTGTCTTTGTCTGGACTATCAATGGCTTTCTTGAATGTTTGTGGTTCGTCACTAAATCCACAAAACTCTTCGAATGTTGAAGCCGAGCTGTCTGGCACAAATCTTGATGGCGCTCTTCGCTCTCTTGTTGATCTCCTTGGAGATTCTTCGGGTACTGCAATGCTCTTGCCTTTGTCTCTTCAGCTAGATCCGGAACCATCTCAGTTTACATGAGTTGTAGCAGGCAGGCAGGCTTGCAGTCCTTACACACACACACACACACACACACACACACACACATATTTCTCTCTTTAACAACACAATGGAGTGATCATTATGATCCATAGGTAGGCTTTCTTTCATTGTTCACCTGCCTTAAGAAGATCTAGAGCAAAGGATTCCTAGACAAGCACAAACAAACCAAACCAAGAAAAAGACCAAGAAGAGAAGAAGCATCAAAGATGAACAACACACAAATCTAGGCTATTTCATGATTAGATCCTAAGCTAATATTAACAACCTTAGCAAGCCTAGATTCTCACTCCTATCTGTTCATTGGATCGAAACTTGATACTACACACGACTACTCACTCGGAATCGATGCATAAAACTCTGTCTTTTGCCCAATAGATCCGTCCGATTAGGGAGGCACAGAAAGGGTCCAACAATACATTGTGATGGTTAGATTTTTCAACAATGTTTATTGCATAAATATCCATTGAAAACTTTGAAGCTAGTTAGTCTCTCTTACGATTGGAGGTAGTATGCAATCAATATTACATGGCATGATGGACTACTTAGCATATGACATTCTATATTGTTGGAGGGTTTGCGGATCCCAAGACAACCTAGCCCTAGTTAATAAGTGAGAGTGATTTGGCACCATGCGTGTGTAAGTCCAACCCGATGATCACATAGAAATTTGATTGATCAGAAAGTTCATAAAAGGACTTTAAACCTTTTTGCGAGACTTCTAATATTGCAGGGCCTAAAAGTCAAGTTAGTGAATAAAATAGGGTTCCCACCAAAATTCAATTTCAAATTTGTTCCCTCCAATTATTGAATGGGTTCCCACTCTTTTTTTTAAATTTGTATAGTTAGGGAGGTAGGAATTGGCCAATAGGAATTGAGGCCAAGACCCTCCAATCCACTATATGAGTGATAGTTTCAAATCATTCTACATACTTTCTCTTCATTTCAATACAAGCAGGTTGGTCCTTTATGGAATGGATCAAGAATGTCCTTGCTCTCTATCTCTCTTCCTCCATCTCTCATGCTTTCATTGTATTTGCTAATTGTTGGATTTGATGTTTATTAATGTTCTTATGTTTTTTGTGAGAGAGAAGAGGAGAGAGAGCAACGAGTTTCTATCTTTGTGGAGTAGGGTTAATGATTGTAGTGTTAATGCTCAATGTTAATGGATCTTAATATCAGTATGACATGTTGGAATTTGGTTGGAATTTGGATTATGTTATCGCTCTCATGGGAATGAACCCTTGGATGGTTTAGTGGCTGATGCGCGAAATCTCTTCGGAGGGAACTCCCAGCCGCTAACCGTGTGACAACTAACCTCGTCTCCTTGATGCTTGTGTGCTTGGATCTAGGATAAGAAATAGCCCACTACAACTTTGGCACCGTTGTCAGGGAGCTATGCCAATTTTTCAAACTGCAGCATGTTTGGATGGTTGTTATCTTGCATTTAGGCATCTTGTTTTGGCATAGTATGGTTAAAATTGCATCTTAGGGTTAGATCGGAAGCTATTTTGCTTGATTTGAGTGGCTTTGCTTGTTTGAGATCTAATTTGATTGTTGAGCAGGGGAAGCCATACAGATCACGATTCTTAAAATCCATTAGGATCTGAGAAATCAGAGAAAACAACAAAAGCTCTTTAGAAAAGAACCTTCACCGAGTTGCATACAGGACCAGCTTCATATAGAGTATCTTCAGATTAACAGATCTCCAAAAATAGAACAAAAACAAAAATCACCAAAAACCCTAAAAAAAACAAAAAAAGAACCTTCGTCCGATTTATTGCACATAGGTGTGATTCAGATCTATCTACTGTGAGGTCGGCGAAGATTAATACCAAAAATAAAAGGCCAAAGAGACTGTTCATCTAGTTGCCGGTAACCTTTTGTGAAAAATTTATACATTTCTTAAAAAATATCAGTTCTCTATAAAGAACCTTCACCAGAGTCATGGTTAGTCCGACTTACTATTTCTGATAATCAATGAGATTGCGACGAACATTGAGTCAAGGCTAATTGTCATATTGACCTATTTTTGTCAAAAAAATGGGCCACTTTTTTGCAAAAATAACAGTATTACTCTTGAACCTTTGCCTACTTTTTTGAGGATTCTAATTATAGTATTTCATCATTTTGAAGTAGATCTGTCAGGATCATCCAAAAATTTTATCTCTGTTGGGTTATTCTCCTTCCTACCAGAAGACTAATCGGTTTTAATCTTCATCCATTGTTCATCCAGTTTTGCGGATTTTCTCGTGTTTTTATACAGGGGCTGCAAAATTACAAGTGTTTTTACACAGTCTGCAGAATTACACGGAGTTTACTATAGTGTCTCCTTATCAAAAGATAGGCAGACTCAAGAGGCACGCACTCGGCTTGATTTTCTTGGAGGAATTGACTGATGAACCATTCTTGGGATTTGTTGTCGGGTAGCAGCAACATCTTCGTCTGACTCATTGTCAAGTAGTGGATCGACGAACATGCTTGAGCCTGAAGCTCGGATTGACGTGTCAATTGTAGGCGTTAAAGGTTCTCTTGGAACAATGTCTTTGCTTTTGATGTCGATGAACTGATCATCGATAAAGATTGTATCTCGGCTGAACAAAATTTGCTGGGTATCAGGATGTACAGCTTGTATGTGTTGTCAGATGAAAGATAACCAATCAGGATTGTCTTGAGACCTTCGAAGTCAAATTCCTACCTTGTCTCTTTCGAGATCTGCGCGTAGGCGATGCATCCAAACACTCGTAGGTTCTTCACAAAAGGCTTAGAGCATGTCCACACCTCATGGGGTGTTTTGCCTGAGAGGGCCTTGGTTGAACATCTATTTTGGATGTAAGTTGCAGTGGAGACAGCCTCGGACCAGAAGCTCTTGGGCAGTGATGCATGCGCCAGCATACATTTAGCTGATTCAACCAAGGTACGGTTCTTCCTCTCGGCCAAGAAATTTGACTAAGGAGAATAAGGAGTGATAAATTGCTCCTCAATGTCTTGGCTTTGGCAGTACTCCTTAAATTCGATAGAGATGTACTCTCTACCATTGTCGAACCTCAGGGCTTTGATCGTCCTTCCAGTCTCTTTTTCTGCACGCTCCTTGAAGATTCTGAAGCACTTGAAAGCTTATGATTTTTTCTTGATAAAATACACCATAGTTCTTCTGGAGAATTCATCAATAAAAGCTATGAAATATTTTGCATCATTCAAAGAAGGATTCTGCATCGGGCCACACAAGTCTGTATGTACAATGTCTAACAATCCTCTAGCAGTATGATGATGGCTTGATCTAAATGGTTTCCTAGTCTGTTTACCAACTAAACAGTCTTGATAGATAGGTAATTCAACTTTATTATTAGGATAGTCTAGATCAAGAACAATAGAATGTTTAGACATTTGTTGTATAGAAGTATGATTCAAGTGACCAAGTCTATAATGCCAAAGTAAATTTTTATTTGCTTGTATAGAAGTACTGAGCGCCTAACTAGACTAGGCAGAAAAGCAATGACTCAATCTATACAAATATCCATGTCTTTGTCCAAGTGCTAAGATCTTGCATGTCCTATTTGTTGGATTATTCTCTTTCTTACCAATCGACTAATCGGTTTTAATCTTCATCCATTGTTTATCTAGTTCTGCAGATTTTCCCATGTGTTTACATAGTTTGCATAATTATAAGTGTTTTTCACAGTCTGCAAAATTACACAGAGTTTACGACAGTGTCTCTTTTTCACATTTTTCACCTGACAGAAATCTCGTGGCATTTTTTGCTTTTTCGGAAGAGTCTCAGATGTTAAGAAAATGACTTTGGCAAATTGTGGGACAATCCTAAATGAGATTTAAGGGAACTTTCTCCCTTTTCTCATTTTTCGCGAAAGACTCGACAGTGTCGCCTGTGGCTGTTTTAGTTCATTTTTGCATAGCTACATTTTTTGTTCATTTATACAGACATAACGTTTACAACCAATTTCACCATTTATCAGCAATCAATGACAAGGACCGGATGGATGCCAGCTAATCACCAGCCAATTGGCAATCACAATTCATGACCTGATTTCTTAGTATAAACAGTTGTTCATATTCACACAGTTTATTTTGTGATAATCAAAGTGTCATTGCTTTACCAGCCAACCCTAGATTTCATTCCAAGAGTAAGCACATTGAATTGAGGTATCATTTCATCAAAAGCAAAGTTCTCAACGAAGAGGTCAGATTGTAGTACTGTAGAACGCAAGATATGACAGCAGATGTTTTTACTAAAGCATTAAGTTTGGAGTCACACATAAGATTCTGTGTAGAACTAAGTTTGAAGGTCAACGCATTCGAGGATTCATATTAAGAAGGAGTGTTGAATTATTCTCCTTCTTACCAATTGACTAATCAGTTTTAATCTTCATCCATTGTTTATCCAGTTTTGCGGATTTTTCCATGTGTTTACACAGTCTGCAGAATTACAAGTATTTTTCACATTCTGCAGAATTACACGGAGTTAACGATAGTGTCTCTTTTTCATATTTTTCGCGTGACAGAAATCTCGTGTAAAAACACAGTGTCGCATTTTCAGAAGAGCCTCAAATGTTAAGGAAATGACTCTGGCAAAGTGTGGGACAACCCTAAATGAGATTTAAGGGCACTTTCTCCCTTTTTTCCTTTTTCGCAAAAAATCCGACAGTGTCACCTATGGCTGTTTTAGTTCATTTCTGCAAAGCTATAGTTTTGGTTCATCTATGCAGATAGAACATTTATGGCCAATTTCACCATTTATCAACAATCAATGACAAGGACCGGATGGATACCAGCTGATCACCAGCCAACTGGCGATCACAATTCACTACCTAATTTCTTAGTATAAATAGTTGTTCATATTCACTCATTTTAATGACCAGATTAAAATTATCAGAAGCATTTGAATAGTTAGCTCTCTCTCTCTCTCTCTCTCTCTCTCTCTCTCTCTCTCTCTCTCTCTCTCTCTCTCTCTCTCTCTCTCTCTCTCTCTCTCTCTCTCGCCTGCGAACTTGAACACTCCTGAGCATTCTAGCTCATTTCTTAGAGTTGTTTTAGATATTGCTATTGCACTACTGCTTGTGAAAATTGTCAACATTTCCTTGTCTAGTTTTAGGCCAAAATTGCTAAAAATGGCACATAGTTTAGGATCTGACTTTTCACACGTGTGAAACAGGTCTAGATATTCTTAGTAAGTGTATTTTTTCAGTATGAAGAAGTGTCAAACTTCAAGACCTTCGAAATGAGTCCATTTTCATGTATTTTGGACATATATGCCAATTTTACCTATATAGGGCATATTTTAGGTAAGGAGGGTCTAGAGAGAGGAGAGAGAGTCATCTCTCTCAGCTATATATAGCAGGTAGGCCGTGGAGAAACAGGTTGGAGCAGATCCATTGTATTCATTTGCTTAATGAGAGATTTTTCTATTGGGTTCTCCTTCCATTGTTGGCATTGTGTAGTGATTGAGTTCAAGCTTTGTGTGTATGATCTTAGGTGCTTTCCAAAAGTGGTAGGCTGATGTATTATGGACTGTATAATGCTATTTTGGGCCGCACTTGATGTTTATGGAAGTTTCCATTTGTGATAAATGCTTTTTGATCAAGTTCTTTGCATTCTAGGTAGCATAGAATGTGTTGCCAATTCCTAGCTTATGTAGTTTGGAGTGCAAGCATTCAAGCCAATGATCTTGGAGTTTAGATCCACTTAGGATCTGTATTTTTCACATGGTATCAGAGCTGGTTGGCTTCTATTCATAGTAAGTATTCCATTTTTGGTGATATTTGGATGTTTGATCAAGTTCTAGCATGATTTTGCATTGCTTTGTTGATCAAATCTTACTAACCTTTGTTTTGTGAGTTGAACTTTTGGATCAAAAGCATATTTCAGGTCTATTGAAGATCAGAGGCTGAAAAGAAACTATTTTGGATCAGATCATAACACCTAATCATTTGTGATTGTGAGGCTTGTGCATATTCAATACTAACAATGTTCTTTTCAATCCTATTGTTGACAATCTCCATTCTTGGATGAACACTCTCCTTAAGTGGATGAAACTTCTCCTTAAGTGGATGACAAATGCTCTTTTGAGTGAGTTGTAATTCTCCTAAAGGCTGAGCAAAGCTCCCATTTGGATGAAAGATCCCCTTTTTTGGGTGAACATATTGTAAGCTCCATTGTGAAGAGCATATTGTAAAGATTGTCATCAATTTTGGCATAAAGTTTGGTGTACTTTGTTGAGCATGTAAGTAACTCTCCTTATGTAATTTGATTGGAGCATTTGCTGGAAGGTGTTAACCATTATGCAAGTGTGTTTTCAGGTTCTTAACAGGTTGAGGAACATTCTCATGTGAAGTGATCTTAGATCTACATCTAAACACCAAGATTTGACAAGATAGTGAAGCTAGTCTTGTGATTCACTAAGTGTGCTCATTCATTTACCTCTAAATCTTGTATTTATCACTTGCTGGAGTTTATAAACTTTTAGAAGTGTGGTTTACATGTGGTTTTACAGGTTGAATCAATATCTTAGTGTGTTGATCATATGTTGATCAAGTTTGTTCATTACTAGGTAATCTTGGCATCCTAGTTTTGGGTATTTTCTAAGAATGCAAGTAACTCTTCACACCATAACTTGATTTGGTCACTTGCTGGAAAGTTTGAGAGCTTAAGCAAGAGTGTGTTCAGGTTGGTTTGATTTTGTAATCCATTCTTAGTGTGTGCAAAGTGTTGCATGTGTTTCAATCTTCCTTTCTATGCTTGGAAACCATCTAGGTTCAAGATAGAAGTGTTTTAGGGTCCTAAATCTTCATAGATCTCTTTATCTATCATTTGTTGAGAGAAAAGTGAGTGCTAAGTGCTTTAGGACAGAACCTAAAAGTTGAAGAAACATTAGAATCATGGCTTCCAATGGTGGGATTATGCTAGAGTCTAGTGAAAGGTTGAGTTCATCAAACTACTCTACTTGGAAAGTGAGGATGGAGTCCTTACTTGAGTTGAATGAACTCATGGACATAGTTGCAGAAATTGAAGAGAGACCTCTCACACTTCAAGAGCAACAAAGGTTTGATAAGAAGGCCAAAAGGGCTCTTCATATCATTAAAATGAATGTTACAAATGAACTTCTCAAGGAAGTTGGAAAGTGTCAAAGTGCAAGTGAGGCATGGAATGCCTTAAAGAAGCTCTTTGAATCAAAGTCCACATCTAGGGTACTGACTCTAAGGAGACAAATATTTTCTAGTAGGCAAAGAGAGGGTGAAAGTGCTCATGCATTTATCTTGAGAGTTAAGTCCCTAAGTGATGATTTAGCATGCATTGATGAGAACATAAAAGATGGTGAAATAGTCCAAGTTATGTTGAATGGTTTGCTAAATGAACATGCTAACCTTGTGCAAAGTTTTGCCATTCAAAGAGTCTTGCCAAGTGTGGTTGACTTGCAAGAAATCTTATTGGCTGAAGAACATAGGTTGCAATCAAAGCTTGATGGTGCATCCTTGCAAGGTGGAGGTGAAGAGGCTTTCTTCACAAAAGGCAAATTCAAGGGCAAAGGTAAAGGCAAAGGGAAATGGTCCAAAGGTGGTAACTTTGATCATGATGATCACTCTTCCTCTTCCTCTTCTACTAAGAACAATAAGTCAAAGTTCAAGTGCTTTTATTGTGGGATAAAAGGACATTTTGCAAATGAATGCCATAAGAAACAAAATGCTAGATCTAGGTTGAGATCTAATGTACTTCTTGGAGATGATAATTGTTGTGCTAACTTGGCAAGCTTTGGTGAATCTATGGTCAATTTTTTGGATCCATTGGATCTTGAAGATGCACTAGTGTTACCTACTAGTCATATGGAGTCATGTGGAGCTAAATTAGCATCATGTTTGTACTCTTCTACTCATGGACTTCCAAGGCTTGGTGGTTCTTCAATGGTGCTAGATGGCAAGTGCAAAAATGGAAAAGGTAAGGAAGGAGCTAACTTCATCAATGGAGTTGATGAAGATTCTTCTTTGGAAGTGATTGTTGCTAATGACTTGTTTGTTCATATGGAAAAAGATGGAGATGCTAAGTGTCATTCTTTGCAAGAAGATGGTTGTTCTTCTAATTCTTTTCATATTGATGTATGTAATCATGTGGGAAAAGATGATGGTGCTTTGAGCATGCTTGAAGGAAATGGTTCTTTTACATCTTTTTGTGATAAAGTCATTTGTGCAACAAGTGGTGTCACATTTCTTCATAAAAAGAGTAGATCAAAGGTTTCTATCATGAGACTTGGTGAGGGAGATCACAAGTCAAAAGGAAGAGAAGTATGTGAAGTGTTCAAAGTAGGATGTACTTTGAATGATGTTTTTATGAACGATAGTGAGGAAGAATCATTATCATATGACTCATTACCTAAATCATTGAGTAGAAGTTCATGTTTGAAAAGAGAGAGTACTTCAATCACTCTTATGTTGAAGGTACTAAGGATTCTTTTCTTGGCTTCTAATATTCAAGAGTCTTCTACTTCTTATGGTGCAACTATCAAGAGGGAGGTTTCTAACTTTTGTGGTGCTAGCATTAAGAGGGAGTCTTGTGAAGGAAAGGGCAATGGAAGAGTGGTTCTTGGGAAGATCCAAAGCATGGATCTAACATCTCTTCATCAACTCAAAGCATTCTATGATTGTGGTGGATTGTTCATTCATGGTCAAGATGGCAAAAGGTTGGTTGAAGAAGACTACATGGAGCAACTCAAGTGGCAACTTCTTCAAGGCAAGGGAGATATCATTGGTGAGCTTATTGAGGTTTGTTATGAACTCAAGAGGGCTGTTTTGATTAGGTTTGATACTCATCTTCACCTACTCTACTTCATGTTAAATGGAAATGTTGGAATCTATCTTTTGGTTTATGATGGTGGCATTGTTTTCACTAACTATAGTGAAGGGTCAAATTTGAGCATTGATGAGATCTTGTGGGATCTTAATCATGTGTTTGAGAGGGAGTATCTTCAGAGTTTCAGATCTGAAGATGTTCACATATGCAAGATCTTTGATGTCTTATTGGAAGATCAAGAGGTTGATCTTGGATTGCTTCATCAACACCAAGAGACAAGTGGCAATTCGAAGCTAGTGAAAAGCATCAAAGAAGAGACAAATGGTCAAGGCATTTTGGATCTGTTTTTACAGGTTCTTGAAGGTTCAAGTAAGGTCTTTGGAGCTGCAAGGAAGTGTCTTCTTACTCTACCTCACTTGCCTAATCTCATGTATGAACATTGTTATGTCAATGTGTTGAAATTGTCAAATTTCAATAAAACTAGTTCCATAGTTTTGCATCCTTTGGATCTTGGAGATGGAATAGTTATCATTGCTGGTTTGTATGATCAAGTACATGAATTCATTCAGATCTTGAAAGGTATTGAAGTGGTCAATATGTTTTCTTTTGAACAAAGTTCAAGATCTAGTATTCTAGTGTTGGCAAATTGGCAACTTGTTGACATTGTAGGATCAAGCGTTGTGTGCAAATCTTGTGGAGGTACTTCAAGTAGCAAGATTCAATAAGATATTCACTTGGCGATTGTTATAGTTAATGAAAGAAAACGTTGAGACATTGATGGTTGCACTTGAGAGCCCATCTCCCTAAGCATAGTACTATATGTATAGTGAAATGTGGAGGAGGCATGCAAACACTTGTTGATCACTTTCATTTACAACTTGTTTGCTGCTATTTTACAGAGAAACCAGAGATGGATACATGGAGGAATTCATTAATTGAGATTCTATGTTCTTTTACATGTACCATTTTTATGATTCTATGTAAAATTGATGTAAGAAATAGTGAAGCATCCTATATGGACACTATTATCTATATCAATTATGTTGTGTCCTATTTTGTACATATTAGGATCCTTTAGAAGAGATCTATTCTGATGATGGAGATCATTCTTAAGTTGGAACAAAGTAGTGTTGTAAAACTAGCAAGTTAAGTTGAAGAGGGAGTGTGAAAATTGTCAACATTTCCTTGTCTAGTTTTAGGCCAAAATTGTTAAAAATGGCACATAGTTTAGGATCTGACTTTTCACACGTGTGAAACAGGTCTAGATATTCTTAGTAAGTGTATTTTTTCAGTATGAAGAAGTGTCAAACTTCAAGACCTTCGAAATGAGTCCATTTTCATGTATTTTGGACATATATGCCAATTTTACCTATATAGGGCATATTTTAGGTAAGGAGGGTCTAGAGAGAGGAGAGAGAGTCATCTCTCTCAGCTATATATAGCAGGTAGGCCGTGGAGAAACAGGTTGGAGCAGATCCATTGTATTCATTTGCTTAATGAGAGATTTTTCTATTGGGTTCTCCTTCCATTGTTGGCATTGTGTAGTGATTGAGTTCAAGCTTTGTGTGTATGATCTTAGGTGCTTTCCAAAAGTGGTAGGCTGATGTATTATGGACTGTATAATGCTATTTTGGGCCGCACTTGATGTTTATGGAAGTTTCCATTTGTGATAAATGCTTTTTGATCAAGTTCTTTGCATTCTAGGTAGCATAGAATGTGTTGCCAATTCCTAGCTTATGTAGTTTGGAGTGCAAGCATTCAAGCCAATGATCTTGGAGTTTAGATCCACTTAGGATCTGTATTTTTCACACTGCTTATCAGCATTGCGCTTTATTTAGACTTTCATTTTTAGCTGCTCAGAGATAGCATAGAGTACGAGGCTTCGTTTTTGGCAACTTATTGTACTCATTTACTTCTGCTACGTTTTCATACTGAATCAATACTATCCTTCATTGCATTTAGTTTTCATCTCAGAATGTATGTGTTTATGTATTTTTTCGCGACTAATTTGTGAACAATTCGCGACTAATTATTTGTCTGATAATTTTCGATGCTTAATTGTTTGGCTACCTAATCACTATAGTACCGGTGATGTCAAAGTTAGTTACTATAAATTCAATTATGATTTCTATCACTATTGTTTTCTTTGAAATTGATAGGCGTAGTCATGCATTGTGAAAGAGAAAGATAGTTTATTCCGCCATGCACGGAAAAATTTCTTTCTAGACACTTGAATTATTTTCATTCATTTTTTTTTTAAGTTCATTTTCTTTTCGAACTAGACCTATCTTCTGTACACCACTTTCCGACACTATCAACTACTTTGCATTGATCACATTCGAATTCTACTTTATGTCCTCGATCTGTGATTCTACTTACAAAGAGCAAATTTGTAGACAGATTGGGTACATACACGACTTTAGAAAGTAGCTTAGACTTATCATTTGCAGAGCTTAATCTTACAGTACCTTGACCTTTATTAGCTTATGTGCTATTATCGCCAAGGTGAACGTATTTGTTGGTACTCTAGGGTGTATAGGACTCGAAATAGCCAATGAGGCTGGTCATATGCTGAGTGGCACCGGAATCTAGGAACCAAGAACTGTCGTTGGATGCTCCTTGATGGCTGGTCATGAAAGCATCATGATCCGCTTCTTGAATGTATTGTAGAGCTTCTGTAGCTGCATTGGCCACATGATCTAACTGTCGCTTGTTGTTGTTCTTTGTTTGTAGTATCCAGCAGTCTTGAATCTCGTGGTTTTTTATTGCTTCAGGCCTTTCTTCTTCTTCTGCTTAGTCGTGCCTTTGTTGGTGTACAAGAAGGACGTGAGAATCAGCTGAGGAACTAGAGGCTTCATTCCTCCGCGTGTCTTCTTGTAACAACATTGCAATGACTCCTGAAAGAGTCAAGTCTGGATGCGTCGTGATGATCATCACTCAGCTATCATATGAGCTTGGCAAGCTTGTAAGCAGTTGCATTACTCCGTCTTGATCGTCTATGACAGATCCAACAACGACTATTTGCTTCACTGGTTGATATGATTATGCAAGGAATCACCATTTGCCATCTTGAGGGAGTAAAATTTATTCCTGAGATGTAGCTTGGAAGCTATATCTCGCACTTCGTATAATGTGCTCAAGATGTCCCAGACTTTCTTGGATGTCTGAGCTTCGGACTCATGGCCGATCTGAGTATCCAAAATGTTGAGGATGATCAGCACAAATGCTTTGCCATCCTTCAGCTTCCATCTGGAGATTGCTACATTGTCAACTTCAGGTATTCTCTCTGCACCTGTAACAACTTCATACAACTCTTTAGCCATTAGCACGGTTCTCATCTTTAATTTCCACAGATAGTAATTAACTCCATCAAGCTTGTCCATGATAGGATTGGCTTTCCCTTGGAAATCCATATAGAAGATTACTCTAGGTGATAGGAGTAACTATCGGTGACTTAAGTATGAAAATTTAGTGCTAAATTACAGAACAAGAAGACAATCACTCTATCGGCTAGTAGAGCTTAACAGGCTATAGAAATAGTTCTAAAATGAAACCGCTTAAAGAATCAGATAGGTTCTGATATCTTTGGCTCTGATACTATGTCGGAGAAATTGGAGGATCAGATAGATCAGTCCCCTTCAATTTTCTTGGTGCATGCACTACTGGTAAATTAGTAGACGAACACAAAAACATACTAATTTTAGAGCTTTAATATGCAGTAGTAGCGGACGCAATGAGCAGACAACCAAACAAATCAATTAGATAGTCAAACAGAACATGGAAAAGCATTGCAGTATTGACACGAATCTGAACGTAGAACCAAACGGAGCTATAATCAGATTAAGTATAATGAAATATACAAGTCAATAATGCAGGTGAGCACAAAACAATAGTGGACGTAGCCGTGTGCTTCACAAAGCTAATCACAATTTGTGAAGGTTATGAACCTATTACTGACAATCTGTCTGAAAGCAAGAATCGATGCATGAAAGCATCTACAATGTCTGTCTCACGTGTTGCAAATCATGCTTCGTTCTCTATATAGATGAATACTGAAAAAAAAGTATTCACTATATACACAAATTGTACAAGTGTGCAGATGAAGAAGGTACAAAAGTAGGTGTGTTGTCTGTTTATGTAGTCTGTGCAACTGTCGCTTTTTTGGAAGTGTCACAAAACACTTAATTGCTCTGGATGGCCCGAAGGTGAAAAGGCGACAGTGTCAGGTTTTTTGCCTAAGGGAATTCTTGAGTAAAAATGTAGACTATAGTGACAAACAGTTCAAATATGCAGACTGTGGGACAACACAAGTAAAATTGCAGCAGCATGAATGGAGGCAGATGAACATAGGATTTAGGAGAGTAGAGGAGATAAATCCAACATCCTGCAAGACTTTGCTTTTAGCCAGGATGGTGTAACACACAAAACTCCTCAAATGTGATAAGTTCAGTGATCAGCCATGCCACTGACACATGGTTGCGATCCAGCAACTCGGGAGCTAACCACGACCTAAACACATGGGTTGTCAGATTGACCACCCATGATTTTTTTGATTCGTATTGAACCCTTACTGCCATTCCCCAATCGATCTCAAGGAAGTTTATGTGGTTTTAGTGCAATACTTTTAAGTGAGTCTTGTACATTTGCACTTTATGAAGACCATGTTAAACTTTGAATGATCATGTTTTTTTATACATTTTTTTTGAAAAAAAGTAACCTTAAATTTCTCTGACGATTTGAATTCCAATGCACTTTATTTTGTTATTGAAAGTTACATTTTCTCATAGGACGTAGAATCTACTTCATTCATTCTCTAATATCTAGTTTTCAAATTGCAAGTAGATATTAGACATGGAATAAAACAAAGCAAAGCCATGTATATAATAAGAAATCAAAATAGAATTGATATGTTATGCTAGGCATGTTAACGAGTTCAATATTAATAAAATAAAATAAAAAACAGAAAGTCAACCAATGAAAGTGATTACTCTTATTTCATGTAGATTCTATAGTTTTACATTAAAGGAGATTGAAGGAAAAACTATCAAAGTAGCATTTTAACAAATAAAGACACACACCAACCCAATTTTAGATTTCCTATTGTAAAAGAAAATTCTTGTCACTACATTGGCAATATTCCACAATATGCAAAGCGACATCAATTATAATATGATTCCAATTCAACATATATAACATGGAGTGCATGCTTAGTATTCTTATAAAACTATAAAATTTCAATTGAATTTGGCTGGTAACTGATATAGATGTAGACATTCCTTGTTTGTTCGGTTAAAAGCATAGGATCATATTTGATGAGCATTTTGATATGAGTTGTTGTAGCTCAAGCAATGGCGCTCATATATCAACCTAAGCCCATGCGTTATGGCTACTCAACAAGCAATGGTGCAGCCAAGGGACGTCATGCTGCTGGAGTTGTTGATGTATGACATGGTCACAAAATAAGTGCACATGTTTATATCTTATGCACCATAATTTTAGTACTAATTATGCCACTTTAGCCAACTAGTTGGAAAATTTATATTTAGTTGGCCATAAAAGTCTAGACAAGTTGGTCAATGATTCATTCCAAATTCTTAAATTTGTGAACTTTCCAAACTTTGCACAATACTCCTCGTAGCTGATTTTGTAATCTTCTTGCTTTGTAGCAAAAAACGGACATGTAGCTATCATTTGACTTTGAATAACTCAGTCACATACCTAAAAGTATTATGGCCTTGGAAAAAGTTGCACTCTAGCATGGACTTGGTGTAATTCTACATGTTCATTTATAACAAATTCTTCTATACTAAAGGTTATGTAGATAATTTATCCTTTATATACAACAAACATTTACCTAATCATTCATTTAGATTACTTCATGGTGGATGTGAAGCAACATGTCCAATGGTCAAAATGAAGGCCAAAGGATGATTATCTTTTCAAAGTAGACACAAAGAGTATAGGTTAAGAACAACAATGTAACATGTCAATTATGTCATAATCATCAACATCATACTAATGAAATGTAAGCACCTTAGTACTTACATAATTATTTAGAGGCCATGTGCTTTCATGTGACAAGATTTACATTATGTAGATGTGAAAAGCATGTATATTCATAGGGTGTCCTTATTCTTTTACGGAATAAAGCTTGTTATAAGTGCCTCATTAGAAATTTAGGTCATTGGCAAAGCAACTATTAATATATTCAAGGATCTCAAAACCTGATTAGTCCATTGACAAGTTCGTGAATAAAATAATCGTTGACCAAGCAAATTGCTTGGAGAGGCTTCTAGTTCTATTCAAACTTATGTCGATAATTGTCCTTTGATGATGGATGCAGCAACACCCATGAATTTTTCGTATATTTTGTTGAAATCCACTTTTCAGCTTCATCTTTCTCATTATAAAGTATCACAAACTCAATTGTAGACCTCGGCCTCCTTGCCATTGTCATTGCCAAAGCTTGGGTGCCAAAATCTCTTATGAATGATATTCAATTTATTTTTCTATATCACATTTATTCCCACGAGAAAATCACAGTAGCAACCTTATGTTATTGTGCATACTACCATTCTGCAACTATAACTACTCTAGTTAACTAATGTCTTTAATCTTAACCAACATAGTTAAACAAATTTCGGCAGCAATTTCAAAGTTTGCTATAATATATTTTTATTTTTCAATATATTTGAGCTATGTTACGTAGATTTGAGATGTGTGCATTTTGATTGGGCCAGGTGGTGGCCGAAACTAGAGAGAGAAAATAAATTCGGCCCAGAATCTCTTGGGCAGCGATGCATGCGCTAGCATACATTTGGCTGATTCACCCAGGGTGCGGTTCTTCCTCTCGGCTAGGCCATTACACTGAGGACTGTAAGGAGTGATAAATTGCTGCTTAATGCCTTGGCTTTGGCAGTACTCCTTAAACTCGATAGAGATGTATTTTCCACCATTGTCTGACCTTAGGGCCTTGATTGTCCTTCCAGTCTCCTTCTTTGCATGCTCCTTGAAGATTCTGAAGCAGTACACCATAGTCCTTCTAGAAAATTCATCAATAAAAGTTATAAAATACTTTGCATCCTTTAGTGAAGGATTTTTCATCGGTCCACAAATGTCTGAATGTACAATGTCTAATAATCCTCTAGCAATATGCTGATGGCTTGATTTAAATGGTTTCCTAGTCTGTTTACCAACTAAACAGTCTTGACAAACAGATAACTCGACTTTATCACGAGGATAGTCGAGATCGGGAATAATAGATTGTCTAGACATTTGTTGTACATCAGCATGATTCAAGTGACCAAGTTTATAATGCCAAAGTAAACTTTTATTTGCATGAATAGAAGTATTGAGCACCTGAGTAGAGGCATAAAAGCAATGACTCAATTTATACAAGTATCCATGTCTCTTTCTGAGTGCTAGGATCTTGCTTGTCCTATCAACTACTTTGCATTGATCACATTCAAATTCTACTCTATGTCCTAGATTTGTGATTCTGTTGACAGTGAGCATATTCGTAGATAAATTTGGTACATACATGACTTAAGAAAGTAGCTTAGACTGATCATTTGCAAAGCTTAATCTTACAGTACCTTCACCTTTAATAGCTTGTGTGCTATTGTCGCCAAGGTAAACATATTTCTTGGTACTGTAAGGTGTATAGGACTCGAAACAGCCAATGAGGTTGGTCATGTGCTGAGTGGCTCCGGAATCTAGGAACCAAGAACTATCGCCGGATGCTCCTTGGTGGCTGGTCATGAAGGCATCATGATCCACTTCTTGAATAGGTTGTGGAGCTTCTACAGTTGCATTTTCCACTTGATTTGACTGCCCCTTGTTGTTGTTCTTTGCTTGCAGTATCCGACAGTCTTGAATTGTGTGGTTGTTTTGCTTGTAGTATATGCAGAACAGCTTTTGCTTTGTTTGCAAATTCGATTGTTCTTTGTGTTGTGCTGGTTTCTGGTCTGGCTTTGATTGCTGCAGACCTTTTTTCTTCTTCTGCTTAGTCGTGCTCTTGTTGATGTATAAGGCATGAGAATCAGCTGAGGAACTTGAGGATTCGTTTCTCCGCGTGTCTTCCTACAACAACATAGTAATGACTCTCGAAAGAGTCAGTTCTGGGTGTGTCGTGATGATCATCACACAGTTGTCGTATGACCTTGGCAAGCTTGCATCATTGCATCTTGATCGTCTATAACAGATTCGCCAGTGCCCATTTGCCTTAGCAGGTTCTTGAATTGATTGATGTGATTCTACAAGGAATCACCATTCGCCATCTTGAGGGAGTAAAATTTCTTCCTGAGATGTAGCTTGGAAGCTATATCTCGCACTTCGTATAGTGTGCTCAAGATGCCCCTGACTTCTTTCAATGTCTGGGCCTCGGATACATGGCCGATCTGAGTATTCGTAATGTTTAGGTTGATCAGTGCGAAAGCCTTTCCATCCTTCAGCTTCCATCTGGCGATTGTTGCGTCGTCTGTTACGGGTTTTTCACCTACACCTGTAACAATGTCATACAATTCTTTAGCCATTAGTATAGTTTTCATCATAAATTTTCACGATGGTAATTGGCTCCATCAAGCTTCTCCATGAGGGGACTGGCTTTCCCTTGGGAATCCATGTGGAAGATTAGTCTAAGTGATAGGAAAAAAAACTATCAGTGACTTAAGTATGAAAATCTGGTACTGAATTACAGAACAAGAAGACAATTACTCTATTGGCTAGTAGAGTCTTGTACTGTGGAAGCTTATCAGGCTACAAAAACTACTCTGATACCATGTTGGAGAAAGAGGGTGTGTGAGTGTGAGAAACTAAAATAGCCCGAAAAAAGAAACGAACACGAAAAGAAGCGAACCCGAAACTCGAACAAGAAACGAACTCAAACAGAAAGTGTTTGTGCGTAGCGAAATGAGCTATATTAATCTTTTCCTAAGCATGACTATGCCTATCAGAAACGAATACAACATTAGTGATAGAAATCATGGTCGATCTGATTACGTAGCCAAACATTAACAAAACATCTGTTGGAGGGTTTGCGGATCCCAAGACAACCCTAACCCTAGTTAATAGGTGAGAGAGATTTGGCCCCCTGCGTGTGTAAGTCCAACCCGATGATCACATAGAGATTTGATTGATTAGAAAGTCAATAAAAGGACGTTAGGCCTTTTTGCGAGACTTTTAATATCGCAGGGCCAAGTTAGTGAATAAAGTTGAGTTTCCCTCCAATTTGGATGGTTCTCACTCTTTCTTTAATTTGAATAATTAGGGAGGCAAAAATGGACCAATAGGATTCAGAGGCCAAGGGGCCTCCTCTCTACTATAAAAAGGGACCAACTCGAGTTCCTACATATGGTTTTCATTTTTTCATTTCAATAAAGCAGATTGGTTCTCTTGTGAAATGGATTGATGAATATCCTTGCTCTCTCACTTTTCATCCATCTCTCATGCTTTATTTGTGTTTTGCTACTTGTTGGATTTGATTGTTATTGGGATTGCATGTTATTATACTTTCTATGAGGGAGAAAGGGAGAGGCTGTATGGGTCACGATTTGATCTTCTTGGTTTAATTTTGACCTTTTGCTGATCAGACTTATTTTCGAAATTTGTATTGATTTCTTGATTTTCGACCCTGGGTTCAAAATTTGGCTGTTTGACCCTTGGGTTAGAAATTTGTGCAGCCTTTCCCTTGGGGTCAAAAAACTTGTCCTCCAAAAGCAATGCAACCAAATACTCTAAGAGTGATGGTTTCAATCTTGTCCACATCTCATAAGGTGTTTTTCCATCCAGGGTTTTGGTGATGGATAGATTTTGTAAATAGGCAGATGTATTAACAGCTTCTGTCCAAAATTTATTTGGAAGATAGCTTAGGTTTTCAAGGGGTTTAGCATTTATGAAAAGGTAATGGCCTTCTTTTTTCCCTTTTGCATGATGTGCGGTTTTGTGGTGCGCACATACCCTTTTGTCAATATGTGTGATTTTGCGGTGCGCTTGTGTGTGCGTACGTGCGTGCATGTAGACCCTACCAAACTGACAAATGACTTGAGATAATTCTTATTGAAACCTATTAGATGAAATCACTTTTCTAGCATTTTCAAACCCATATTTTTGGATATAAAGAGAAATATTTTATCTAACGTCGTCAGCTTTCTTAGGGTCTAAGAAGGCTTTTATGAAGTAAGCAAAATTGACGAAGCCATAAAAAAAAGAGTTCCTATGAACATTTTCATTGCATTTAGTGTATTCATATAGTGTCTAGGATTGGTTGGATAATGGCTTCTTTTTTTGACATCCATGATATAGCTCCATTACCTATGAAAATACAATGAGAACTAATGGATTTCCTATCCATTACATCTCAGCATAGTAAATTTCGAGTTCCAATTATGTACCTCAAAACTCGCTTTTCTAGCTTCCAATGCTCCTCACTAGGATCTTGCATGTATTGACTCAATCTTCCAACACAATAGCTTAAATCTGGTCGAGTAATGGTTAGATAGATGAGTGAAACAACTAGCTTTCTATAGAGAGTAATGTCCATGAAGGATCTTTCACTACCGCTTATAGTTAGCTTAGCTTTTGCATCTACCATATGGAATCTTTCTAGAATAGAATTAGCATACTTCTCTTGACAAATGAAAGTAGATTGATAAGATCTAATGACTTCTATTCCCAAAATGTAATCCAAGTTACCAAGATCATGCACCTCAAACTCCTTCTTAAGAGCACTCTTGATATCCTCCACATCTTGATTGTCTCCACCACTCAAGATGATATCATCCACATAGATTAGCAAAATGGTAACATCATTTCCAGTAAGATTGGTAGATCTTATGCAAAGTCTAAAGAGATTCCTTATGCTAGATCGAGGTTGAGATCTAATGAGCTTCTTGGAGATAGTTATTGTTGTGCTAACTTGGCAACTTTTGGTGAATCTATGATCAATGTTTTGGATCCATTGGATCTTGAAGATGGACTAGTGCTACCTACTAGTCAAATGGAGTCATGTGGTGCTAAATTAGTATCATGTTTGAACTCTTCTACTCATAGATTTCCAAGTCTTGGTGGCTCTTCAATGGAACTACATGGCAAGTGCAAAAATGAAAAAGGTAAGAAGAGAGCTAACTTCATCTATGGAGGTGATAAAAACTCTTTTTTGGAAATGGTTGTTGCTAATGACTTATTTACTCATTTGAAAAGAGATGGTGCTTTGTGCATGTTGAAGAAAAAGTTTCTTTTGCATCTTTATGTGATAAGTCCAAGAAAGTCATTTGTGCAACAAGTGGTGTCACATGTATTCATAAAGAAAGTAGATCAAAAGGTTCTATCATGAGACTTGGTGAGGAAGATCTCAAGTCAAAAGGGAGAGATGAATGTGAAGTGTTCAAAGTAGGATGTACTTTGAATGATGCTTTTGTGAATGATAGCGAGGGTTCATTATCATTACCTATATCATTGATTAGAAGTCCAGATTTGACAAGAAAAAGTACTTCAGTCATTCTTATGTTGAAGGTACTATGTATTCTTTTGATGGCTTCTAATGTTTGAGATTCTTCCATTTCTTATGATGCAACTATCAAGAGGGAGATTGCTAACTTTTGTGGTGTGATCACTAAGAGAGGGGTCTTGTGAAGGAAAGGGCAAAGGAAGAGTGACTCTTGGAAAGATCAAGGGCATGGATCTTACATCTCTTCATCAACTCAAAGGATGCTATGATTATGGTGGAGTGTTCATGCATGATCAAGATGGCAAAAGGTTGGATGAAGAAGACTACATGGAGCGACTCAAGTGACAATTTTTTCAAGGCAAGGAAGATCTCATTCATTGAGGTCTGATTTGAACTCAAATGGGCTGGTTTGATTAGGTTTGATACTCAACTTCATCTACTCTACTTCGTGTTGGATAAAATTGTAGAAATCTATCTTTTGGTTTATGATGGTGACATTGTTTTCACCAACTATAGTGAAAGGTTGAAATCAAGCAATGATGAGATATTGTGGGATGTTAATCATGTGTTTGAGAGGGAGTATCTTCAAAGGTTCAGATCTGAAGATGTTCATAAATGCAAAGTCCTTGATGTTTTATTGGAAGATCAAGATGTTGATCTTGAATTGCTTCATCAACACCAAGAGGCAAGTAGCAATTGGAAGCTAGTCAAAAGCATCAAAGGGGAGCCACATGGGCAAAGCATTTTGGATCTGTTTTTACAGGTTCTTGAAGGTTCAAGTAAGGTTCTTAGATCAGCAAGGAAGTGTCCTTTTACTCTACCTTACTTGTTTAATCTCATGTATGAACATTGTCATGTCAATGTGTTGGAATTGTCAAAATTCAATGAAACTAGTTCCATAGTTTTGCATCCTTTGAATCTTCAATTCATCAATAGAGGGTGGCCAATGGAACTATTTAAATATGCAGCAATGTTTCCATGCACATCTGGACGTCCATCAATGTATGTACGATTTGCCCTTTAGATGTTGCCTCCTTGCATGCGTTGCTCCTCTAAAGAACAAGCATTTGAATTCAAGGCATATACTTGCATCCTCCATTGGTGACGACACAAAGCATGCCAATCACCCCAGTTGTATTGAGGTCCTGCATATGGCATCAATGTCACAACACTATTTAAAGGGACCTCAATACTACTCAATGCAAAAAGGCCCAAACCAGCCTCAGGAAAGTGCTCACTAGGCATGATCATGTACATTCGACCCCAATACGTAAATGGTGTTCCATTTAATGGTAATGGTGATTGGAGTGGCCAACACAAATATCTACTTCTAATGGAAGTTTTTACTAATGGTTGCAAGCTAGGTAGAAGAGGAAGGTCAGACAAAAAACCTAGAATGTCTTTTGACACATCAACAATGCATAGTAATTTGCAATTATCTTTCAAACTAGTCAAAACACGTCCAAGATGTGTTTTCTTTTTTAAAGGGGTGGTCAAGTTTGTGGAATCCACGTGGAGTATCGTGGAGGACTCATGTGCAACATCTAGGATAGGTGTGGTTGGGTGGTAAGAATGTTCTCGAGATCTGGAGACATGGATTGAATCACAAGGCATTGATGAACTAATTATATCATGCAAGAGGTCATCATCAACAAGAGCATCATCTAGGGCCAATGATGATCCAAAATCAATATTCATGTGACTTATCCTATCAATAATATTCTCGATCTCTCTTGTAACTCTTTTTCTTGAAACCAACTTATGGTCCTTCTTCTGCAAAAGTTAAAGATGTTAGATGTATCAGTTTTTTTCTCTCTCTCTCTCTCTCTCTCTCTCTCTCTCTCTCTCTCTCTCTCTCTCTCTCTCAAGCATGAAACATAAATTAATATATAACACAAACCGTAAACCAGTAGCATGAAACACACACACAAACACACGCACGCACACACACACCCACACACACCGACCCTAGACACACATGAAGAAAAAAAAAAGAGAACATTATAGAGTGTTAATAAAAAATACCGAACCACATGATTATATCCTACTCCAAAATGTCACCACATGCTCCCTCCCTGCGACGTTTGGGCTTTTTTGTGGAACTCATCTTCCAACAAAAAACATTTGAACCACGCCTTTAACGGAAGAAAACAAGGGCTACACACCTTCCTAGAATTGGGAGTGTTGGTTAGCTTTAACTCTTTCATGATCTCTCTCTCTCTCTCTCTCTCTCTCTCTCTCTCTCTCTCTCTCTCTCTCTCTCTCTCTCTCTCTCTCTCTCTCAGATGTGAATGAGTCTATTATGGGTGATTGAATATGGAAATCAAGATTAACTACATCTAATCATTCTATTTTGATTTTTTCTTTTAGAAGCAAGTGAGAGATTAACTTCATCTAATCATTCTATTTGGATTTTTCCTTTTAGAAGCAAGTGAGGGATTAACTTCATCTAAATATTCTATTTGGATTTTTTCTTTTAGAAGCAAGTGAGAAAGCATTTCCAAAAAACACTTTAAAGAGTTTACCTCTCGTACTCTTGGATTCTCTGTGTGCACTCCATTGGCCCAAATATGATCGTTGACAATCCTCCTTGTCCGAATCCTAAGGCCTTTGCATTGTGTGCATGTACGTGGTATCCTCTCAAAGACATGCCAACATCTAATCCATGTATATTCTACTTATGCTTAATGTAAATCTAATATTCTAGTAACATTGCTATCAAGAAAATTGCTTGGGTGGGGCAACACATGACGAGCAATCAAAATGAGGTTCATACTGACAAATGTTAGACATCAGTAGATAGTGCATGCAGGCCTATCTCAACTAATTTAAAGACCACATAGCAGTCAATGTTCAAAGCTCTCAATTTAAACTCTTGTCTAAGATGAGTGATGATCTCACTCGATCTTTCTTTCAAGATGGAATGATCAAAATCAAACAATCAGTCATATATTTAATTGATTCATTGCCCACTCAATCACTCATTTGATTAATTAATACTTGGCTCAACTTAGTTAAAGGTAAATCTCTTTGGATTGGCCTAGTGTGCCATGGTATCTCATGACGAGCAATATGCATTCGCCCTTTCTATCTATGGTTGTTTTGTATGCAAGAAATCATATACTAGATAACACACCATTGATCAACATCTTTATTACAATGCTAAATGATATTTCAGCTAATTACTATGATTTCATATAAGGTTATATAGGTCACACACCAACAATTAAAAAGATTATCATATAGGTCACATATCACTAAGGTCCTCAATATAACATAAATGCTTTTAATCATGAATCTAAATGACCCCATGCAACCATTTAAGAGGCCACATGACAAAAGAAAAAAAAAATTATTTGACCATGTAATTATGTCATTAAATTATATCAAATCTATGACAACTAGATTATTAATAAACTAAATGTTTTATGACATCACCGATTTGACATAATATTATGTCATAAAATCTTAAAAAACTTGTCAAATTTAATAATAATATGTACTATTTATTATCTCATGATTTTGTTTTGTATGTCAAATCTTAAGAAAAATAAAATTTATAACAATATAAAACTAGTTCTAACAATTAAATACTACCATAATGATCTTTGAATTGATTTTTTTACATTCCATCATATTATATATATTATGTAAAATCCTACAATAAATATTCTCATAAAATCTAGAAAAGATTATGAGAATATTGAATGACATTTGAAGCATGCAAGCCCATGTGGGGGACCCTCTCACGTGCCAAGAGAGAAAATAAAAAACGCATGGAACATCCACGCGTGGATAACTTTTGCGTGATAATCCACGCGAAACTTGAATGCCAATAAAATGGCATTTCCAAGAGCATTCTTGCTCCTCTTCTTTTGCTTTCAAGTTTTATAGGTTTTCTAATCTGATGTTTAGTGCTCTTGCTTGCTATTGCTCTTCTAAGCTCTATAGATCTTGCTTGCTTGCTTTTGGTTGCTCTTCATTGCTAGTGATCTTGCTCTTGCTTTTGCTTGCTCTATTGATCTTCTTTGTTCTGGCTTACTATTAATCTATTGCTTTCTATTCATTTCTTACTCTTATAATCTAAAAGTCTTCAGTACTCTTTCACTCCCATTCTCCACTACTTTCTAACTTTTAAAGTTTTTCTTTGATATAATGTTTTCAAGTGGTAGGTCAAGTGGAAGGTCAAGCAAGAGACCATCTAGGAGAAGGGCTCGTGAGGAGCCCGAAGAATATAATCAAGAGTGGTTTGAGAATCTATCTCCTCAACAAAGAGATAGAATCAAAAATCTTGTGTTATCTTCTTCGGGTGAATCATCCGAGAGAAGAGCTTCCGAAGGTGCCCCTTTCCAAGAATCGTGTAGTGTGTATTATGATCTTAATCCACGTGGTGGAGTTATAAAAAATACGCGTGGCAATGTAGTTCATGTTCGTTTGCGTGATTTAGTTGCTTTATATTTTGGTAAAGATTACATGATCGATTGGTCCTCCTAATCGCTTGAAGACAAAAATAAAATAATAGAGACTTTGTATTCTGAATTCCTTCAATCCAATGCTTTTAGTAGGACTTGGGCCTTGAATACAATGTGCCTTTGGATTCGAAACAAAAGGCAATTGAGGAGAAGAGCCGTGAGGAATCCCAAGAATCTCACGAAGCCTGGATGGTGCTCCAAAAGGGATTGGAGGAAGGTGAAAGGGGAATTGTTGCAAAACAATCCCCAAAAGTATGAACAACAACGTAGGGCCGCCGTCGAGAAGCTCTTAAAACATGGCCAAAGTCACTTGGGATCGGGAGAAAGGGGCAATCTAGAGGCCCAATTTGTAAGTTCAATATTTTTTGATATGATTCTATTTTTGCAATGAGATTGTTAATGTTTTTTTATTGCTAAACTATATTGTATTGCTAAACTATGTTTTTTTTGTTGAATGTAGCTTAGTGATTTTGGAAGACACATGACCGCCGTGGAGTACAAGCAAGGTTACGATCATGGATATGTCGACCTTAAGGCTTTTATGGAATCCCATGGATTGTTTCCGATCGTAAACTCTTAACCTTTATTGTTTTGTGATTGTTTACTTTGTGGTTTACAAGTAAGTTTAATCTCAATTTAATTAAATTTTTGATTCTATTTTGTAGAGAGGCTCTACAACTTCAAGTGTTTGTGATGTGGAAGAAAATGTGGAAGAGAACGTGGAAGAGTACGTGAATAAGAGTGAAGGGGAGTTTGAAGATGTGGACACCAACATACACCTACAAGATGAAGGAGGCGAGGAGGGAGGAAGTGATGATGAGTAGAAGTTTTTAAATTAAATGTAAGGCCTTGTAGAAGGCAATGTAGGAAGAGAGAATTTATTCTCTCATCAATGTACTTGTTTTTAAATCAATCAATATAACATTTTGGCATCACATTATTCTTGCAAAATTTTTGAATGCATATATTTTTAATCCATGAATGCAAATGTATAGTCTATTGAATGCACATCTATTGATTGCAAATGTATCTATTGATGTATTCAATGCAATGTATAGTCTATTTAATGAACATCTATGCAATGCAAATGTATCTATTGATGAATTCAATGCGATGTACCTATTTTAGCACATGATTCACATGCTAGAATGCACAATAAAAAGTAATGGAAAGCACAATGGAAAGTAATGGAAATAGATAACACATTAAGTTATCAACTAAATATCAAATGAATCAAAATAAATGTGAATTTACCTTTACTATTGTATCTCCATTGTTTTGCAATCTTTGCTTTTCCTTTTACATGCACTTGATCTTTGAATCTTTTGCAATGAAAGCTCATTTTTCATTTTTCATATCCAAACCTACATCACAGACAAAAAGATCTTAAAACTTATGATCACAAAACACATACTATTAACATCCATCAATGAGCTAAAAATCCTAAACACTATCAATCTTCTCACTCACATTCATCCTCATCTCATTCTCACTCCCATCTATACTCTCTTTTTCTCTCTCTCACACAACACAAAAATATAAAGTCACCTCTAGTTTTGGAGCGAACCACATCTTAGTTTGCTCCAAATGTTTTTTTTTTTGGACAAAATTTTTTGCGTGGATGATCCACGCAAATTCCAGAAACCTTTCTGCGTGGATATTGCGTGGATATTAAAAAAAATTTATCCACGCGGTATCCACGGCCTCAACTCTCTGAATTTTGCGTGGATAAAGCAAATTTTTCGTGAATAATCCACACGTGGATAATTATCCACGCAGTATCCATACAAAAGCCAAGTCTTTTTTATTTTATTTTTACTATGGCGTGGATTATCCACGCAAAATTAGAATTTCTATTTCCGACTCCGGGTGTCGGAGGTTTGCCCGGCTGCCGGTAGTCGGACTTGGCATGGATAATCCACGCATTTTGAATTTCATGACATCCGACCGATCTGCTGTTGGAAAAGACATTTGCATGGAACATCCACGCGTAGATAATCCACATGCTTGTATCCACGCGTATATCCACGCCAATCCATGGCTATATCCACACGAATTTATTTTTTCCCGCGCATCCTCCTTTGTATTGTGCATGATATTTGTTATATGTGTCTTGTGGTTGAAGTGATGGAGAAGGATCACTCATGGTGTCCAATTTTTCTTCATCACCTTTCAAGAAAGATGGAGCTTGGTACATAGATAGTGGAGCTTCTTCACATATGTGTTGTTCAAAAGAGTCATTTGACTTAAAGCATATCGAAGTTGCACATCACTTCGTGAGAGAGAAGCTCATTGGAGGGGGAATCAACTTGGAGCACATCGACACATAATCTTGTATTGCTGATATGCTCACCAAACCTTTGAGCAAAAGTTCCCTCAACAAGCATAGAGCCAATCTTGGAGTTATACCAAGATCCATGTTCAAATCAATATAGATTATTTTTAAGAGGAGTGTTAAAACTGAAAACAATCCATATTGATTTTCTGGCTTGCTACAAATATTGTACCATGCAAGTATGTAGTTCATAAATGCAAAATGCCAAATTTGGCCTGCATAGAACTCAAGCTACATGGATATGTAATATCTAGATTGATGAGTACAACTTGCATATAGTTTGTACATATAGAATTAGCAAAGTTATGCTTGTAGAAACTCGTGGCAATTCACATGCATTAATTATAAGTGATCCATAGTGACATGCAAGGCATGCACAAAGTGTAATGGACACATGCATGATGATTTGGACATTTCTAGTTAGAACTAGCACACTTGAAAAAAGTTGGTAGAATTTCATGCATGAGAAGTGACAAATGTCACATAGACTCTAGATGTCACTTTAGATGTCATTTTATGATGGATGGATGTGACTCTACCTCAAGCTACCTCAAACTCCATAAATATGTGTAGCTCACCTCACAATCAATGATGAAAAACCAAAGTTTTGTAGCTATCTCATGCCATTTTGGATCTAAACAATTTTGTTTGTTATCTCTTTATCTTTCTAACTCGTGTTGAAGCTAATGCTTATACACTGATATCTTGCACTTTTGCTCATTATTGATTCATTGCTATCATATTCTGTTGCTTAGCATGCTAGATTGTGGTTAAGCCATATTTTTTGAACTGGATCTTGTTAATCAATCTAGAATCAGGTCATTGTGCTAATCACAAAGCTTAATTAGATCCATCATACTTGTGACATTCCCCACACGTGTGAAATCTGGAAATTTTCTCATGAAAACTTTACAAGTGTCTATGTTATACAGTCTGTACATCCCATCAGAATTGCAATAGCTAACAAAAATAGTTTTAAAAGAATGCTCATCAAGTTTCTTTCTGTTGTCCAATGGGACATGAGCATAAGCTATGCATCCAAATAGTTTCAAATATTTGATTGAGGGTCTGAATCATGTCTGGAACATCCTTAGTTATGCATCGATTCTGCAAATAAGTTGTTGTTGAAACAACATGTTGCCAAAATGATTTGGGCAAAGAAGCATGTGTGATCATGCATTTAGCAGACTCAACTAAGGTTATGTTCTTCCTTTCAGCCAGTCCATTTGACTGTGGAGAATAGGAAGCAGCAAACTGTTGCTCGATCGAGTGGATGTCCTCCTCATAAGTTGGTATTGAAGGTTGACATGATAGTGATGTTGTTGTGGTCAATAGCATCGCAAAAGGGATTGTGCAATGGTACAAGTTATTAGCTAATACCCATTCTTTTGTGCAGATGATTTAAATTGTTATACAGTATCAAGCATTTGTACGTGATGTTTTGGAGCTGTTTTGCTTTGGAGATGTTGTCAAAAGTTGCAGTGTCGTATGCTTCATTGATCAGTTTACGTACTTTTTGTACTTACAACAGCTCGATGGACATTTTCTTCCACGAAATATACGTTAGAAATAGATGTAAAAGAATTTATGTGTAATAGTAAACAACATATGAATAATGTCTCATTTGTGAGACTTAACAATTTAAGACAAATGCTAGATAGTATGGTGGAGCAAATTCACCTTATGCATGAATTTACTGATGAAATTTTGTAACATTCAAACTCTGTCTTATTGAAATGCATACCTTTTTGAATTATCAAGTTTTCATAGATTGACTTTCATGAAATGTTTGCAAATTTTATAAGAGAGTACAATTGAATTTCATGAATACATTTTGATTTTTTTTGTGTATGATGTATTTTAAAATTTTGCAAAATCTATTTTTTGTTCAAAATTTTAACATAGATAATGCACACACGTACACACACACACACACATACACAAACACATCTGCACACAAACATAAACATACATTTACAAACACATGCACACATACATAAGCACACGCATACACATACAACTTTGCACGCACATACACACACATGCACACCCCCGCACACATGTCAAGGTGTTGAAGCTTCATGTCAATGCATGTCGAAGTCATCCAAAACACCCCCCCCCAAATGACTGGCCGACAAACTTTTGGCCGCATCTACTTATGTCTACCTTCAATTATATATATATATATATATATATATATATATATATATATATACATATTACATATGATAGTTACCAGGCACATTCTAGAATGTGTTCCGAAACATGTTTTGGGTTTTTGGGCCATTACATGACCTCAAAACGCTCTTCTTTTTCTTTTCGCAATAAGGATGTTAGATGGCTGCATTTTTTGTGGAAAATTTCAATATAAATTTTCCAAAAAAAATTTATGCATTACAAAAGCAGTATTTTGTTTAGGACTAGGTGTTCCTAAATCACTAAATCGTCGGTTCCTAATGTGCTGATTAGTTGATGCACTAATGAATGCATCAAAAGTCTACAGTAAAATTATCAAAATTTGGGAATATCGACCTCAATGAAATAGACTGCTCTCTCTCTCTCTCTCTCTTTCTCTCTCTCTCTCTCTCTCTCTCTCTCTCTCTCACACACACACACACACACACACAAATCACAACAAACTGAACTGACACCATAAGCAACCATATTGAATCATGGCAAATCATATTGAAACATAATCTCGGAAGAGACAAGACCTTAGTCATACAACGTAGTAAAATCTAGGTTAACTTACTGATCATCTGAATCATAATTCATAAGACAACAAAATTCAACTCATATATGTCCATCTGACATCAACCATTCACTGTATAATTCATTATTCAACTATTTGATTTTGCTTTTCAATGGTTATTTACATACTTATCTAATGTTCTTACTACTTACTACTATGTGAAAAATGTTCGATGATGGATCATGGATAAATCATAAATTACAATGTTAAGTCGAAGTTATAACAAGGAATCCAAACATCTAGAGAACCATGTAGAGCCTAGACTAGTGTTTCCACCGGATTCAAAGTTGACCTTTTCAAGATCGGATGAATCGACATAAATCGTGGTTCTGAATCGAGTGCCGTCAGAAAGAATCGTAAAGAATCGCAAAAAAAAAGTATTGCAGTTTTTAGAATGCTAAAAATATCTAATGTAATATGTATAATGTCTACAATGTTTCTAAAACCTTATAGATGTTAGATTGCTATTGAATACATACATTTCAAAATTCATTATTGTTGGTAGAAAGTTGAAAGCTGAAGCCTGAAACCAAATTAAAATTCAGTGTTCACAAAATCACAAGTGCACATGACAAGTCCAAATCATAATGCATGTGTCCATTACACTTTGTGCATGCCTTGCATGTCACTATGGATCACTTAAAATCAATGCATGTGAATTGCCACGAGTTTCTACAAGCATAACTTTGCTAATTCTATATGTACAAACTATATGCAAGTTGTACTCATCAATCTAGATATTACATATCCATGTAGCTCGAGTTTTATGTAGGCCAAATTTGGCATTTTGCATTTATGAACTACATACTTGCATGGTACAATATTTGTAGCAATCCAGAAAATCAATATGGATTGTTTTCAGTTTTAACACTCCCCTTAAAATTAATCTATATTGATTTGAACATGGATCTTGGTATAACTCCAAGATTGGCTCTATGCTTGATGAGGGAACTTTTGCTCAAAGGTTTGGTGAGCATATCAGCAATACAAGATGATGTGTCGATGTGCTCCAAGTTTATTCCCCTTCCAATGAGCTTCTCTCTCACGAAGTGATGTGCAACTTCGATATGCTTGCTCCTTGCATGGAATATTGGGTTGTTGGCAAGGGCTTGGGCTGAAATGTTGTCACACATGATCATAGGAAAATCCTCTTCCATGATTATCTTTTGTTGAATGGACACATTTCAAAATTTCACAAACTAGATTCCATGCTCCAACTTCCACTTAACATTGATCCATCATTAGACATCCATCACATAGTACACTAGGTAAACATCTAAATACAAATCAAAACATTGAAAAGCCAAAACAAACAATCATTGATGTCACAGTCAAAGAATCGTTCAAAACCAAAAATCGATTTTTTTTTTTGGCTTCAAATCTGATTCTTTCTAATTCGATCTCTCGAATGTTGCATTGACAAATCGTGGTTCATTGGCACCAAAGAATCGAGATCCATAGAAACACTAGTATAGACAATAGGATTTATTGTTGTTGTTTGTGAAGTTTAAATTGTGTCAATTATCATGTGCACTTGTGATTATGTGAACACTAATTTGGTTTGGACTTTCTACAAGGAACAATGAACTTTCACATGTACGCATTCACTAGCAATCTATTATCTACAAGTTGTAGTCTACAATGTTTCGCGGACCATTTCGAAAAGGCTATTTGCAATGTGTTTGAACGGTCTATCAAGAACGAAATAGCAAAATGTTAGGGGTTTTTTTTTAACTTGTTTTTATTCCTAACCTTTTTTAAAAGAAAACCAAATGATGTTCAAGTATCTAGACAACGATTATAGCTCTATACAATGACAATATAAACAATTTGTAATCAACACACTTGAATGACTAAGGACTCAATGAGATATTGAGATACATCACACAGCGCACACGCACAAGGTATTCATAATTCTACTATTCCCTATTGAGTTCTGATTAAGATTTTATATGCCAAACTTTCACACACACACATTAGGAATTTTATTTTATTTTTTTTGCTCTAATTTTAAAATCCGTTTCAAACGGTCCGTTTGAAATGAACTTTTCGAAAAGGAGTAAAAATGTCTACCCCATGACTCCAACCGAAATAGGACTCCTAGAACACCAAGGAAGAATGCAATAGACGAAACCGTCCCAACCAAACCTAGATCCAATACCGATCTAGCCCCCAAACAATCCAAGACATAGGCAAACCACAGGAAAAGCACTTCACAGTCTCACAGCATAACAGCATAACGGTCGCAAGACTCTCTATGATCCTCATGGACAAGGGTGAGGGTACATATAGAGTGTAGAGCCAACCCCACCTGCCCATTCAGCGAATCCACATGGAAGCACTCTACTGATCATGCCAATCTCCCATGCATGTCCATTGCATGTAGGGGTAGGACCCATAGTAGCTAAGACCCATGCAATAGCGCACTGCATTTACATCATATCCATATTAGGATGCAACACACATGCTAATACCGCATGCAGGTAGTCACCTGACCCCATGGTCCTACTCGTTAGGTCCGGTCCCTATGTCCAAGGCACCCCCTGACGGTCCAAACCCCCATTAGGGTCATGACAAGGTGTTTCATAGAATGAAACGCATTTCAGTGGAAAGAAATGGTCATTAACTAAACTTTTCTCCTATGTAAAATTTTGATGCTCCTCGCAAACCTATCTATCAATTTAGTTGAAAGTACGCCAAGCGAAACTTCATTTTCAAGACTCTTCCATTCGTCAATCACAGCGGGGTCTAAGGGTAGAGTTGTTAACTGTGGCCGGCCAGGTGCACGCTTGATTCCCAAGCACTGCAAAGTGACATCTTTGAGGCTCTTTGGCATTGCCTAATTAGCATTGCTACGTTCTATATGCCGTACATAACCGACCACTAGTAGCTTAACATGTTGCACAAGAAAAAAAAACTCTTGCCTTTATAGATCTTTTTATAGATCTTTTGATGGCATCGTACGGATCATCATTCCCAAGTTGAGTCTTCATGAACAAAGAATGAATCCACCCTAAACTACAATGTTAGCAAACCCTAGAAAAGCTTCAAACTTCATCCATATCCATTATTCACACCGGTATGCTGAAATATTTCTAGTGATGCCGTCCACGATAAGTTCAGGTGATGGAAAATAGCCGCAGATTAGTGAAAAGATTCTTGACATTCTTACAAAACCAAGATGTTGCATTAAAAGCGAGCAAAACATCAAAAACTTTAAACAAATTCTCGTTGACACAGCCGCATATTTCTCACAGATCTTGTGTGTGTCACTAGGAAACGGTGGTCGATGATGAAGCAGACGTGGACAGTCTTTCCTGACGAGCTTTTTCGGCTCTGTCCATGTAATCGGCATGAGACTGGTGCTGTGAACCTGCACAACATTTCCACCACAGCCATTTACTCTACAGGGGATTAAATATCTTCGGCCGCTTTAGCCTTGCAAAAATCTCACTTAATCCTTCAGCATTCTAAATTAGGTCAATATATATAACTACAGAACCCACAAGGACATAATTTTCTAAATACAAGATGAGGAAAGAGCAATGATGAACATAGAAACTCTGATTAGTCTTCCTTCAATTTAGGCTCACTCTCAACTCGAGCTGTTGTTTCGCATCTCGTGATGGCAAAAGGATTGATCAGCAAAGGCAAAAAGTAAAAGGCATGGATGGCTTACCTGATGTGAGAAGAATCCAGGGGATGGTAGCAACAGCGCTAATTGCCAGCAACCCAAAAAACACATGCTTCTTGCTTCCACTCCACATAAACTGCTGCATGCGTGTGGGGGGCTTCTTGCCCGCCCACGTCGGCACTGCGCCTCCTCCTGCTGCCTTATTACTGCCCACCTCTCTCGATCCTTGCTCCGCCATAGCTTTCTCCTCTTCTTCTTCCTTCCTCCCTCCTCTCCTCTTCCTTCACTGCCTACACTTTTTCTTCTCCTTCTTTGCTAGGGTTTGCAAACCCCATTTCCCTGTTCAGGGCTCACTTACTTCTTTCTTTTTTAGCTAGGGCTTGCCATCCCCACAACTGCCCTCCTGTTTAGGTCTGACATCTCCACAAAGCCCTATACCTTGGTGCTTCTTCTTCTTTAACTAAGATTTGCAAACCCCATTTGCTTGAGCCCTAGCATCTAGGGCTCGCTTGTTCTGGTTCTTTAGCTAGGGCTTGCAAACCACACAAATGCCCTCATGTTTAGGGCTGACCTCAACACAAAACCACTGGGGTTGTTGCTACTCCTCCTTCTTCTTCTTTTTCTTCTTCCTTAGCTAGAACTTGCACACCACACAAAGTTGCCCTCATGTTTAGGGCTAATGTGTTCATGCAGCCACATGGCATGTTTTGAACTCTTGCACCCAACACATCTACACCATGTGGCAATTCACAGGCATATTTTATGCCACGTGGGAATGCAAACATAGTTTTGCTTTAAATACGACACAACTCGGGCAAATATATTCAATTCATTCTTTACGACATTATTTAACATAATTGTCCTCATGTTTGGCCTTGGCTTGCTTTGGAACGGGGCTTTAGCAATCACATTCGTGTGTTTTGGTTTCTATTGAAATGAATTTAGAAACAAAACTAACTCTCTAACATTTAAAGAATTTAAGTGCATGACGCATGGTTATTTGAATTGAATTTGAGTGCATGACGCATGGTTATTTGAAATGGATTGCCTATTTTTTGAAGGCGGTTTGTCATTTTGCTTTTGTAAAATATCATGAATCTTAGTTTTTCCTACTTATGATAAAGCTTATATGTAAGGGCGACAAAAAGCAATTGCACAAGAGGGATGTATTTTGCCTTTCAACCTCACCAAAAATTGGGCACATGTGTGTTCTCCATATAGAAGGAGGCATACGAGGTGTTTGGGCTTTCAACTTCAAGGACATTAGACACTTGAAATGCAACACCCCAAGCATTTTGTCCTTTTGGTCTTCAAAGTGGGCACCTAAAATGGAACCTACAAGTATTTTGCCCTTCAATTTCGCATGAAATTGGGCACGTATTTCATCCTCCATAAATAGGAGGCGGCACACCCATGAAACATGAAAGCACATAACAAGAACTGCTTGCAACCTGCTTTCATCATTGAAGTCATTGCAATCATGGATCACTTAGCATTCTTCGAAAGATTTTGCAAAGCATATCGAAGCTTGTAAAATGCCATTAGAGTCATAGGCGAGGCCTAGAGCAAAATGTCATTTGCCCGGCTCATTCTGTTACATCAAGGATAGTGGCTGCTATTTCACATGACTATTATGTAGTAGAATCTGCATTTGAAAACATAATCAACGTTTTCGAAGCTGAGCTTTTTTCACATGACCATTATAAAGCAGAATTTGCATCTGCAAAACATGGTCGCCCTTGAAAATAGTGGGTCGCCATCCCACTTTTTAAACAATCTGAAATATGGGTAGAAAATGTAGCAACTATCCTTCATGGCAATAGTATGCTTTTGTTGCTCATAGTTTGGTATTATTAATCCAATTGCATAGTGGTTACTTTTCTATAGCTATGAGAATCACACTGTGGTTGTTACGTCCATCTTTGGCTCAAAGGATCTGAAATAATTCTTGACATGGATATTCGGTACTCCAGTGTATGAGTTTATTCGTTGCGCCTCGCCATCCTGGACTAGGCAAATGTAATTAATAATCTTGTAAGGGCCCAAGCATACTAGTTAGGACATGTGGAGCTAGTGCATGGGGTTTAAAGGCTATATATGCATACAAAGAAGTGTTGGATTTCAATGCTCAGCCTCAAATCCTTTTATTAATGAGCATCCTAAAAGTTGAGAATAGAAGGCTCAAATTTTTCCTTAGCAGAAAATTTTCGGTCGGGTCAGATCGGTTCGGACTTTTTCTGACCCTTCACTAAATTATCCGGGCATGTTCGTCAAATCGGATCGGGTCTAAATTTTTTGACCCTAGAAAATCCGACCCTCAACATATTTACGACCCAGTGTAAATTTGTTGATCCTTTATATAAAATCCAACCCTATGTAATTTTCGATACAGTCGGCCAGAAATCCGACCCAACGACTTTGCGTTGGAAGTCCGCCTACTTTGTAGATGCATTTATGGCATAAAGGCGGTTGTAATAACTATAGGAAATTCAGTTGTAGATATTTTTAGCATATCTTCATCATAAAACTATTTCTGCTAATTGTAATCTATCAATTAGATCAATCTGTATCAACGTTATCACGCTCAACAAGCTGAAGTTATAACTTCAAACAATTGTACTTATTCTTTGATGAATCCAAGATGTATGAAGACGAGGATGCTGAGAAGATAGATACATTCAGTGGGAAAGATATTATAGTGAGAATACCACCTGATGATGATCCATTTATTGACCTTCCGAGTGATGAACATGAGGATACATCTCAGGCTTGATTTACAGGAAGCATGATGGTTCACCTGAGTTGTGTGGCTATGTGGATGCGGATTGGGGAGGTGACTACGATGATCGTAGATCCACCACAGGGTATGTATTCCAGTTTTGTGGTAGTTGCTTTTCCTGGTCTAGTAAAAAGCAAAGTACAATTGCTCTTTCAACCACAGAGGGAGAGTATAAGGCAATGTGTAGTGCAGCACATGAAGCTATATGGTTGAGACAAATCTTGGAAAAAGTTGGCATGAAGCAGAAAAATCCAACGATATTACATAGCAACAGTCAGAGTGGCATTCAGCTAGCAAAGAATCCAGTGTTCCATGCGAGAACTAAACACATTGAGATTCAGTATCACTTTATACGTGAGAGGCTGCTAGTCGTGAAATTCATGTTGTTCATTGTAGCACAGAAGAACAACTAGTTGATATTTTCACTAAGTCACTTGTTGTAGAAAAGTTTGATAAGTTTAGATCAAAGCTTTATGTACTTAACGTTTGTTGACTTTAAAACTATGTATATGACTGTATATAAAGTTGACTCTACTTTAAGGGAGAGAGTTAGAATTAAAGTAGAATCATTGTGCTACTGTATTGTGGGTCCTATCAGTGGATAAGGATCAGTTGGCCTCGCCACGAGGCAAGTCGACGGGACACGCGTCCCGCCAACGGCAACCTGAGTCATGCATGGGTTGCCTGAGTGAACAACTATATGTACAGTGTAATTTTGTTTCGAGAAATACAGTTGCTATGTGAGCATGCTGTGGAGAGTGTATTTTGTCTGTGTTACTGTGTAGCATGATCTGTGTTCCTGTGCAAAGCAAATTCTAAGTGTTTGTACACCCATCTGATGTACCTCAAGCTTTGCTGCTGCAACATAATATAGGAGTCGAATAGAAGTGTACTTGACGACTGGGCTGAAGGTCTCAAAGTAGTCGATGTTGGGAATTTGTGAAAATCCCCTTGCCACAAGTCGAGCTTTCCTATCGATGCTCCCATATGCTTTGTATTTGATCTTAAAAATTCATTTGTAATCGATAATCTTTCTGTTTGCTGACATGTCGGTGACAGTCCAAGTGTCCATTGCTTCTTTCCAGAAATCTGAGTCGGCCTGTGACAATGCTTCCTCAACTGTGGTTGGCTCTTGAATAGAATAGTGAGCAAATTCCTCAGTATCTGATAGGTTGAGATCGAATTCTTGATGATCTCCTGGTTGAAGCTTGTGGTTGTGAAGTCCAACTTTTTGTAGGTTGTGTCGGCTGTGTCGGGCATGTCAGACAGATTTGCTGCTCCTGAGTTGCAGTCTCTTCATCTTCTTCTGGATCTAACTGTATAGGGTGACTACAAGAAGGAATGGAAATTGCATTTTGAGAAGAGTCAATTGTTGAAGCAAAAATTGTGGACTGCATTTGACCCTTGCCCTTCAAATCAACAAACTGATCTTCGATAAAAGTCACATCCTTGTTAGTGAAATGTTAAAACTGAAAACAATCCATATTGATTTTTTGGCTTGCTACAAATATTGTACCATGCAAGTATGTAGTTCATATATGCAAAATGCCAAATTTGGCCTACATAGAACTCGAGCTACATGGATATGTACTATCTAGATTGATGAGTACAACTTGCATATAGTTTGTACATATAGAATTAGCAAAGTTATGCTTGTAGGAACTCGTGGCAATTCACATGCATTAAGTGTAAGTGATCCATAGTGACATGCAAGGCATGCACAAAGTGTAATGGACACATGCATGATGATTTGGACATTTCTAGTTAGAACTAGCACACTTGAAAAAAGTTGGTAGAATTTCATGCATGAGAAGTGACAAATGTCACATAGACTCTAGATATCACTTTAGATGTCATTTTATGATGGATGGATGTGGTTCTACCTCGAGCTACCTCAAAATCCATAAATATGTGTAGCTCTCCTCACAATCAATGATGAAGAACCAAAGTTTTGTAGTTATCTCATGCCATTTTGGATCTAAACAATTTTGCTTGTTATCTCTTTATCTTTCTCTCTCTAACTCGTGTTGAAGCTAATGCTTATACACTGATATCTTGTACTTTTGCTCATTATTGATTCATTGCTATCATATTTTGTTGCTTAGCATGCTAGATTGTGGTTAAGCCATATCTTCTGAACTAGATCTTGTTAATCAATCTAGAATCAGGTCACTGTGCTAATCACAAAGCTTAATTAGATCCATCATACTTGTGGACATTCCCCACGCGTGTAAAATTTGAAAATTTTGTCTTGGTATTAGAGCCAAATTAAGCTTTGCATGCTAACATCTCTGATTGTACAAGAAATTGAGAGCTAAATTAAGCAAAAAAGCAGTTTTACACTTTGTTCTCACCTTTCTCCGAAGTGGATTTGGATCAAATCGGATTGGAACTAAATTTTCAAGCCTGAAAAGTGGTAGTACGGAATTCTAGAATTCCGCACGTGTGAAAATCAGTGATTTTTAATCCCTTTTATTTCCTTGTTTATAGATCCAAAGATAGTAGTCTTATAGCTTGATGGAAAGCTTATGATCTGCACTTTTCATAGAAATTGAAACCAAATCAATCTTATGTGTCTAGCAAGAGTTATAAGCTCTTAAAGAGGATAGGGATAGGTCCAAAATCCGAGTGATAGCATTTTGATTTGATTCAATCAATGCTTTATTCTGAATCCATTGTTTTGAGCATTCAATACAAGAAACTAAAGATCAATGCTAAGTTTGAAGTAATTGAACACCTTCTGAGCCTTCTGAGAGTCAATTGTGTTTTCTTTTGAAGCATTTCACATGTGCCAAAAGTAGGATTCAAACTAGCCAAAGTGTCTCAATCCACTTTGTGTGTCTGATCTAGATAACTTGTATTGTGGAATATTTCAGATTCATCTCAAATACAGTTGCAAGTGTTTCACATATGAAGGTAGTACATCCTTGAAAATACCTATAGTGAAAGAGAGCAGCAACTTTAAGTCCGATTGGAACAAGCTGAAACATATTGCAGTCCAATAACTAAGAAGTCTTCATTAAAATGGCATCTCGGGGAGGATATCTTCTAGAAGCTAATGAAAGACTAAACACTTCTAATTACTCAATTTGGAAGTTCAGAATGGAGTCTATTTTGATACTCTAGGATGTTACGGATATTGTGCTTGGTGTTGAGGAGGAGCCTCAGACATAAGCTGAAATTCCTAAGTATAGGAAGAGAGCTAGAATGGTTCTATATTTCATTAAGTGAATGTATCTAATGAAAATCTGAGAGAGATAGGATCTTGCACTACAACAAAAGAAGCGTCCATCTATGAAGCAAAGAATATTTCTGAAATACTCACTCTTAGGAATCAGATTTTCCAAAGTTTCCAAAGAAGTGAAGAGAGTGCATCAAACTATGTTCTGAGAGTTAAAGATTTACATAGAGAGCTTTCATGTGTTGGTGCTACTATTAACCAAGATGAGCTAGTTCAAGTCATACCGAATGGCTTGAGAGATGACTATGATAATCTTGTTCAGTCTTTTGCCATGAAGGAGGAGAGAGAGAGAGAGAGAGAGAGAGAGAGAGAGAGAGAGAGAGAGAGAGAGAGAGAGAGAGAGAGAGAGAGAGTAGTGTTGTTGTGTTGTTTATGTTAAAAAGGGATTATGTTATTCCTTCCTTTCGGTTGTCTTCGGCCATCTTCACCACTGCTTTTCGTTTTCGCTTAGGGCTTCCTCATCCTTTGGTCTTGGGTCTCTCCAGGTGTGTTTGTGGTCACCCTATTGATGCTCTTGCTATCCACCTCCTCCGCTGTCCTTACAACTACGCATGATGTTGTCAGAGATGCAGCGACCGCTATAGCCAGAGATGGAGGATTCCATGTCCTCAGAGAGCAGTCTCATGTCCTTCCTTCTTCCGCGTCCCACTCTTCCCGTAGGCGTGTTGACATTGTCCTCTCTCGGGATGAGCTTTGTACTTTGGCAGATGTTGTTGTTGCTGATCCCCACGCGTGGTGACCTATTGCCTTGCTATGCCTTCACACCAGGAGAAGCGACAGGCGTGGCAACACAAGAGAAGGAAAAATAAGTCTCAATTGCCAAGGGAAGGAAAGCATCAGTGGGGTGCCTGTCGGATTTTCTTCGCATGTGTTCTCATCAGGCGGCAGAGCTTCAAGATATTCCTGGTTCTATTCTCGTGGCTTCTTTCAAACAACGTGTTTCCATTGCCCTGCAACGTGCTCAGGCCCTATCTATTCTGCAACGGGCGACGGTGGCTGGGTCTGCTACATCTCATCTCCCTTCATTAGCCGACTCACCACCTCTTCACTTTTTTGATCTGCTGCAGTCAGTTGGCAGACTCCCACGGACATCATCATAGTTTATGCACTTTTAATTTTAATGCCAGGATTTAAATTAATCTTAACTTTACTGTAAGTTTCGCTCTTGTTTGAGCCTACTTTTGTTTAAACTTCCCCTTCGGGTGTATATATCTTTTTCATCAATGTACCTACTACTTTTTTCTATGAATAAATGCGCCAAGGGTTATTTTTTGAAATCTTCAAAGTTGACATGGAATTTTTGGAAAAGAAGTTCCAATCTACCTTGGGGCTGGTCTAACCAAAGGCCATGTGTGGACAAGTGTTGCAGCCCCATGACGAAAGGACTCTTATAATGAGAGAATTTTATGCAATGTAAAAATACGGTGATTTGAAAAATTGCAAGCATCTATATTATGCATGTCAGGTTGAAAAAAGCGAGTCCACAATTAAAAAGAACAAAAAAAAAAACAAAATTCTAACCCAAAACACATATGTCAACTCCAAGAAAATCATCACAACACTTTATTGCTATCGTCGCAGAGCTAAAAAGTTTACTCTGAGCATGCTGGTGGATACTTATCACCTATATCACAATTCCCATTTCAAGGGCAAATTGAGTGGGAATAGATATGAATAAGGAGCGCGTGACACATGGCAAAAAAGTATAATTCCACATGGATGAAACAACTACCACTAATTTTACTATGTAAATATCCCCCATCTTTAAACCCTAGATCATTTTGCAAAGCCCTAATTTTTAGGGTTTCTCATAGACATGCCTCTTAGCCACTTTATTGCACACCTATTGGGGCATAATCTTATAGGTCCACCTGGATAAGCCCTAATCTCTAGGGTTTTTCAAATACTTATGCCTCTTAGCCATTTTATTGCAGACCTAAAGATAACCCTAGAGAGTCTAACACATGGCATAATCTAATAGGTCCACGTGTGGATGACACCATGAAGAACCAATAATACCATATCCCTTCTCTCTCTTCTCCTTTTCGTTTAGCCCTAAACCTATTGTTCCTTTCCCCTCCCTTGTTTGGTTTGAACAATAACTTTCCAGGGCCCTAATTTCTAGGGCTTCTGAATAACTGTATTGCCTGAAGCCTGTGAGGGAGAGACAGAGACAGACAGACAGACATGGAGAGACAATCTCTCTCTCTCTCTCTCTATTGCTATCTCTGTAATAGTCAACAATCTGTGGATCATAATTCAATCCTTTTGGTGTGCAATCTAACAGCAGCAGCAGCATCACTAATCCAGCTTCTTATTACATACCATAAAGCAAGCCTTGCTGCAGTAGCAGGGTAATAATGCAGCAAATCACCAGAAAGAAATGCATTGCATTCCCGAGAATGCCTGCTTTTCCCATTGTCCCCTCCCCCTCTGCCCAATCAATCCTGCTGCAAAGCTCTCAAAACCAATTCCCATTTCCTTCCTTCCAACTCCTGCCTCATGCTCTGTTTCTGCTTTATGCTTTGTGTCTGCCTTTTGCCCATCTCATCTTCACCCCTTTCTGCATAGCCCTTACCTTCCCTCACCTTTCTATTTGTCCCATCCTCATCTTTCTCACTCATATTCAAGCAGGGTCTTCTTCTCAGCTGCCGCTGAGTCATTGCCTTCTCAGAGCTCGGAGTCTGCTGCTCAGCCAGTGAGTGAAGATGCCACCTTGGCTGAAGAAAACTCAACCGCAGAGGAATTGCTGCTGGCTGTGAGGGGAAAAAGAACAGAAGAAGCATGGAAACTGTTTACTTCTCTGCAGAAGAAGGGTGTTCTGTCATGCCGGGAAGGGTTAAGCAGGCTTGTGGCTCAGCTGTCTCACCAAGGGTCCCCCACCAGCCTCTCTCGTGCTCAGCTGGTGGTCGCCCATCTTCAGAAAAGAGATAGACTTGAGCTTCTGGATCGGGATTCAGTTGGGCTTCTCACTGTGGCTACGGCAAAAGCAGGAGCAGCTAGATATGCCCTCGGCATTCTCAGGATCATGTTGGTGAATCAGCTGTATCCCTCTGTTAGGGTCTGGAGTGCAGTGGTTTCTAGGCTGGGAAAGCAGCTAGATGAGGTGCCGCTAGCTCTGGAGATCTTCAATGAAATCTGTGGAATGCTGAAAAAGGAGAAGAAGCTTGTTAAGAGTTCCATGAAGGACGGCCATAGCTGCGAGGAGGTGTCCTGTAAAACCCGGGAAGCAGAGAGGGGAAGATCACCGTTAGATTTAGCTGAAGCAGAGGAGGTGGGTTCGAGTGGTAGTGTGCTTGAGATGATGCCAGATACAGGAGCCTTCAATGCTGCCCTCAATGCCTGTGCTAATTCTGGCCTTGTTGAAGAGGCTCAATTGCTACTGGCAGAAATGCCACTGTTCAGGGTGTCACCTGATGTGCTGACATTCAATATACTGATCAAGCTTTATGCAAGAGCAGAGAGTGTCTGTGAGCTAGAGAGGGTGTTGGATCGGATGGTGGAGGCTGGGGTTGAGCCAGATATCTCCACATTCAGCTCACTTGTTGCAGCTTATGTGGGTTTGGGAGATCTTCAAAAGGCAGAGAAGCTTGTGCACAATTTGCAAAGGGGAATGGTTGTTCAGAGTGATATAACAGAACATGAAATGAGAAGGGGTGAAAAAGAGGCTCTGGATGCGAGAAGTAGAAATAATTCTATACAGACAGCTGATTTAGTAGAATCAACCTCTACTATGGAACTAAATTCCAGTGGTGAGGGTAAGGATTTGAACGCGTATGAGAACAGCAATGCAACAATAGAAAGTAAGCTAGAACAATCGTGGGGAAAATGGGGTGAGAAGTTTAAACCAGACGTGCGCATGTACACTACTTTGATGAAAGGATATGTGAGACAAGGAAGGCTTCAGGATGCCATCCAGCTTCTTATAGCTATGCAGCATCAACAAGATCCAAGAAGTTTACCAAATGAAGTCACCTTCACCACTGCAATTAAGGCATGTGTTACAATGGGATTGATGGATGAAGCTAGAAGCATTTTGGAGGAAATGGCTGCCCAAAAAGTACCTGCAAACACAGTCACATACAACACTCTTCTTCAAGGGTATTGCAGTGCTTCAGACATGGACAAGGCACATGCCCTGGTGGAGGATATGAAGAAGGCGGGTGTTTTATTGGATGTTGTCACTTACAACACCATGATCAATGGCTGCATTGAATGTGATGATAATTTCGGTGCTCTTGCTCTCTTTCGAGAAATGAGAGGGGCAGGCATGGCTCCTACTAAGGTCAGTTATACCACATTGATGAAGGCATTTGGCAAAAGTGGACAGACCAAACTGGTTACAAAAGTATTCGAAGAGATGAGTTTGGATCCAAGAGTGAAGGTAGATGTGATTGCTTGGAATACGCTGATTGACAGTTATTGCAAGGCAGGGTTAATGGGCGATGCCAAGAAGTTCTTAAACATGATGAAAGAGCAGGGGGTAAGTCCAACGGCTGCCACGTACGGGACAATTGTGAAAGGATTTGCGAAGATCGGAAAGACTGGGGAGGTTCTTGTGCTTTGGAATGAGATCAGAGAAAAAACTCAATTAAAAGGAAGCAGGATTGAGCATTTTAAGCCTGATTGGGCGTTGACGGATAGTTTGGTGGACACTTTTCTGAGAGCTGGATATTTTCAAAAGGCTCTTGAGGTAGTTTCTTGCATGGAAGAACAGGGAATTGCTGCTGACAAGACTAAGTACAAAAGAATGTTCATAGAGCTATATTCAGATCTTTATACCAGCAAGCATGCCTCACAGCGTAGAAGAGATCGCTCTGCCGAACGAAGACGGGCTGTTGAAGCATTCAAGTTCTGGGTTGGCTTACCCAACAAGTACTATGAAAGTGATTGGTCTCCTTGACCTTGGGCCTTGGAAATTTCACACATTTACCAACAGCATTGCACACCTTTGATCTCTCAAAATAATGGAAGTTTCTGTCGACACTTTTGGGCACTGTCTGGTAATCCTACTTTAAGTGTCTCTATGAAAACTGGAAAAAGGCTGGTTGAATCAAAGCAATTCGGTAAACTGAACCCCTACTTGTTGGGGAAGTATTTGTTCATGCAGGAAGCAGTTACAATGTATCTCTTTGTAGCTGCACAATGTTTGTCTGTGGTTAAACTCCTGGAAGATCCAAAGTTACCTTATACAAAGCCCTTTTGCAACTAAATTTTATGCACAGTTTCAGCTTCTATTACATTGTACACCACATACATTTGTCTTGTGTAAAAGAAGATTCAACCAATGCCTACCTGTATGGACTTTTTCAGGTGTTTAGCTGCTCAAATATGAGATGGAGAGAGTTCATGGAGAATGCCTTTTGGCTGCAGTGAAGGGATTTATAATCATTATGATCTTTGTAAATTGTTATATGAACATCTTTGTAGATTATGTAGCAAAATTTGAAAAAGCAGAAAGCTTTTTAGAAATTTCCATATATATTGAGTCTTGGTAATATAGTTTTTCAAGGATTTGCTTGCCAGAGGGTTTGGCATCTCTCCTATATTATCATAGGTTACCAACTACAGTCAATTTAATGAGACTGTAACACCACTTGACATCATAATCAAAAGATTATATTTACTGCAATAATTTATCGATTTGGAAATTTTTGTTCATTCCAAGCATGTAAATTGCTGACTGGCCCTGATGGCGGGACTAATAAGCAGTGACTAAGGATCAAGTTTAACTGTGGATTAATACACCAACAAATTCTTGGTGAAATGTGTCATGGCCATGATAGAAAGGTGCATGCTCAGTTCAGTTGTGGCAACACCAAGAGCAAGAATCAGCAGATCTGGAAGACAACTTTGGCCAAAAAATGGTTATCAATGCCCATTAAGTGTGAATGAGATCACCACACAACTGAAACGCAATGTCGAATTACAAAATGTGATCTGCAAACCGAAAACACAAGTGGTTTGTGTGCCATATTTCAGCCATCAACAAGTGAATAGGTTGTAAGTTACAGTTAGCATCTGTAGCTAGGTCACCATTAATCAGCCACATGTTGAACCTCATAGCATGAATTAGGTTGAAGCATGCAGATGAACTGAACAAGGTTTGAGATAGTGGAAACATGAACCATGGTTGGCAGTTACAAGTCTTGGCAGTTCAAATTTAAAGATGTGTTGCGTGCTTACTACAATTTTATAAGTTACATTTCAAATAAATTGTGGCTCATGAAACTTGATGGTTTTATACACACTATGGACGGTTGACAACCCAAAATTGCAATGGCCTACCAAAATACATCCATATTGACATTTGAAGGGCATGACTAGTGTCAATTTCAACACCATTTTAGTGCGCATCAAATTTCAAGCCTAGACGATATTTAGAATCCAATGTATTGAATGCCACATAAATTTGTGCATGATTATGGTCTTGCTTGGTTGGCATAATTATGAACAAGTCATCTACAAAAATCTAAGTACTATTGTCAAAATAAGCTTAATACATGAAAAAGTGTATTGTTGGGTTTGTTCAAGTTTGTTTTTGTGGGCTTAGGGTTTCTGTTTTTGTGAGTTATGGGTTTCAATTTTAGGGTGTAGAATTCAAAAAACCTTGTCCTACCATCATGTGTTTTAGAAAAGTATCCTAACATGTGAGAGATTTCAACTAGTATAGTCTAGTTTAGTCATATTTTGGTAAATTGTCAATAAGAGGCCAAAACTCATTTCAGACTTAAGGATAAACTTTTTGAAGTTATATTAGTTTATAAATATAAAAGGATGTAACTCGTGGAGAGACACATCTCTCTCATTTCATCATTATACATGGTTCTCTTTGGGTTCTACTACTCATTGGTGCACTATCTTGGTGTTATCTTGCAATCTTGTGTGTAGAATGTCCATTTATTGCTATTTTCGGTTTCAGACAGGATTGTTGGTTTGCTCCTTATTGTAACCAAAGATCAGGGACATGGATTGGATCTTGAATGATCTGAAATCCTTCGCATGGTATCAGAGCTCTTGGTTTCAGGTTATGAAAGGATCAGCCATATTTAGCAAGGATTTGGAGGAGTTACCAATGCTAGAGCATGCTAGATTGATTTCTACTCAAAAATCAACATTTTTGCATGTGTAGAATTGATCTTTTGTAGGTCAAAACTCAATATAGGGTTATATACTTGATCAATTCCAATTTCACACTTGGTTTACTGGAAGAGATGATATTTGGTGCATTAGAACTCATTAGAGTCTACAAGAAGATATACCAAGTTTCTAGAAATTGCATGTAGAATTTGAGATATTCAATTTTTTGTGATTTTGTCAAAACCCTAATTTTGATTGGATCTCTAGTTTGTGAGGTTACTGACTCATTTGAGTGTATTTCAATCTTAGGAAGTGGCAAGAATCATTACATTGAGGATAGATCATAGGTTGATCAAGATTTCACTATTCTATGTGTTGATTTTCTAGTTAGAGTGCTAGAAGAGATTTGAGAGGTTCCATATCTTTGTGGTTTCTTCTTGAGTTCATTTGTTGACATTCAAGAGAGTGCTTTGTGCATTGGAACAGGATGAAAAAAGAAGATCAAGTCATTGCAACATGGCTACAAGTGGTGGTTTTATGTTGGAGAGCAATGATAGGCTTACCTCAATCAACTATTCTACTTGGAAGGTGAGGATGGAGTCCTTATTGGAGATGAATGAGTTGATGGAGATTGTTGCAGGTGTGGAGGAGAGGCCTCAAGCACCTCAAGATCAAGTGAGGTATGACAAGAGAGCAAAGAAAACTCTACACATGATTAAGATGAATATTACCAATGAACTTCTCAAGGAACTTGGTAAGTGCACATCATCTTTGGAGGCCTTGGAAGCTTTGAAGAAGCTTTATGAATCCAAGTCTACATCAAGAGTGCTTACTCTTAGGAGGCAAATCTTTCAAAATTTGTAAAAGAAGGAAGAGAGTACTCATACTTTTGTTTTGAGGGTTAAAGCATTCAATGATGAGTTAGCATATATTGATGAAAGCATTAAGGAGGTAGAACTTGTTCAAGTTATACTTAATGGCTTGTTGGATGATCACGCTAATCTTGTTCAAAGTTTTGCTATTCAAAAGACTTTGTCAAGTATTGTGGATTTGGAAGAGATCTTGGTGAATGAGGAGTTTAGGCTTCAATCAAGAGGAGGTGGATCTACATCAACATCTCATTTTGAAGAGGGGGCTATGTTCATCAAAGGCAAGTTCAAGGGCAAAGGCAAAGGAAAGTGGTCTAAAGGGCAAGATCAAGGTGAGACTTCCTCTTTTGGCAAAAAGAAAGATAAGTCTAAATTAAAATGCTTCTATTGTGGAATCAAAGGGCATTTTGCAAATGAATGTTTGAAGAAGCAAAGAGATGAAGGTAGCAAGAAAATCAACGTTACTACTAATGATGAGGATCTAGGTGGTGGTGATTCTCTTTTGATGTGTTCTTCAAGTCCAATATCAAGTGAAGGTGACAAAGATTCATGGTGGATTGATAGTGGAGCTAGTTCACACATGACTAGTCACAATGAGTTCTTTACTTCTTTGGTCACTTATGATGGAGCCAAGAAAGCAATTCACATGGCCAATGGTGGTGAGTGTGTGATTGAAGGTATTGGTTCAATTCCTATTTGTCTCTCTACTAATAGGAAATCAAGACTTGATGGTGTTCTTTACATTCCTTCACTTTCAAAGAATCTGTTAAGTGTTTGTCAAATGATAGAGAAAGGATACATGGTAAAGTTTGGTGGTGATGCTTGTTTCATTACAAAGGAAGAAATCTTGGTTGCTAGGGGCAATAGACAAGGTAGACTTTTCAAGCTTGATGCTTTTGTTATGGCTAACAAAAAGGATGGAATGGAAAAGGAGATTGGTCTCAACTTTCCAAAGTTACCTTTTAGCATCAATAAGATTGGTGGATCTTATGCAATGTCTAAAAAGCTTCCTTATGCTAGATCTAGGTCAAGATCTAATATGCTTCTTGGAGATGCTCATCTTTGTGCTAACTTGGCTAGTCTTGAGGATAATGATGATGTTTCAATGGTTTTTCATGGCAAGTGCAAGCATGCAAAAGGTAAGGAAAGAGCTAACTTCATCGATGGTGGTGAAAGTTCTTCCTTGAAAAAGATTGTTGCTAATGATTTCTTTGATCATATGGAAAAAGATGTTGCTAGGTGCATTCATGAAGGAGATGGTTCTTCTATATTCTTTTGTGATGAGTCCAAGAAAGTCATTTTTGCAGCAAGTGGAGTCACATTTCTACATAAAGAGAGTAGATCAAATGGTTCTATCAAGAGACTTGGTGAGGGAGATAGTCACAAGTCAAGAAGAAGAGAAGTATGTGAAGAGTTCAAAGTAGGATGTGCTTTGAATGATGTCATTGTGAATGATAGTGAGGAAGAATCATTATCATATGAGTCATTACCTAAAACATTGAGTACAAGTTCTTGTTTGAAAAAAGAGAGTACTTCAATCATTCTTATGTTGAAGGTACTAATCATTTTTTTCATGGGTCCTAATGTTTTTGAGGTTTCTACTTCTTATGATGCAATCATTAAGAGGGAGTCTTATGAAGGAAAGAGAAATGGAAGACTGGTTCTTGGGAAGATCTAAGGCATGGATCTCACAACTCTTCATCAACTCAAAGGAATCTATGATTATGAATTGATCACTCATGATCAACATGGCAAAAGGTTGGCTAGAGAAGACTACATGGAGCAAATCGAGAGGCAATTTCTTCAAGGAAAGGGAGATCTCATTGGTGAGCTTATTGAGGTTTGTTATGAACTCAAGAGGGCTGGATTTATTAGGTTTGATACTCATCTTCACCTACTCTACTCACAAAGTTTGGAATCTATCTTTTGATTTATGATGATGACATTGGTGACATTGTTTTCACTAACCTTTGTGAAAATTCGAGATCAAGCATTGATGAGTTCTTGTTGGATCTAGATCATATGTTTGAGAGGGAGTATTTCCAAAGGTTCAGGTCTGAAGATATTCATATCTTTGATATCTCTGATGATCAAGAGAAAGGTAAGCAAGTGGAAGTGACTCACTTTGCTTTACTCACATATTTTGGAGAATTTTCTTGTGTAGATGATGCTATGCAAGTGGATATTGGTTCTCATGGTTTTCATACTGGAAAATCAAGTAATGGATCTAAAAAAAAAAGGTTGTTCAATGACTTTGATGGTCAAGAGGAAGATCAAGAGGTTGGTCTCAAAGGGCTTCAACAACACAAAAGGAAAGGTGGCAATTTGGAGCTAGTCAAGAGCATCAAAGGAAGGTTATTTGGCTAAGATGTTATGGATTTGTTTTTGCAGCTTATTGAAGACTCAAGTAAGGTCAAAGGAGAAGCAAGGAAGTGTTGTTCAAGTTTACTTTACTTGTTCTATCTCATGTTTGAGCTATTTCATGTGGATGTGTGCAAATTGTCAAGATATGGACAAACTAGCTACATTGTCTTGCAATAACGTATTGTTGGAGTTGTACTAGCATTTTTGGCTGGTTTTGTTGATTGAAATGAAGCTATTGGAGGCTCATTATATCACTCATCCATGATCAAGTTCTCAAGTTTTGAGCTACTTGATGTTAATGTCTGGAGATTGTCATTTTTTGGTGAATTCATGGTCATTTTCTTGTGTCAAGTAGATCTTGAAGATGGACTAGTACAACCTACTTGGTTTATGGAGTCATGTGGTGCTGGATTTGCATCATTAATGTACTCACCTACTCATAGATTTCCAAGGTTTGATGGTTTCTTGTGGCAAGATGGAGATGGAATTAGTTTAAAATACATTTAATAAACACTTTTTGAAAGTGTGGGAAAGTTGGTAGTCGAGTTTGAGAGATATTCAAATTTGAACTTCGGGTACATTGAATTTAGACCCAAAAATAGTAAGTTTTACATTTTGGAGGGAAAGCCAAGTGGCCAAATAGGGTTTGGACACTCTATAAAAGGATGTAACTCTTGGAGAGACACATCTTCTCTCTTCTCTCTCTCATTTCATCATTATACATGGTTTTCTTTGGGTTCTACTACTCATTGGTGCACTATCTTGGTGTTATCTTGCAATCTTATGTGTAGAATGCTCATTTATTGCTATTTTCGGTTCCACATGTGTGGAATACAATAGGGTACTATAATTGTACGGAAAACAAACATATTTTATGTTTTGGTTCATGTTTGATGAATATATCTTAGATTTTGCATCTCATTTTGTATATAGATGTTGATTTTTCTACATTGGCAGGATTGTTGGTTTGCTCCTTATTGTAACCAAAGATCAGGGACATGGATTGGATCTTTAATGATCTGAAATCCTTCACATAAAACACCTGATGTCATTGATCACTTTCTTCTTCAAGTAAATACTCCTATTCAGTTTAGGTAATGGACACATGAAGATTTCTCTTCTCAATTTTCAATTGCCTTATATTTATTCTGTTGGTGTTGGCTTTCATAATCGACTGAAAGATGTCATCTACAAGTTTGTTGATAGCACTAAGCCCTTGTAACGAAATTGAATTCCAATCGAAAATAAAGAAGAAAAGTGCTTGTAGAGTGAATCCCATGACTCTTACCACCAGTAACATAGACTGATTGTAGGGATGTAGATGCTATTTGATAATGGCTTGATAATGTAAGGTTATGTGTCAATACACAATTGATCTAGTATGTAACAGGATTAGAGAAAATATGGGCCCAAAGAGGATAAGAAATGCCATGTAGGAGAGAGAAAAATAACAATAAAGTTATTAAAATATCATTTTCTAACCTCTTTACGCATTTTCCCGCACTACTTTCCATGAAAATGAATGTACCTTACTTTAGTCACATCAAACTTCATTGGTGCTTAACCACTGTTAAAGTATAATTTTTAAAATGTCGAAATATTCCCTCCCAATAGTTGGGAATACTTAAAAATTTGAATTAGGAGTGACATTTCAGAAATAAAGCCCACGCCATCTCTATCTCCAAGGTCGAACAAGTGTTTAGCGCCATCTCCAGCTCTGTTATTGTCATTGTGCTGTTTGTTACTATACTATTGTACCGATGACAAAGCTTTATCATCTTTATGTGGATCTGTCACCAGAATATGCTCCGCTCAGGACAAGAAATTCAAAGCAACCCAAATTGTCAACTTCCGTATGATCCGAACTAAAGCATGTAGATTTATGGTCATCGGGAACATTGTATCCTATTGATTCATATTCATTGCAACATCCAGATTTTCATTTGGTGAGTCAATAATCTATATGTGTCATGGCAAAAATGGCCTTTTAGGTTACTGTGAGAATTTGGTGCTCTATGGGAATGCACATTCAATGCAAAGAATACATTATTTGGAAGAGAAATAAAGGAAAATATCAAAGGAGTGCGAAGAAAAATTTACAAAGTTGAAAACTTGTTTGGAAGAAAATGAGATGTTAAAAAAGGAGATCCAAACGTTGAAATCTTCTTTGCGTCATTTTACAACTAGTAATGATGAGATAAAAATTGCATTTCAATACATGCGTATCTCATATTTATCTCTTGTTAAAGATATGGACTTGCTCAACAAAAAGGTCAAAAACAACAAGAGGAAAAGATTGGTGACCAAGGATATATGTGATTTATCATCTAGAGGAGGTTGTCGAGAAACACAAATCTGTGTTTTCAAGTAAGTTATAGCTTATTTGGTTTAATATTGCTCAAATTTTTAGATTCAATCATAATCACTAGTTCTGTTATTTATTAATTTCAACTTTCTATTGATTTGTTTATTGTGCTGTTGTGAATACTATGATTGTCCTAATCTCTACTAACAGTTTTATGAACATTATGTTTGCAATGCAAATCAACATTGGTTGTTGAAGACCATTGGCCGATGACATTTCCACTGGAAACTCACTAGGTTCTATTTTGACTTCTAAATCTATGAAATCAATGTTAAACAATACCAAAATGAAAAAGATTAAGGCTTCAGAAACCGATAACATTATGAACGAAGTTGGAAAAATATTGGACACTACATTGGTTCAGAGGGCGTGTGATTTTTCTAGCATCAGTAGATAAGCAAATGCAACAATGTTTAAGATGACAAAGGAGGCATTTGCACAGGTAAGTATCAAAAAGTTTCCAATCCCACGACCATTTCATCTTTTAAAAAAAAAAGACATGTTAAACCAAGGTATGTAGACAATAGTTGGTAATCCATCTCATATCAATGAAGTGTATTGCTCAAAAGGAGAATGTCTTGCATATTCCAACAATTTATTTATTGACATTAATCAGTTACTAGCATTCATCATAAATTTTTACAGTATTACAAATGAGAATGTCAATAACAAGTTGATAGTTGTTCTCAAGTTAGATGAGTCTAAAATTATAAAAGGACAAAAAATGGAAAGAGTCAGTCTTACGATCATGAATGGAGCACTTTCAAATTCAGAAGACTCAGAAGGCCTCAACTTCAGTGTTCGATCAGAAAATGATATTTGGTGGTTGGCAGCTTTTCAGGTATAGTAGTTCTTTCACATATTCAATAGAGATAATCTAACATTGAGTTCATTTGGAAAATCTTCTATGTGTTAATATTATTCTAAATCATTTTTTTGTTTCTCTTATAGGTGATGAAAGAAGACCATGACATTCTCTCATGGATATTTAATAGAAGGTCATATCTTGCCACCATAAAAAATCACATGGATGGAGATCCACTTGATATTCCTGGAGTTAGAACTTTCAACATATAATGGCATTTACCAGGAGATCTGAAGACATTAAAATGTAAGTTCAATGTATCCCGTGGTGATAACTCTAAACACCCATGTTTATACTACATGAAGACAACAAAAGACATGACAAGGAGTACAAGAATATCAAGAGATCGAGAAGATCCTAATTGGAAACCCGTACTACCGATTTCTCTTCAGAATGTTCATATCTGTACATCGCATGCAAAGGTGCATATGATAGAAAAAATAATATATCTTCACATCTTGTTTGCATGGAATTCCGAGCCAGAGGCATCTGCGAAGGAAGTTATTTCCATATTAGAGGATGTATTGTCTAAAGTAGGCTTACATAAAGGCCCGTTAAAATAAAAAGACGACAAGCTATCAGGTAAAACATGAAATATTCCATGCAAGCCGAGTATTAGAGGATCCAAAGCTCGTAGATTTTTATCAAATTATTCTGGCAAACCATCCAAGATTTAGATAATTGCTGCAACTCAAGATTTCATGGAAGAAGGTTCTACTCGTCTACACAAAGTAGAAGTTTGGAGAAAATTAGACAAAATGGTGAAATACTTGAGAAAAGATAAATTTTCAAATACTGATGTACAAATGATACAAAAAACAACCAGTGAATTTTTAGATGCAGTTCAAAGTGCATGGAGTTTAGATCATATAACTCATTATATGGTAAGATTTTGATGTTTCACTAGTATAGACAAATATGTGCAACTAATTTAGATAATTTTGCTACTGATTTGTATTTTGTTTTTATGACATGCAGCACATATTACGACATCATTCGACATTCTTTGCAAGAAATAGTAGAAGTCTTAGCATATGGTCATTGCAAGGAATGAAAAAATCTCATTGGCAAGCAAGAGCGGCATTTCATAAAAGTACACAACATGGTGGGACTAGCACAAAGAACAACTATATATTACAACTTTTCCAATGGTTTTACAAAAGAATCCAAATTCGTCATAATACAAAATCGACGGATTATAAAAAATCTCAAAAAGCATGCAAATTTATACAAGCCAATAGGCAATAGACATATAGAGAAATTTTGTATATTAAATGAAAATTTTTACAAGGTACAATTCTTCATATCTACTATGCTTCCGACACTTTTTCTAATGAAAGTTGCAATTTAGAATCATGCAACGATTTTTTTCTTTCGTACGGATCCAAGAGCTCATAGTTTTCATGCTTACTCAAATCAACGTAGACATCATACAATGCAAAATGAGATGATCTAAGCATGGAATTTACTGGTCCATATCGTAAAATCTTAAGTGCAATAGTAACCTTTACAAAAATTATTTTATGGACCTTATTAAAATTATGTCCTCCAAGAAAATGAGAAAGTGCTTGATTGCCATAATCATTGTATCACCATGTTGATAAAACTTTGAATGGGCAACATTTATCTCACTATTTTTGAAGAACTTTAGATAATGCCCCAGTGCATGATCTCTTGAAAATTCTCTAGCAAAAGATGTATGCCCTCCTCGACGAATTGCAAAATCATCAAGGAAAATTGTTTCTTGAAATAAAAAAATCCAAAGGAAGCTCTAGTATAAAATCTGACATAACGAATCTACTAGTACATAATGTGATACAAAACTTATGCATTCGGCTTTGTCTTCCTTGATTATTGTCTCTCCATCAATATTATGTCCACCTTTCGATGTCAATATGGTTGGTGAATAGACAGTTGGTTTTGGAAAACCAAGCTGACTTTGAAATCTGAGAAACTCCTCTCAGAAGGCGGATCATCATCTTTTTTGTGCCTTTCCTCCACAACCATTGTCAAGCAATCTTTCCTTGAATAAAACTCATCCTTATTTACATCATCAATACCAGAGAGAAGATCACTAGCATCGAAATCAATAATATCTAAAAATTCATAAAGCTCTTTGCTCAAAATGCAAAGAGTCTCAACCTCTCTGAAATAAAAAAGATCCAATATACCCAATAGTGTCAAAAAAGATATTATTATGTATATTATAAATAGGCAATGTGATAAGATATTTATCAGAAGTGGGTGTTCTAGGGCCTATAAACGAGGCCCTATTTTGAGCAAGATCAAAATATGTACAATCATCTAAACTAACAATTGTATCAATAAAAAAAGTTTCTATTTCTACGAGCTTGGACTTGTCAGATTTTGTACCGCTGGAAGAAGCAGCTTCAGAAGTAGAAGGGGCACCATCCGAATCGTCAAAAATATTTAACAAAAGCAAAAACAAACAAATGTAGACTGAAACTCTACAAATCTACATTTTTTATTGTTTATCTAACAATCATCTACAGACTTGAAATCATTATGCAACTTGGTGAACATTCTGTCAAGATTAGCCTTATAAGTACAATCATTATGATGCCACGTGCTTCAAATAATTCATCTATCATCGCAAATTGTTAGTTTTTTTTCTCGCAATATCGATCTCAAGCTCGTAAAAAATTCTTCTCGTATCGGTTTGGAGCGCTGGTGCATTGGCCAAAGAAAATTGTAATGAAAACCCGCACTTGAGAGCGAGCAAAAAGATATATGTTCAACAACAAGGGATTGACTATGATGAGACCTTTGCACCTGTGACAAAGATGGTAAGCATTCGAGTCATCATCTCACTTGCTACACTTTATGGATGGGATCTATGGCAAATGGACATTACAAATGCATTCTTGAATGGTGATCTTGAGGAAGAAGTGTACATGGAGCAACCCAAGAGCTACATTGCATCAACAAAGCTAAATCATGTGTGTCTACTAGAAAAGAGCATGTATGGCCTTAAGCAAGCACCAAGGAGTTGGTATGTTAAGCTTAACACTTTTTTACTCTCACAAGGCTTTGTGATGAGTGAGTATGATCATTCACTTTATTATAGGTTTGCTGGAAATGATGTTACCATCTTGCTAATCTATGTGGATGATATCATCTTGAGTGGTGGAGACAATCAAGGTGTGGAGGATATCAAGAGTGCTCTTAAGAAGGAATTTAAGGTGCATGATCTTGGTAACTTGCATTACATTTTGGGAATAGAAGTCATTAGATCTTATCAATCTACTTTCATTTGTCAAGAGAAGTATGCTAATTCTATTGTAGAAAGATTTCATATGGTAGATGCAAAAGCTAAGCTAACTATAAGAGGTAGTGAAAGATCCTTCAAGGACATTACTCTCTATAGAAAGCTAGTTGGTTCACTCATCTATCTAACCATTACTAGACCAGATTTAAGCTTTTGTGTTGGAAGACTGAGTCAGTTCATGCAAGATCCTAGTGAGGAGCATTGGAAGCTAGGAAAGCGAGTTTTGAGGTACATCATTGGAACTCAAAAAATTACTATTCTAGAGATGTAATGGATAGGAAATCCATTAGTTCTCATTGTATTTTCATAGGTGATGGAGCTATATCATGGATGTCAAAAAAACAAGCCACTATCTCATTGTCATCTAGTGAGGCCGAGTACAAAGCTTTTACACATTGCAAGGAGATGGTATGGATCATGAGGAGGATCAATGATCTTCACTTGCTGGATTTTTCAAGGAGCCCAATCATTGTTTGTGACAATCAATTAGCCCAAAGGTTGGCAACCAATCCTATCTTTCATGCTAGGAGCAGGCATATTGAGGTGCAATACCATTTTGTGAGAGAGCAAGTCATTGCAAAGGAGGTGGAGCTTCAACATGTGTCCTGAGAATGTGTAGCTAATATCTTCACCAAAGCATTGGGAAAGGACTTCTTCATGAAGCATAGGACATCACTTGGAGTGTTATCAAAGTCCATGCTAAAACTAGGTGAAGAGGGAGTGTGAAAGATTCAACTAGTTTGATCATATTTGCTATATTTCCATATTTGACAAATTGAGGCCAACTTTGTTTTAGACTTAAAGTTTGACTTTTCAAAGTTCATTAGTCTAAATTTCATCTGAATAAACACTTTTTGAAAGTGTGGGAAAGTTAGAAGACGAGTTTGAGTAGACTCAAATTTAAATGTTGTGTACATTGAATCTAGATTTAAAAATTGTAGGGTTAGCATTTTGGAGGGAAAACCAAGGGGCCAAATAGGGTTTGGACCTGTTATAAAAGGAGTAAACTCATGGGGAGACACATCTTCTCTCTTCTCTATCTCATTTCATGCTTATACATGGTTCTCTTGGGTTCTACTATCCATTGGTGCACTATACTTGTGATTGCATGCAATTATATGTGTAGAATGATCTATATTTGTTATTTTTGGATTCGCATGTGTGAAATACAATATCTTTTTGGTTTTGTACGGACAAAAATAGTCCTTTATCATTTGATTCAAGTTTGATCAAATTCTATTAGAGTTTGCATGTCATTTTGTGTGTAGATGCTGATTTTTCTACATTGGTGAGATTGATAGAGTAGCTTCTTTTGTAACCCAAGATCTTTTTGTGGATTGGATTATCAATTATTTAAAATCCTTCACAGTAGGTTCTTGCCTAGATGAAGAGAAAGAGAGCTATAACATGCATGTCAAGGGCACACTTTCTGTCCCAATACATGACATTCATGGGCCCCATTTGGAGTCGGAAATGGCAATTGCACTTGAGTCTGCATTAGAGTCCAAACTAGAAGATGGAGACCATGATTTGTTAATATGTTTACCATACTTGTATTAGTGATTGAGAGTTTTACAAATGTATTGTGCATGTGTACATGCTAGGTGTTTACATATTGTGCTTGCCGCAATTGCCTATGTGTGATTTTGATTCAATTGACCCCTCCTTGTTTGGAAGTACGATTGACCATTGGATACATTATTACCCTGTGGTAGAGAGACTACTTGACCCAGCCATGTCCATGCCGACACAAGGAGGGATGGGTTGTGGAGGAACATTGTATGCTTGTAGACGCATAGGTCGTCATTGCATTGCGATGGATTCTGATAAGACAACATTGAATTGGCCTTGAAACAATATGGATTGTGTAATTTGGCCATATGTATGTCATTTGTAGGACTTGATAGCAGTTTTGTATTTGTTAATTATTTCACTAAAACTAAAATTTATCTTTGCATAATCATCGTTTGCCACTCCACAAACAATGCTAGTTGATACTGATGAGGATTTTGACGAGTGAGACTTTGATGACTTTTAGAGATGGTTTGTACAAGTTAGATACTACATTTTATTCAATTGGATTCGTTTCACTTATTTGTACTTGCATAATCCAGTCACTTGCCATCCTATGCAGAGTCATTGGCAAGAGCAATGAGCAATAAGAATGTAGTGAGAAAGTCTGACGAAAAAGATTTCTTGTGCGTGTGTCTATGTGGATCATGAGTATTTTTTGAATAGATGATGGATGCACACATGCTTGAGGAGTATTTGTTGTGTTGTCCTAGTACTTCTGATTTTTGTTGCCATTTTCCTAGATGTTATAAATTTAGGACATTTTATGTATCAACATAGTTGATCACTTTTTGCTACCATTTATATGGACTTTATCTCATAAGAAGCACCGTGGACAATTTTGAAGCATGTGGAACCTTATGTAATGAATGAAATTTTTTTATCAAGTGTAGTTTTTTTGAAAGTTCTCAATTGTTTTTATTTTGAGAACGTAGTGTATCTTAAATGTTGCCTTGTTTTTATTGTGAGAATATTGTACTTTAGGACCATAAATGAATCTACAAAAGATCCACAAGAGTGATTTGACGCTTGCTTAACAATCTATCAAAAAACTAGACACAAAAAAGTTGATCTAGATTGGCAATTTGACAAACAACAAGCATTAACAAATCAAAAGCATTGGTCAACATTGAAATCCGAGCCCACACGTGTGTAATACAGGCTACTGTAGTACGGTCTTCAATCTGAGAAACAAGTATAAATTGATTTGGTTGCATTTGGATAAAAAAAACTCAATGTACATAGTGGAGTAGCTTGAGCTTGCCAATGAGCTCCAAAAAAAAAAATCTATCTTCTCACTATGGGAGCTTGGAATACATACCAAATTCGACTTCCTTCTTGAAGTTATGTGGATTTCCAGCATGTGATAAGGAACTCACTTTTCTTGCCCTAAAATGAACCCTAGCCTAGATCCTAGGGTTATGCTTGGTAGGTAGCTAGTTGGTTAAATTTTCACCTTAAACTTAGGTGTAGGTCCTATAAAGTAGGGATGACCACCAAATAGACATGACCAACTCTCTTGACTTGCCCTAACCTACATTAGGAGTGGGTTGCCACGTGGCATCTTGGCCTTATATGTGTGGAACCCAATTATACACAATATATACAAAGTTCTACATGGCTAGATTTGCCAACATAAGCAATTTTTCACACTCCTCAAATCTAGCCTTGGAAACAATAATGCATCTATATACAATTCTAAGACCTGATCTTAACATCAGAAATGAATCATATTAGAAGATGACTAATGATCCCCCAAAGATGAGGACATGATCTATCACCATATTCAAAATAGAGCTTCTTTGATCTTGATCTCGTCCAAGATGAATTGAAGAGTCTTGATTCTTCCTTGCACCTATGCACTTGAATTCTTCCATGTTGAGGGAAGATGCATGAACTTGAAACTTGCTCCTCCTTGATCTTGATGTTTCTCTTTGAAGAAAATCTAATGTCTCCATGTCTTGTGAAAATCACATTGATCAAGATCACAAAACATGTACTTGCTACTATTACCAAAATTTATCATGCTAAAATGACTAGTCCACAAACCAATAAACGTAAGCATGATTTTCCAAATCTTGTAACTACAAGTGATCTTGAACTTCATGAAGCTACATACTTGCTTATGGATATAAGTGTCCTTCAAGGATGTTTCACTTATTCTCATAAGAAGCTTACAATTTGCCTCTTCAAAAGAAAAAACACTTTTTTCAAAACAATGAGTGATTTACTCATTCTTGCTCTTCCAAAATCTGAGAGCACTCATTTGATCAAATAACCAATCTACTCTTGATTGGTTCATAACAATTTTTAGATCACTAAGACATAAAAACTTGTTCTCAAATGAGTCATTACACATCTTATATAAACTTCCTTCTTGATGAAGCCCTCAAGTTGCCTCATGTAGTTCTCATAGCATACCTTGGTTTGTCTCATGTAGATCTCATAGCAAAATGGTTCATCAAGCATTGAAGTAAGAAAAGTGTTGAAAGTGAATGGTTGAGAAACTTTCCCTTGATTACCTTTGCCAAGATAAGTGAGCCTTGAAGGCTCGGCCCTTGCCTTTGTGGATCTTCTTGGAGCACTTGATCTTTGAGGTGGATCCTCAAGATCTCCATAACTTTGTTGCTCCTCCCCAATCCTTGCAAGATCATTGACACCAAGGTTGTTGATTTCACTCTCATTCACACAAGATACTAGATGGATCCAAGCATCTCTTGTATAAACATCTAAGAATGTTTCATGCATCTTATCATCACTACTTGGTACATGAGAAAAAGAGTGTACATTTGAATGAATGATTTCCTCTTTTGCCATAGCAATTTTAGCATCCAACTTAAACAAACTACCTTGTTTAACACCCTCTCAATACTAGTTTTAGCACCAAAAGTCGTTTAAAATGGATTTGCTTTTGATCAATGGCTTATGGTCTTGTACTTGGCTCTGATACCATGTGAAAGTACTGTACTTTAAGACCATAAATGGATCTACAAAAGATCCCAAGTGATTGGATGCTTGCTTAACAATCTATCAAAGAACTAGACACAAAAAAGTTGACCTAGATTGGCAATTTGACAAACAACAAGCATTAGCAATCAAAAGCATTGATCAACATTGAAATCCGAGCCCACACGTGTGTAAGACAGGCTGTAGTAAGGCCTTCAATCTGAGAAACAAGTAGAAATTGATTTGCTTTCATTTGGATTACAAAAACTCAATGTACATAGTGGAGTAGCTTGAGATTGCCAATGAGCTCCAAAAAAAAATTCTATCTTCTCACTATGGGAGCTTGGAATACATACCAAATTCGACTCCTTCTTGAAGTTAGATGGATTTCTAGCATGTCATAAGGAAGTTAACTCACTCTTCTTGCCCTAAAATGAAACCTCAGCCTAGATCCTAGAGTTATGCTTGGTAGGTAGCTAGTTGGTTAAATTTTCACCTTAAACTTAGGTGTAGGTCCTTTAAAGTAGGGATGACCACCAAATAGACACGACCAACTCTCTTGACTTACCCTAACCTACATTAGGAGTGGGTTGCCATGTGGCATCTTGGCCTTACATGTGTGGAACCCAATTATACACAATATTTACAGAGTTATACATGGCTAGATTTGCCAACATAGGCAATTTTTCACATTTATGTTGGATGACACCCATCTCCATTGAACTCAATTTGTATCTAGACCCAATCCTAAACCTTGCAACAACAGTCCGTGTATTGAGTTACCCAAAACCATTCCTCTTGACAAGTAATGATATTAATAAAAAAAATCTCGCAAAAATTGCACTGTATTTACTCGCAAAATGTCCAAATTTCTCTGAATATTTATTTTGAATACTTTGAATATTGAACATGAATTCTTCAAATTTTGGATATGAAAATTTTAAAAATTGATCTTGAATACTTTGTCTACTGATTGTAGATATCTAACGTGAATATCTATCATGATTATGGAACATGAACACTCTGACTATAAATTGTGACACTTTGAATATGAGACATGAATAAACGTATGTTAGTACTACTTTCGATATTGACCATGAATACCATTAATACTCATTCATAATAATATAGCTACTTTATATTTCAAACTAAAAAATGTTGATAAGCGCTCATAAACACATTATAATATTCAATCTTAGCTTGTTGGGCCCAAAAGAAAATATTAGTCTTAAGAATAAGGTAGTTCTCTTTTTAGACCTCTCAAAATACTTAAATAAGGATAATAGGCCGAAAAGGGCCCTCAATACACTTAATAAGGCTTAATAAGGGCTAACTATCCTTCAAAATAGTTATGTCTAGTTAAGTTAAGGGCTTTGTCTATAAGTAGGCAAGTGCTATAGGCAAGTGACATCAGTTGAACAATCTATTGGCTCACTTGCAAATTGACAGCACCTGGAACTCCATCTCATCTTCCTCCTTTGTGAATGTGAGCCTTGGGATTGGATCTTAGTAGGTCTCATGTGCCCCCATCACATGAATCTATGTACTCCTCACTCTCCATAATGGAATCCATAATCTTTTGCTTTTCAGTTTGATATGAGCTTTGTCGTAGTTTATGCTTATTCGTTATCTTTGGTTCTCTTCAACATAGATGTGACGGTTGTCTCTATTTATTTGCTTGCTTGGCATTGATTGAAAGGTTTGGCACGTGACATTTGTGGTATCGGAGCTTAATATCTATTAATCATTTTGTTCAACATGTTTTCGTCTCATTTTAAGATTTATTGTTATTTGAGTTTTCTTTTTGCTATTGTTTTAGTTTTGATTGTTTTAGACCTCCTCCTTTTTTCACTTGGAAAAGCGTAGATCCTCATTCGCTTGCATAAAACCAAGTGTTTATTGTTGCTGGTCTTTATCAAAAACTGCTTTCGTAATTTGCCGCAATGTAACCATAATGTCTTATTGCTACAAGTGGTTGACATTATCAAAATTGGAGAGCTCCCAGTAAGGAAGTTAACTCACTCTTCTTGCCGTAAAATGAAACCCTAGTCTATTTCCTAGAGTCATGCTTGGTAGATAGCTAGTTGGTCAATTTTTCACCTTAAATCTAGGATTTAGGTCCTATAATCTAGGAATCACTACCAATCCTTTAGACTTGATCTAACCTATAGTAAGGTAGGTTTTTCATGTGGCTCCATAGCCTCACATGTGTGGGACCCACTTATGTACATAATTTTCATTATTTTACATGGTTTTTGATCAAGCTAGATTTGCCAAATTTTGGCAATTCTTCACATTTTTAACGATATGAAACATACATAGATCGAATACAAAAAACACAGATAAATTGAATACAAAATTTAATCATGATTATGACATGCAATTCGCTTTTTACAATTTTTGTTCCACTCAAATGTGAACAAAATTGCATAGCTTTAAATGTAATATATGCTTTGAAAGGAGAGAGAGAGAGAGAGAGAGAGAGAGAGAGAGAGAGATGTATGAGTGAGTGTATAAATGATGAGCCAATCCTCGTCTTTCGTTCGTTATCCATCCTCATTTGTTCGTTGGCGAGAGAGAGAGAGAGTGAGAGTGTAGCAAAAATATCTGGTAGCTGAATCTGGAAATAGCTCAAGAGCTCTGTAAGCCGACGGCGAGCTATGTTGTGTAGTAAAGAATGAGCTAGTTATGGCATTGAGAGGTTCAGTCTACACACCCAAAACTCTTCATATAGAAAGATAGGATACCAGGTATGAAAATGGTCGTTCACGGATGCTACTGCAGCAAGCTAAGCAGCACAGAATTTGTGGGTGTCGCACTCACAACAAACGCTTCAACAAATATGTCTTTTAAATTTAACTTTCCTTTGGGGAGCTGCCCATCTCATCTCGTCATCCCGAATTGTTTAAAAGCAGGCCAGATTTGTAGTGAGCTTCCGGAAGATGGGAGGCTGCTGGCAATGGCTTCTGGAAGATTTGGAAATTTGTGCTCCACGGGCGAAAATCTCAAAGAAGGACCAGTTATATTGCTCAATAAGAAGCCAGAAAGGAAATTTGTTGCGGAACATGAACTTGGCAACAGCATGGGCTTGCATAGCATGGACCGTCCCAGCATTGTGGAGGTTGAGCCAGATCATAGAAACGGTTTTGCTCTTTAACTGTTCTCTGGCACAATTTCACCTTTATTCACCTCACGAGATGTGAAACCGTCTTTACTATGTTACTTCGTAGGTCAGCTGCATGAAGTCGGTTAAGGGGCGGGCACACACACACACACACACACACACACACACACAGAGCATTGGCTCATTCCCTTAGCCAATGCTAGAAAATCTGAATTTGAGATAGAAATCCTTCTGTCATTGACTCGTCTTAACCAATGCTAGAAAATTTGAATTTGAGATGTCAGCTGGTGTCTTGTAGACTTGGAGGCTTTGTAGGTTTTCAACAACATTACCTCTGAGATCGTAGAATATTTTTGGAGCTGACAAGCTGTATTTCTAGCATAGTCACCAAGCATTTGCAAACTTGCAAATGCGGTTGCTTTTGACACGTTCGCATGCGCATGACAAACATGTTTGTTGGTGGTTCAATGTAAAACGACTACAATTTTTGTAAATGCTTGAAATTTTTCAAGTTTGTGTAGCGTGTGCCTTGTACACACATTGGTACAAGGTAGTTTGTAGCCTAATGATTAATCATCCCGTCGAGGATAAAAAATTAGAATGGCTTGTCCTGTTACAGCAGGATTCTCTCTCTCTCTCTCTCTCTCTCACACACACACACACACACACACACACACACACACACACACACACACACACACATCACAACAAACCGGACTGAAACCATACTGAATCATACTAAACCATACTGAATGATGGCTGAGACCATACTGAAGAGATAGGACACATGTCCCCCCCCCCCCCTCTCTCTCTCTCTCTCTCATCACAACAAACCGAACTAAAACCATAAGGAACCATATTGAACCCATACTGATGCATTGCAGAATCATACTAAACCATACTGAATCATATGGCTGAAACCATACAATTTAGGATTTCAGGTCATATTGGAGGTCGTACCACATGTGGGTGTGTGGGGGTCGGATCTTCATGTGGATCAATACTTTTTTGATTGCTCTTGGTTGATGTGTGTAGAATTGCTAATCGATGATACAACCAGATAATAACGGTCTCCATAAGAATGATGATGATAACAAGCTGATATGAAGCTAAATCTAAATACCATAATGCTAAGCCAAGCCAAGAACTATCCTCCAAGCAATCAATCTCACAAACAAGGCTACATCATCCTATTCATAGCTGACAGAGAGGTCCAACTAGTTAGGGCAGGAGTGCGATCAGACTAAGGAATCTTATCCAAATGCCAAGTTACTATTGAAACGATTAAATAATCTTAGCCACTCCTAACACGGCCCAATAGGCTTAATTACATGGTCTATTGACAAATAATAATAAATGAAGTACCGAAGACTTGGCCCATAAGTGCCTATTACTCTCCCTTCTCCTTAAAAAGAAATTGCAGCTGCAAATACAGAAAATACAACTGCTAATTATGTACCACACAACTATCTCAATGGACCAAGAGACCCGAAAGAATCCATCATCAAGGAGGACTAGGCTGCACACACTTATATACCATGCCAAATGGATAGACCAAGAATGCCACATAGAGGGATCAACAAGTCCCAGGAGCACCAGAACCAAGGCATGCAAAAAGAACTTTGATACAAATATAAAATTCATATCAACTGGATAGACTATGAGTGCCACGTGAATGTACAAGTAGCACCATCAAGCATATTGAAGCCACCCTTATAGTCTATGTCTGCCATGTGTCTAGTCTACTAGAAGCAACATGATGCACACAAAGCCAAAAGGCCACCAATCATATCGATCCCAAGATATGCAAAGGGACCACAAGTGCATGAAAGCAACTGCAACAAGGGATTGGAAAAATAAAGCTCATGATTGCCATACATTTGCATAGGCATTGGCTTTCAAATAGAAGACCATGCTTGATGCAATCATGCCAACCATGCCATAGAAAGCACTTGAATTCCAAAAAGCTCAAAACTTCAAAAGTGGAACTTCTACATATCAATATTAAGATTATAAAGCACATTACGAGGAAACTAATGTAGGAATATTGGAGTTATAAAGATCAATTAACAGTTCTTGGGAGGTAAAGGCCAGGCTCGTTCATGGTAAAGACAAGCACTAAAGAGCAAAACAAATCAAATGAAAACCTTATTAATAAGTACAAAGTTGCAACTTGGACGAAGATCTCAAATGACAATTTGATGATTACTAATACGATAGAAAAATATATCAAAATTATTTCTAAGATGGTGTCTGACATAACAAAGGAGATGAGTGCCACACTCTGAATGCGTGTGTATTTTTGCCATTTTCATGAATTGACCTGTAGGCATCCAATTGAGGTGACTGCGTAGACTGCATTTCTACATGCCTACAAAGACTCCTGCAACATTAGTTTTGCCTGTCGTAGTCCGTACTAAAAGTTTCATTTTCCAAGCCCTAATTCCATGTGTTTTAAGACCTAACTGTGGAGTGTTGTGTAAGCATCTAATTGGGGCATGGTTTAGGGCTACATTGCATTTCTCCATGCCTGCATAGACTCCTATGCTAAGAGCATTCGCCCATTATCGCTCGTAGTGAAATCATTCAATCCCATGCCCTAATCCCATGTGTTTTTTGGCGCTTGCTCTGATATGATCTGTAGGCATCCAATTGTTGTAACGCGACCTGGGGCTACACTGTGTTTTTCCATGCTTAATAGAATGACTAAGATATATGCCCTGATAACTTTACCTATGCGATGTTTTGAACTCGATTCATTGGAATTTTGCCTTGCAATGTTGTTAAACAGAAAATCTTAGGGTTTTAGGGTTTAGCTTGTCAGAATTGTTGCGAGCAATCCAAATGCAGTATATTTTCTTGCATTGAACATTTGTTTGTTTATTTCTTTTGCAAGTCTGATCTTGTGTTGACACGGTGTCGGTCCAAGGCCGAGATTGATCTTATAGAGGGGATGTGGCTACACACCATGGCACAAGTGTCCGCAGATGGAGATGCTTGCATTGCGGTGGGCTCTTCACAGGATCACTCATCGAGATTAGGGCTCACTTACTGCTGCTCAAAGGGCTAGATGGGCAGACATTGGGCATATCTGCTTGCCCCAAGATTCCTGATGATTGTAATGTGTCTATTGTAGGAGGGAGGAGATTTTGCGGATTTGGGACGTCAGATGGGACTACTACCACTGACCCATCCAAGTCATAGCCCACATGTTGCACCCCTTGTGGTGCTCTACCAGAGATTTGGACAATCGGGAGTTGCATAGGGGATGGGTGGAGTACACTGAGCGTGTATGGCCGGGACCAAATATATGTGAGAAACCGCTTAGTAGTCATAATAATATGTAGTGTACTTAATGCTAGTGTGTGAATTCAGTGGACTGATGCGTGCCATGGTTCTTTTGCCAACAAGCTTGTTGCTCAGGAACATAGCACGACAGCTGGTTACTTTTGAGTGCTTCCAGTGGCCATTTGATGGAGAGCAATGTCAGCTGAGGGAGGATATGTTGAGGCCTGTGACATGGTGGAGCATCCACAGTCGCAGCACAGGTGACTTGCAGCGACTGGCCGAGAGAGTCCTTTCATAGGATTCTTCAACATTCGCCTGTGGAGGAGGAGTGGGCTGAGGAGGGGGATACTGAGGAGGACGAGATGGAGGTAGAGGCATAGGGTGGTCTCTTTCACACACGTGTCATGATTCAGTATGGTTCCTTATGGTTTCAGATGTTTATGGTTGAAGAGAGAGAGAGAGAGAGAGAGAGAGAGAGAGAGAGAGAGGGGGGGGACATGTGTCCTTTCAATTCGGTATGGTTTCAGCTATGATTCAGTATGGTTTAGTATGATTCTGCAACGTGTTAGTATGGTTTCAGTTTTGTTTGTTGTGATTTCATATGGAGAGAGAGAGAGAGAGAGAGAGAGAGAGAGAGAGAGAGAGAGAGAGAGAGAGAGAGAGGACCCACAATGTCTAGGTATGTGAACAATGTTCTTTGATCCTCAGGAATGGTAGCTTGAAAGTTACAAAGAAAATCCTAATTGATCACACCAAGAACAAATTAACTTAGAGAGGTTTGAAATATGAAGTGCTCATTGAGCTGTGCTGGGCAGTCACCCATTACATGGCTCTCTAATGTGACTTTTTTCCGTGCTATGTTGGAGCAAGAAACATTTGATCAAAATTTTCAGCTTCTTTACAACATCCTTAGTTTTTAAGTGCCGGGAATATGGGGCAAGCCTGGATACAAACACCATCTCATAGTGCATGTCTTATCTGGTACTTTGATAGCATCTGCCAATCACATGAAAAAGTGAATTGACCCTTTACAAGAATTATTTCTGTGATAACAATGCCTTGAAATAAACACCATGGCATGTCATAATCTACTTTAACTTCATAAGACTAGTGCTAATTGTTCATTGAAGTGGTTCTGACTTATTTCAAAAGGATCCATGTCATCATAGCACCTTTGTATAAAAGCATACGTTAGTACGTTCACATGTTTTAACTTTTAACCCAAAGGATAATGTCTTTGATTTTAAATTTCACCTGTCTGAGATTTGAAACATTTTATGATTTGTCTTTCAATATAAATATTTTGATAGCTTGGGCATTTCACAGTTCAAAAAAGATTGAGAGTTATGCTTTTTCTCTATAAATTTCTGAATTGACCAGCATTACGCACTTTAATCTGAGTATAGCTTTCCCAATAAGGCCAACTAGACATACATGCTCTTCACCCTTTGTGAACAAACTGTTCTTTGTTCATGGGGAGTTTTGAAGGTTACCAAGAAACATCTACAAATGCTGCAATTATGATGTACTTAGTTTCAGTCTTTTATCAATGGGTTTCAAGTTGCTTTCAGGTTCTTGTCTATAAAGTTTGTACTTACTAAGTTATGTGTCATACAGGATATACTAAAAGAAACTTTCTTTTGGATATTCAGTTGGCCAATAGTACGATCGCAAAACTACAAAGTGAAAAATATGGACAAAGATATCTCCTCGGAGGAAACTGCAGGATGCAACTTGACATTGAAAGAAGGATGCCTCTCACTGCCATAAAGGTGCTTCATACACAGTTTGTACTTGGGATGCACCGTAGGAAACTGCAAGCCATTGCCAAAATGTTGGTGATATTAAGTGGAGTACAAACTTTGCAAGGAAGTGCTGAAGCATTGGCAAGCACAATAACGACACAAGGCGTCAATGACATTTTAGGAGGCGATTTCAAGAGTGGTTTTGCTTCAGTTTGTTCTTTACGCTGTTTGCTTTTAATCTGGTCTCAACTTTGAATTTGTTTGTTCGTGTGTATTTTCTATTATTACTCTGTTAAATTTGTTTTGAGGAAAGCTTGTAGCCATGATGTCAAATCGGAATTTCTGTAGTTGGAATAAGACTTGCAAATTTAGGGTATTATTCGGCAAAAATAAAGAGCTTGGAAAAAATGCCGTGTTTATGTAGATCACTTTTTGTTTTGTATACTCAGTGGTGTAAAGAACTTCAAGGGCAAAGCACTTATTGTTTCAATTCTAGAACTATATTGGGCAGCTTGACCAGATTCAAGGCAGATTCAAGGATGACAAAATATAATCAACCACACTTTTACCTACTAAAGAAGAAAATATGAAGCCACTATCATAGAAGTCCATTCCAAATCACAAGTTCATGTGAACTACAGAGGCTAAGTTTTACCTTCCAGAATAAATTATGTCATTGTTGGCGTCCAGAGAGTGCCTAATGATATGCACTTGCATGAAAAAAACTCTTCCAACCAAAGAAGATTGTCTTCGCTTGTATAAGGGATCACTTGCTCTTTTTCCATCTTTCCATTAAAATCTGCGAAAAGAATTGCATTCCTTTCCACTTTGATGTAGGCAATGTCAAAATTCCCCTAAAGGGATCTTCACTATTCAAAATTTTCAGTTTTTGTAGAACTTAGATATTTGAGGGGAAGTAGCAAACACACAAAAACTATCTTTTCATAGTCAGCCAGGTGTCTCAGTTATTTTTATCATTTTTAAAAGAATCGAAAATATAGCATAGCACCCGACCAAAGCCTCTACGTTTAGTACTTTTCTTTCTCATTCCATAGTGAGTACGAGTGAGAGCCATCAAAATTGAAGCTTACAGTGCAGGTTTCTTGCTCCCGAGTTTCTAGAAAACCTATTTCAACTCCTAAAGAAGGTCATCTCTTTTGTGTTTTTGGTGACAAAAGTTGGAAGTAAATATATTTTTGGGAGTGCACAGTAGGTGCAGAAGCAAATGACACATCGATTGGTGTTCTTTTGCCGTTGCCAACTGTAGCTTATGCACCAACTTACCATTAATAAAATTGTGAGTAGAACCGTCGTAAAAAAGAATACTCATGAGTTGGCTGCCTATGAACCCACTCATACGAATGAGGTCGTGAGGCCCAAACACCGCAGTATTGAAACAACAATTACTACATACAATTTCATCCGTGAAGGATACATCAATACAAGAAATATAAGAATTACCTTGAGCCTTGAAAGAGCGGCCTCCCTTCTTTCATTTCTTCGGGCAGTCCTTCGAAAGGTGCCCCTTCTCCATGCAGGAGAAACACAACCCGCCGCTTTTGGCCTTGTCAAAGTCAGCTCTCTCCAACCGAGGGTGCTTCATTTTCTTTCCCGAAGGGGAAGCTTCGTCAACAACTCTCACTTTTCCCTTTTTAAAGGAAGGGCCCAAAGAGGGTTTGTCCTTGGACTCAGGCTTTTGTTGCACTTTGCGGGTTACTGTGTGCGTATCGTCAAAAATTCGAGTGAAACGCACGACATCCTCAAGGGATTGTGGTTGATTGTGGCGGACCTCCAACTGATACTCTTTGGGCAAGCCCAAAATAAAATGCAGCTTAAGGAGAACTCCGTCAATGTGGTTAACAAACCGCAAAGCATCTTCTTGGAAGTCTTGCAAATAGACATCCAAGGATTTCGTCCCCATTTGCAGTGTAGCAAATCGACGATAATACTCAAAATCATCGAGGACTGGCATAAAGGCGGCCTTAAAGGCTACCTGAAAATCATCCCAAGTAGATGGGACTGTAGCATGCTCCTTAAGATTCTGCCACCATGAGTACACTTTTCCGCATAAAAACATAATGGCAGTCGCAATCTGGGAGTTGTCTGGAAAATCATGCATGGGGCTCACAACCGACCAACCCCCATGCACTGGAGCTATCGACAACACATGCCTAATCAAGCCTCCTGCGATAACTGGCGTCCAGCTATCGCCCTTGGCTCTCCCTAGCACACATCTCCTAGCTTGGAGATACATCCTGGCTAATGCACGTGCTCTCCATCCACCAACTCCCGAGTAGACTGAGTGAATGGCAAAAGGGAAACCCCACCACTATATAGGCATAGCATAGTGGGTCCCATCAAGCACGGTCTGCCGGCGACACGTGACCACGTAGGATGGTGACGCGTGGCACCTAAACATGTTGTGACACATGTAAATTCTAATGCAAGCTATGAGTTTAGATAGTTCTAAATGCACAACATGCAGTAGCCAAATTTTTTTCCTTCTTAGGAAAATATCCCCAAACACTAGATATATCTGTCAGCTTTCTTCATAGGGTGCCTAGTTGGATCTTTCTTTCGTGAATACCTCGAACACTTGCTGTTCTCGATAGCAATGACGGAGCAATCTTTGTCAGTATCCTAAGAAGGAAAGAATTCTGGCTACTGCATGCTAGGCATTTAAGGAACTATCTAAGCTCGTAGCTTGCATTAGATGTGTAATATATACATTGTATTATGTCATAGATTGCCACAATTTTCAACATCAACTCCACCAAATTACTGCAATGGATAGTGCTTGATAGTTCAAAGTCTTTGATCTGAAAATCTAAAAGTTGTTTCACCAGTTAATGAAATCACATCAAATACTATGAGTTGTAAAATCATTGTATTCAATTGATAGTGCTTGTAGTTTCTCACTAGAAAGAGAAGTCAACAGTTATCAGACTTCACATCTGAAACTTGACTTAAAACCTAGCTTATCCCATGCACAGCAATCAGCATCGTCGATCCCTATCGATTTCCCTTCATGTACAAACATCAGAGCACACGAAACATGGTGGAGCTGGCTGCCTTGTCTCCTCCCAACCTTTGCTGCATAGATTATGATGAGGAATGCCTCTCTCTAGGCTCACTTATGCACAATTCTCAAGCACCCCTTAACCCTGACCCTTCCTAATGTTGACACATGGCCAATTCCATGCACAGTCGACACTTGCCACTTGGCAGTACTCTGACAGATAGGCAAGTGAGTAGGCTGACATGTGTCACTCATACACTGGACCAAGTGTCCCAGTGAGCATGTGACATGTGTCATGTTTGACCGGTCAACCTTGACATGTGTCACTCATTCATTGGACCAAGTGTCCCAGTGAGCATATGACACGTGTCTCGTTGACTAGTCAACTCTTCTACTTTTTAGGAGGTCAGTCCAGCCACTCCTGATTAATGACCCAGTACCTCGTGCCAAAGCTAAGCACGACTCTTTGAAGTCCAATGCCAACTATATACAATTTATTTACAATTTACTTACAAAGGTCACCACAGGCCGGTGACTTAGCCATTTCAGTAATTACGATAATTACAATACGTACATGTGTCTTTGAAAATTGTAAATAACCGGGACAGGGAGTAAAGGCTCTAGCAACTCTTTTGTGTTTATAGGTAAATGTAATGCAGAATGTATTGTGGTTCCATGAATATTAAAAGCAGCTTTTTTTGTATATGCCAGTAGTTATGCTCTTGAATTTTCTATGTTTTATGTACTATTTTTATAATGATGACACAATAAACCTCGTGCTAGAAGAAGCAACGTAAATGTTTTTCCAATTCCAGCTCCTCTAGTAAAAACTAAGTGGATTTGATTTGTTGGTTCTGTTCGTAACCTATTCATTGCGTTGTCAAAAAGTAGACGTTGCATGTGATTTAATTTTGCAAGCTTATCATGATATGTATCTTGATTCAAGATTTTGTATTCTGATTTTGGAGCCACATCAATCTGTTCTTTTGCAGTGTATTGTTACAAGTTGGTAATTCGATTCCAAGTTCATATTTGTTGTTCGTATTACAAGTTTTGGAGTTTTGATTCGATGAATCAGTGCTTGATGATTTGTTTTCAAGATCTTTTTAATTGAAATTAGCATATATAGATTCTTGTCGATTATAGTCTAGTTTTTTGTATATTATGTTGTATTGTTCGAGGTTGTTGCCCTAACTTTTAGTGGGTTTAGGACATAGGTACATGGGTTCAAATTTAATCTATCTGCTAGGTCGCTTTGACCCAATCAGCTATGCATAACTCTTACAAGTAGAAAGGTCAGAGTTTTTAATTAATTTTGATCTTGTTCAAGCATTAATTCTAACAAGAGATGAAGATTAATGTCGACTTGACCTTATAATGTCATTGTAAAATGCAGGCTTTGTTGCTAATATTCTTCTCAGAGCTTGGGGATAAAACATTTTTTATTGCAGTGAGTTGCACAATTCCCTATCCTTGATATTTTTTGCAGGTTTATTATAAAGGGCTATGAATGTTGATATTCTACATTGAAAATAGCTTTTGATAGATCAGTTTTTCATCTCCAGAAATTTGTCCTTATAATATCTATGATGGATATCATCATATCATTCAGAATTTTTTGCCTTAGTCATACTTCGTATATATACCATGTTGAGAATAACTCTTTCATAGATTCCTTACTGTGATTTAGTTGCTGCTGGAATGATGGATGCTCAAGAAGATTCTATACCAGGGTTGTTATTTTGTCGAGGCATGTTAATGACTAATTAGATAAGAATATAAAAAATAACTAGCAAATGTTTGTGCATGTAACCTGCACCTGCTGTAGGGCATTGAAGACATGAGTAGGGATGTCGTAGCATTTGGTCCATGCCATGATTTAGTTGATGGTCCAAGATTTTGTGGTTGGACTCCGTAGGGTTGAAGATTGCACATCTGCTTTGTTATATTAGTAGTATTACTTTATTCGGCCAGAAAAGAAAGACAAGAATATTTCTTACTTTACTAGTAGGCATCAAAATTCCAAAAGATTGCAAGTAAAATTTGATTTGGTTAACAATGTGGTGATGAAGGATGCTTGCACTACATAGAACCATTAGATTTATCTAGGCACAAATAAACTATCTCACTCAAATCAACTAGATGTAAGTTTACGTCAAGAAGTTCATAGTGATTAGCAATTTGGAGGCAAATATATCTTGTCCTACACAGCACACAAATTGTTAGGATGGGGACTTGGAAAGCTATTTGCATTGTTAAATGTCATCTTTCTAGAAACAAAAAATTTATGCCTCTTCACTTGGCAAGCAACCACAACAATAGATAGCAAAGGAGCATCTTTAGAAGGGAGCAGATGATGCCATTGGGGTTCTTACCTGCAACTTATATTCATGAAGTTCAGAATGTGTGCATTCTAGCTAGTTGCTCAGATTGTAGTGTTGATAATGTTGGATAGAGTTTTTAGCACTCTAAAAATTACATTACTATTTTTAATTAATTTCTAATGAAAAAGCAGCAAGTGTTGAATCCTACTAGAGAATGGGGTCTTATTGATGCTAGCCCATGCTCAAGTAACAAATAGATATAACATGTTGTATGCTCAATATCAACGAATCACTCTTGCATTTGAAGAGTTTGATTACAACTTGGATGGTCAAAGTGAACTGCAACACTTGGCATCAAGTAAGCCACTCAATAAAGGTTAAAATTTAGAGCAGACAAAAACCTTTAAAAAAGTGGCAAATTGTCAAAAAATAGCCCTAAAAACAAAGTGTAACTATTATACTACGACATTCTCAATTTCTTACTTTCAAATCAACAAACTAGATGGCAATTAGTTAGAAAGAGTGATTGGTGAAAAAATTATTGAGCCAAAACACAAAATTCTTGCGGATTTATCAAAGAACCAATCTTTTTTTTTGTTGGCGCAATCGAGATCTGTCGATTTCATTGGCTTCCTAGCTGCAAGACACCATGGGGTAATTATTTTCATTCTTGGCCATTTTTTATATAATATATATCCCAACTCCAAAAATCCTAATTTTTTAACATTTAGAGAACCATCTTTTTCATTCTTTTTTGTGACAAAAATCGAAAATAGCCATATGCATGAGGCTACTATGCTGAGGCAAGACTATTGATCCAAGTTTCAAGTCACATGGAGCTCTACATCACAAGATCTTGCAAGTTTAAGTTTTTGATCAAAAGAGGAAAGTTTTTTTTTTTTTTTTCAATTTTCATTTTTAGATGTTCTTTTACATATGTGATTGGAAATGTTTTCTATTCTAAAAGATTTTGTTTATAGACCTTTTCATTCTTTTTCGCTGTTCAGAACTCATTGCACTCTATCGTTCGTGAATTGGGGTTCTCTGTCTTAAATTGTTGCAAGTCAAAGTTGGTCACAACAAAGAAATTATTCTTTTCTTTGCAACTTTTTTTGTTGAGTCAAACTTGAGTGGATCGTCTTCTTCTTTGTTATTTCCCAAGTTTGTTGCACTTTAAAGCTTGTCAATCAAACATTCCTGATTCAAGAATTTAATTAATCAAGTTTCATCATTCACTTTCATGAGTCTCGTCATTTTGAGACTTTTTGTACCATTTTTTGGGGCCATAATTTGGTGTCTTTCATCTTTCTTCCTTTTCCACATCGTTCTTCACTTGTGTGGTTTCTTTTGCTAGCATCTACCTTCTATAGCATAGACTTTTATGGATGCTGGCACCCATTTCTGGTTGATTTTTTCCTTAGCTACTTGACATTGATCTTCCTCCTGTTAGTGTGTTTGTGTACATTTAACATAGTTGGGGTGACAATAGGAGTTCCCGCTCCCTCAAGTATTTAAATTTCTGGGTGTATTTACTTGTCAGTGGTAGTGCTTGAAGAGTTATCATGAGGGGACCTTTTAGTGATTTTGAGCAACAATTACCACACATTCTTGATTGTTGTAATTAGCAGTGGCAACAACATGATGATGATTTGATACCGAGCCTAGTGTGTCTCCATATGTGCATCAGCTATAGGATGGAGATGATTTTTTTAGTTCATGACCTAGATGTTGTAGGGATTCCAGTTACAACATAAGTTCCAATTATAGCAAAGGTTCTAGTTATAGTAGAGGTTCTAGCTGGCGCACATGATATTCCAATTGTAGCAAAGGTTACATGTACATATGGGATTAAGGATCATTGGTTCTAGTTATGAACGCAAATCACAAATATGGCATCAAATCACAAACAATAGACAAGATATGAGGCAAATGAAGTTCTCTACCGAAAAATGCACATGAGTGGCATGAAATTTTTGAGGGAGAGCTGTACAAGCAATAGCGAGGAAGAGAAATCGCCAAATTTCAAACTTTGATATGATGAGCTTTAATGGCTATTTCTACTACAATTGGAGGGAAAATGTCAATATTCAAATATTAGGGCCTTAATTAGGAACCATGTGAATGAAAGGTCTTGGGCTTGTCTAAACTTATAAAAAGTGTGTGCCAAATGCAAACAATATCAGATAAGGTGCCACCATTGTAATACTGTATCAGTAAAGCATGTGATGGTTGAGGATCGTGGGAATCTTGGTTCACAGCTTGGATGACCTCAAAGTGGATCGCCGGAGCCCATCGTTGTTTTTTGCTGCACAACCTAGATTTCAACACTGCCCGACTCGACTTCATGGAGAAGGTGCAATATCATTTAATAAAGATTCGACGTGATGCAATTGACTAGTGCTAGAATAGGTCTTGGAGTATCCTAAATAGTAGCAATAAGAGCATTGGCTTGACTAGAGTGTGATAGAAGACATCATTGAACTAACATAGATAATCCTACTGCAACTAAGGACCTTCGACTAGCCATTTGTAGATTAGTGGTAAGCAGTGCCCGTGTGAAGCTAAATATCCAGAATACGCATCAAGTATGTTTAAAAAACAAAGGTATACTTACTATCCGGATTAGTGAGGATAGAGTGTAGCAACCCACGTAGGTGAAAGATCTTTGAGAGAAAAATGTGGCCACACTATGTTGCTGCAATGTTACTTTGGTTTGGAATGAAGTGGGCCTGTTTTGAGAACCTATCCACACCATGAAACAAGAACTGTGACCACGTTGGGTATGAGGAATGCCAAGCATAAAGTCTATGGAGATGTTTGTCCTCTGACAGTGTGGAATGGGAGGGTTTGGCACAAGAGTATTCATTTCATAGGCAAAAAGAGCACTAAAGAAGAAGTGTAGCAAAGTCAGCTTTCAAAGAAGGCCAATAAAAATGATCACATATGCAAGGGAAGAATGAGCTACTTGTGCTGCAACGTAGAAGCAAGGGACATAGCATAAGGCAATGAAATAGGGAAAAAAGAGGATAGATAGTACCATAAAGGTCCTCATAAACCATCATTTAAACATAAAATAAGCTCATCCTACTGTATTAGGAAGAAATAAGAGGGCTTCAGGAAACGGCAAGAGTAAGTCCCTAGATCATCAATATGTTCCTACTATGTTGCAAGTGCCGAAACAGGTCTCTCTAGCGTACTAACAACTAAGGGTCAACCATAATTATGCAGAAATCATGACAGATAGTCCAATCATGTAAGGCCTCACGAGTAGGATCTTGGTGATGAACGTACCACCAAGTGGCTGCTCGGCCCTCTAAATGTAATTCAGCCATCGTATCCGCTATACGTTTTACTTAGGAAAGAGAGAGAAATAGGTCTTAAGCTTAGTAATCCAATCTTTGACTCATTTCCGTTAGTAGAGCTAGAATAAGCAAATATTTTTACCTTGTTTGTGGATCCGACAAAGCAGGAAGTACCGCTAGAGGCGATGGAGCAATTGTAGAAGATGTTGCAACGGTATGAGGAGCCATAGGTTGAGTCTCAAGTTGATCAAGGCGTTGGCTAATGAGCTATAGCTATTGAAGAATAGTGTCCATAACAAATGGTTGTGGGTGGCTCCTTTCAAAAAGAGAAGTCAAAGTAGGAAGATCATGTGGCATTGTGGAACAGCGATGGAGGGATGTTGGAAAGAGCGCAAACCTTGAGGGAGAGGACACTAGTCGTCACCCCAACGTAGGCTCAAATCAACATCAAGGACACATTTGATATCAAATGCTGCAAAAGAAGCAACTTGTGAAAAAAGAATTCTGCAAAGTAGCCCAACTAGGTGCAATAATGAAAAGATGACGTTGTCCTAAACTTGTAGACAAAAATCAGCAAGATAGGTGTCATGGACACATACGTCCATCACATGCATGATTGATACATTACTATAATGGCATCATTTACTTTTACATTCCTTTTAGTAGTTGCATTTTTTTTATGCTATTATTACAAGACAAGACACTTTTAATTACACTATTTTGCATGGTTCCTAATTCATGTTTCCCTCTTGGGTGATTGAAGGGAGGTAGCTTTTGCTTAGTATAAATAGCCACTAAGGCTATTCATTCATTAGCAAATGATTTTGGAGACTTCTCTTGCTATTGCTCAGTTAGGGCTTTGGCTTGGCTATGCACAAGATATCTTTGGGATCCAACTCAAGAATATGAATTGAATACTACCTCATCAATCTACCAACACGGTAACAATTGTGGACATCTAGAAGGGTCTGAAACGTCTTCCCATCTTTTGAAATCACTTTATCTAGCCTATCAATATGAACTTTGAAGACTAAAGAATTTAAATAATAAGGATGCTGCTACTTTACCCCAACTTTTTGGGAGTGCAACCTCTAAGCCTCTCGTTACTTGCCATGGCTAGGATAACCATGAAATGAATTTGTTTCATTAGGACGTTTTGGTTCTTTTATTGAAAGTTGTTAATACAAATATGAAACTATTTTTTTTTTTTTGGTACCGCGGGACCGGTACGGTACTGCGGTACCAGTATGGTCCCGGGGTACCGGTATCCGCGGTACCCGGTACCGCGGGACCTATGGTGTGGATATTGCCATTATTTGACTAAATAGCTGATAAAGTTAGCTATTGTTTTACCACATTTGGAGACCACAAGCTTGGCATGATGTGAGGGTATGTGCAGCTTTTTTGTCAAAAATAAATAAGTATAGTTGTTTACTTTACTTAGTGTGTAAACTGGAAAAATTTTCAAATATATGATGGTCATCGTAGAGATTGCATGCAGACATATTTTAGCTCTAGATATTTTCAATTCATGTAGGCTTGGAGTATTGTTTCTATTTGTTCAAGGCAATGTGCATTTGCTTATCTTCCAATAGATCTTTTGGTGATTGTGATTCAGGCCTTACTGGCGACACGAAAGTCGAATGTTGCTGTCTTCACAGGCACTTTTGGGGCACTTGTGTACGTTCCTAATGCTCTTCCACATGTTTTCAACCATCTTATTAAAGACATTTCCATTGATTCTACTTGAATCAAGTCTAAGCTGGCATGATAGTGAATAGTTAAACATGTCATGCAAAAAATCTGTACCATACATAGCAAGCTTGAGTCAATGAAAAGATAGTGTTTACCTAAATAAGCATTGATTCATCGGACATCCGGTTCTAAGTTCTAACAAAATTCGAATTGCCAATTTGGAAACCGAACTCTAGAGCTAAGAGGACGAGTCTTAGCTGTACAACTAGCTGCTACAATTAGTGGTAGAGAGAGAGAGAGAGAGAGAGAGAGAGAGAGAGAGAGAGAGAGAGAGAGAGAGAGAGAGAGAGAGAGAGAGAGAGAGAGAGAGAGAGAGAAAGAAAGAAAGCTTTATTAATGTCTTTTCCATGCCAAAGGCATATAAGACTAGTAAATGTACATGTCAAGTATGTGGTAACCGTAGGAGCGTATGAAACGTCTCCAAGACTATAACAGAAAAAACAAATCTAACTTCTATGGACTGAAATGGAAACTGAAAAAGATGCGATGACATATGAGGCATGTGGGAGCATATATACTGCTAAATGTCATGAATATCGTATGACACTATCATCCAATCATGTCACGCTGATGCTATAAAAGGATGTAATATGGGCTGCAGCATGAGGAACCACTGGTGGTCGCTGACGTCGTCTAAGAGGATGAGGTCTCCTCATGATCGGTCGTGTAGCTCGTGCAGCAATATGAGTATGAGTGGGACATTGTCTCTGATCCCGGTGGGCATGTAAGTCGTCATCAACCTCATCAGCATCAAATGCTAGGTCTCGGCTCCTCCTCCTGGAGAAGAAAGAAGTGATCTGAGGTTGAGAAACATGACTCCGCTGGGCTATCTGACACAGGTCTTGTCTCAGAATAAACATCTCTCGTATCATGAGTGCCGCGCAACGGGAGTCTTCATAGGCTAGGAGGGATCGTAGGGTGACAGGTGTGTCACGGAACAGACAGTGGTATCTCCCTCTGATCTCGTAATATACCAGGCACCTAAAGATAAAGTGCTCCTCTGACTCCACCTCATCCAAGGAACATAACTGACAAATCTGCTCTTCTCTCGGTGTACCCTGGAATCTCCGAGTCTCAGTGGCCAACTGATGTGACGATACGCGGAGCTGTCCCAGTCCAAATAGTGTAGCAAAACTGGGAACCCTGGCTATGTCAAGCTCAATGAAATGAGTCCAGTAATAGGTGGGTTTGACCCCAAGCTGTCGCCTCCAAGTACGATCGAGATATGTCCGATATAAAAAGCGTCTGATATACTGATGAGTACCTGAGGGGAGCTCTGTAATGGAGATGCCAAATGAATCAAGGAGGAAATGGGATGCCTATGAGAACCACGACAGTCGGTAACCCTGCTCATAAAGGGAGTGTGAGGAGGCAAGTGATGCTTGCATATAGTCTGTATCTGGCAGATCCTGAACTCTCTGAATATATGCGATGAGCTGAAAAGCTGCAGCTATCTGAATGGGTGGAACGACAAACTCTGCAAGAAGGATCTCGTGTGAAACCGAGGGCTTCGCCCGAATCATACGAGCTAGCATGGTGGTCTGTAATTGTGAAATGCTGGCCCAGTATGATGAGGGAAGACCGGTACACCATGTCTCTGCTACATACAAGGCTGTGGGGGTGACAATAGTGTCAAAGAGTCTGCACTTACTGCGAGCATCTCGGATGGAGTTCCTGAAGCAGAACCGCTCAAGCTGAACAAGGGAGGAATGCCCCTTCCCAAGTCGAGTGGTGGTTGCCTGTCGCATGCTGAAAGTAGGACCAGAAAAGAGTATCCCCAGATAGGTGTACGAGGAAACAACCTCTAAAGCTCGTCCATCAAGCATGAGTTGCTGGCGCTGCATGAAGGCTCGAGAAGTGCTGAAGACCATAACCTTGGTCTTTGCAGTGTTCACCCCCAATCCCCACCTGGTACAGAATCCCTGTAAACAATCCAACTACCTCTGTTATCCCTCTCTGGTCGGGGATACTAGTACCATATCATCAGCATACAAGAGGATAGCGATCAAGATGGTGCCAAGTCTACATCCAGCTCCTCATTGTGAGATGGCTCGCTCTAACTCATCAATGTACAATCCAAAAAGAACCGGTGAAAGAGAGCATCCCTGTTTCACTCCAATGGTGCTCCAAATGTGGTCAGAGATACCACTCCCATGTCGGAAACATCCCAAGACCTTCTCATAGAGAGCCATCACTGCCATAACAATATCCGTGGAGAAACCAAGGTCCCAAAGTCTCTGAATGAGCAGGGAGCGTGGTACAGAATCAAAGGCTTTCCTGAAGTCCACAAAACAGCAGTAAACCCTTTCTTTCCTGTACTTAGCTTCCTCAATCAAAGCTCAAAGTGTGAAAATATGGTCAGTGGTAGAGTAATGAGCTCGGAAACCTGCCTGTCCCAATGCATGTAATCTCCTGGATTCCGCCTCTGAACTTATTGCAGACTGGAGTATGGTACCATAAAGTTTAGCGAGGACATGTCCGATCATGATAGTGCGGTAGTTACCAGGAATCATGGGATCACCATTTTTATGGATAGGGTGGATGATGTTGGTGCACCAGGATGAGGGGAAGCCAGAGACAATGGCGTAATTGAGGAGAGTGGCTAGTGTGGGAGCAAGGAGGTCTGAAGCATGGATTAGGAGTTCAGACTCGAGGTCTTCAATGTCTCTTGCTTTATGGGATTTCATTTTCTTGATGGCCGCAAGTACCATGTCAGCGGTGAAGAAGGTGAACTTAGAGGGGCGTGGGGAGATAGAGATGGGTGTGTCAATAGGTATGGTATATAGGTTGGTAGAGAGAGAGAGAGAGAGAGAGAGAGAGAGAGAGAGAGAGAGAGAGAGAGAGAGAGAGAGAGAGAGAGAGAGAGTTTAATTAACGTCTTTTGGGCACCCGAAGGTGCATAAGACCAAAAAGAAAATATGTACAAGCAATAGTGGGAGCATCATCCATAGGAGGACGTGGCCGTAAAATGCTATAAACTAGCTACGAATGAAAGTAGAACAAAGCAGAAGTGAAATAAGCCCACAACCCGGGCCAGGTATAACAGAAGAACTACAGAAAAAGTACCAATGCCCACAACCCGGGCCAGGTGGAGAATAAGTACATATCAGCGAAAGTAAGTGTGAAGTGTCCGCTGAGTGGAGTGTACAGTGGGCCCTGATGGAGGCAAATGGCGAATACATCTGGGCTTTTTCCGCAGTGGCACAGGGATAGGAATCTCATCATCGGAGTCATCAGCATGTGCTCGAGTCCGAAAGAAGCCAGTGAGAAGCAGCTGCTGGGAGTCTAACCCTAGGTGATCTGGTACAGGCAGATGAGACTGACAGAGAGTATGCATCTCACGAACAAGAAGTCCCAAGCAACGAGCATCAGGATAGGAGACAAAACTGTGAAGTGTATGCGGGCCATCGCAAAAGAGACAATAATACCTCCCCCATATCTCATAATACTATGGACATCTGAGGAGGAAATGGGCTTCATTTTCCACCTCTTGCAACGAGCACAAGCGACATAGACGATGCTAGTTACAAGCTAATATTCATTAGCTATGCTAGAAAGCAGGACTTAAGCTAGAAAGTAGGAAGAGAGGCTTAAGGAGGCTAAAGAGGAGCAATCATCATAAACTGAATAAAGGAATACAATGCTGCCCTACATATACCCTCTCCCTGAATCAAATAGAGGATTCAAAAAAGGGAGGGAAAAAGGATTTGGAGGGAAAATAGTGCACCCTCCCAATAGGAAGACCCCCACTCCAAATCAACGTGACCAATTGGCTGACGTAGAAGAGCGCCTAAACCAATAGCACTAGCATCAGTCTCAACAATAAAACGCTGATCAAACCGGGGGGAGACACAGAATAGTATCAGAAACAATGGCATGACGTACAACATCAAAAGCAGTTTGACACTCAGAGGTCCAAACAAAGGTATGAGACTTCTTTAGTAATGAATGAAGCGGAGTAGCCATAGTGGCAAAATACTTAATAGGACGACGAAGATGGGTTGCCATACCTAAAAACATACGAACAGAATGAACATCAGTTGGGACAGGCCAATTCTCAATAGCCTGAACTTTCCGAGGATCAAGACGAATACGTCCACCACAAATAAGAAAACCCAAAAATTCGATTTCAGCCACGACAAAAGAACATTTGGACAATTTGGCGAACAGTTGATGCTTAACAAGTAATTCAAACACAGAGGATAGATGTTTTACATGATCAGACAAAGAAGTACTGAAAACAAGAATGTCATCAAAATAAACTAAGACACAAACACCTAAAAGAGGACGTAGTATGTTATTCATAGCATTCTGAAATGTCGGAACACCAAATGGAAGAACACGAAATTCATACAAACCCAAATGAGTACGAAATGCAGTCTTATCTCATTTGAAGGACGCATCCTAATTTGGTAGTATCCAGAATGTAGGTCAATTTTGGAAAAGATAGAAGAAGTGCCAAGCTGATCAAAAAGGTCATCCATGTGAGGTATAGGATATTGATTATGGATAGTCAGCTTGTTTAAGGCACGATAGTCAATGCAAAGGCATTTGGTTCCATCTTTTTTGGCAACAAGGAGGACAGGAGCACCAAAAGGACTATGGCTAGGAACAATGAGGCCCTGACATAAAAGGGAGCAATGTGGAGCTGAACCTCATCACGTTTATCTTTAGACATACGATATGGAGCATGAGAAGGTGAGGTAGCACCAGGAATAAGATCAACATGGTGGGTGACATCTCGTAATGGTAGCAGAGACGTAGGTTCTAAAAAGACAACAAAATACTGATGCAATAAGTCAGAAATCACTTGAGGAAGAGGACCCACGATGGAGCAGGAGGAGCAGCAATTGATGTACTCTGAATGATAAAAAGAGCTGCACCCTGAGCCTTTGGCAGGCTACGCATAAACTGCTTCCCGGTAACCAACTGATAGTCACCCTGGGAATCAATACCAGAAAGTAAATGATGCCGACCAGCATGTGTAAAAGACAATGTCTGCTGAGAAAGATCCACATCAACAGTACCAAGTGATGAAAACCAATCTGCACCAAGAATAATGTCATAGCGCTCCAGAAGAATAATGTAGAAATCTGCCTATCCAGAGAAGTCACCAATGCTATAGTCCAAGCCCTGAAACATCTGAGAGCTGATAAAAGTATGTGAGCTAGCAACCTCGACACTGAGAGACTGTGTAGCAGAAATAGGTGTAACGAATCCTGGTGGAAATGTAACTGCTAATAAATGAGTGTGTACTACCAGTATCCACCAAAGCAATATACTCTTGCCCCAAAATGCGAACATGTAACCGAATAGAACGAGGACCAGGACAGCTAGCCCAAGTAGCATAAGCAAGCTGTGCATGGCAAGCGGCAAAAGCAGGATCATCAGGAAGCGGGTCAGCCGGCTCATCAACAGAATGTGGGTCAGGAGTATCAAGAATCTGGATATAAACATCAGAATTATCAGGAGTAAGAGCCTCATGGTAAAAAACAGGGGTAGGAGGACTAGGAGACTGTCGGCAATCATGGGCAAGATGATCTGGACTCTTGCAGCGATAACAGAGGCACTTCTGCTGAATCTCAGCGAACTCTGCGGCTGAATAATGGCGAACAAAGGCAGGACGAGGTGTAGAAGGGCAAGGAGGAACGGTGGTAGAAGAAGCCAAAGTAGGAGAAGTAGTGGAAAGAGAGCGAGAAAAATGAGAAGAAGTGGACAACTCAGGATACTTATGTTGCAAGGTAGTAGCGAAGGAGATAGCATCTGAGAGAGTAGGAGGCTGAAAAGAGGAAACATCATATCGTAAGGAGCCTCTAAGACCAACAATAAAACATGAAATAAGCTCTGTAGGATGAAGATCAGTAAAAAGGTAGGAAAGCTCAGTAAACTGATCAATATAAGCAGTCAAATGGATAGCAAATTAGTGACGAAAAGTGTCGAAAATGATGAGGTAGTAGGCGCTGGACAGCAGCTACCAAATCTGCAAAAACAATGAAAATCTGCCGAAAAAATCGACGAAAGTGATGGGTTAGCAGGGCGCTGGACAACCTCCACCAAAACTGCAAAAAATGATGAAGAACTCGTCGAAAGTGATGGGCAGTAGGGCGCTGGACAGCCACCACCAATCTGCAAAAAATGACGGAGAAAATCGATGAAAGTGATGGGTGGTAGGGCGCTGGACAGCCTCCACCAATCTGCAGGAAAATTGATGGAGAAAATCGATGAAAGTGATGGGTGGTAGGGCGTTGGACAGCCTCCACCAATCTGCAGGAAAGTGCTCTGATACCAAGTTACAAGCTAAGATTCACTAGCTATGCTAGAAAGCAGGACTTAAGCTAAAAAGTAGGAAGAGAGAATGCTTAAGGAGGCTAAAGAGGAGCAATCATCATAAACTGAATAAAGGAATACAATGTTGCCCTACATATACCCTCTCCCTGAATCAAATAGAGGATTCAAAAAGGGAGGGAAAAAGGATTTGGAGGGAAAATAGTGCGCCCTCCCAATAAGAGGATCCCCACTCCAAAACAATGTGACCAAGTCCTAAAAATATGACCAAATAGGGCCCAAGGCCAGTATATGAATAAAAAAGGGTCCTTAGGCCTGCTTATGCATGAATAAAAGAATGGACGCGGCGAATGTAATGAGCCAAGTCCATAACTACGCTCCCGGGGGATATCCCATGCACGACTGACCTCGATAGCAAGCTGATGAGAGGAAATGCGCAACTGCCCAAGATGATAGCGCAGGCCGTGTGATAGGGGTTGTGAGATAGAGCGGCAACAATGACAAACCAAAAGGATCTAGAGAGAGGAAGTGTGTCTGGTAATAGCTTAGTCGGGAAGGTGGGAGGGAGCTCCAAGTCTGCTGCATTTATTGACGGAATAAATAGCCTCGGATATATGAATGCGTACCACGAGGAAGATCCATGATAGCGATGCCCAGATGTCGTAAGAGATCAGACGCCTGCTGGTACCAGAATAGCTTGGCATGAAAATCAGCTAGGACACGTGAAGAAGTATCCGCAGCAACTATGTATTTATTCGGGTGAGATGCACAATTTTCCTGAATCCGCTGAAGAAAAAGGATAAGGCGGAAAAATCCCTCAAGGATGATTGGAGGAGCAGCAAACTCAGCACATCATGACGGGTGGTAGTCTTGGCGCATATCATGCGACCCAACATAGTGGCCTGAATGAAGGAAATGCCTGCCTGGTCCCGGAGAGAAAGTCCTGGCAACCAGATCTTGGAGGCATACATCACTGCTGGAACCACCCGTGTGTGAAACAATTAGCATCTAGTAGCAGGATAAAAAATATGATTCATTGTACAACCACGCTTGAATTGGACCAATGCTGAAAGACCGGAGGAAATGTGTGCAAATGCAGCCTGGCGGAAATCAAGAAGGGGCGTAGTAAACAGGACTCCCAAGTAAGTAAAGAGGCAACAATGTCAACTTCCTGGCCGTCATAGAAGAATTGATAATTGTGAAGGCTCTATCGATTGGTGTTGAAAATCATGATCTTCGTCCTTTTCAAGTTAAGAGAGAGAGCCCAAGCAACACAAAACTGATGTAAGTCCTGTAAGTGACACTGCAACCCTTCTGGTGAGGGAGAAAGCAAAACAATGTCATCAGCATAAAGCATATGGGGATGAGCAAATGAGCCAGCGGGCAACCATCTCCACGTTCTTCACGAATTAGGCGCTCAAGATCATCAATATAAAGTGCAAACAGTGGAGGGGACAGTGGACAGCCTTGCTTGACGCCAACAGTGCTACAAATGGGAGAAGACAAATCGGTACCCAGCCGAATACGTGCTAGAACTCTCTCATACAGAGCAACCACTGCCGCAAGAATAGAGTCGGAAAAGCCAAGCTGACATAGTCTACTGTTCCAAAGATGACGGGGGACAGTATCAAAGGCCTTAGAGAGATCAATGAAACAAGCAAATACCTTCTTGCCCATATGCTTTGCCTCTTCAATGATAGTATGTAGGGTGAGGACATGATCAAGAGTGCTATAACCCTGTCGGAAGCCACCCTGGCCAGTCGCATACAATAGTCAAGAATCAGCCTTTGCTTAACGAAGTTCTGGAGAATAGTGGCATAAAACTTGGCCATGGTATGACCAATCATAATAGTGTGATAGTTGTGGACATTTATGGCATCGCCTGCTTTAAGAATGGGGTGAAGGAGATTGGTGGCCCAAGGTATGGGGAAACCATCAACGACAGAGCGGTTGAAACAACGGGCTAGGAAAGGAAGCCACAAGTAATGGCCATAAGTAGGAGACACCAACCGAATAGAAGGAGTATACACCGACTTGTACAAACATGCAACTCCACCAGAGGCCCGAAGTACCCTGCCCTGTAGCATAGGTCGTGGAGCATAAATCCACTGAAAACCAGAAATGTGCGGAATTGGGTGTGTGGAAGACTCATATGTCTTTGCAAAAAGTAGAAAATCAGCCGAACACAGATAGTGTCAAGATCAGCCGTTGTAGAAGAGGTGAAGAGGCTGCCGCAGTTCCAAAAACCAAATGTGACGCTAGCCGGGGCTATCGGGCTGCTCCCATGCCCAAGTACCCCAACTTACTATTGAAGCTTGGAGAAAAAGCGAGGGTACGTTTCCATTTGTGAATACCACCTACCCGCTGTTGTTTTGTCCTTGCCTCCTGAATAATAGTTTTATGCTGTAACCATTGGCAATGAGTAAGGTCATAATCTATGTAAATCTGAGAGCCTCAGAGAGTACGACGCGCACAAAGAACTGTCTGCCGGTTGTCCATAGTTTTGAATTTGACAAATAATACCTTCGGATCATGCTGGAGGCGCCAAGCATACTAGATACCTGGAATTGAGAGCCCCATGCGTGAAGGAAACAAAGAGGTAACCTAGTCCAATGTTGTGCCCTCAGTAGCAAGACCCCGGAATCTTAAGTTGAGCTTTTTGTCATCCCGGCGTTGTTGTTCTGCCAAGACGCCTTGTATTGTGGTGTCTAAGGAGAGTGCTACAGAAGACGAAGAGGTGGTAGATGATCTCAGGATAGAAGCCCATGATTTGGTCTCAGGTACTTGCTCAAGAGTAGGTACCTTCTAAACATGTTCCACCATCTCATGAAGCCACTGTTCAAGAATGGGAATCCGGGCAGTGCACTCAACAGTGTCAGGTATTTGGTGCTCAAGTAGGGGGAGCTTACTCATGGATGCCTTAGTATCCTCAACAACACGGGAGATATCAGGGATGATGTCCCTCTGCAAAGCACTAAGCGCAACACGAAGACAAGCAATTTCAGTCTGTTGAGCGTCAATCGTGGCAGTCTTAGTAAGCAAATTCGCACGAAGTTCATTGAGTTGTGAAAGAAAAGCGACAAATTGCTTAGAAATGTACTCATTCAGCGAGGAGATGTTCTCGGGAGTGGTGTGCCGTGTGTAGGTGTGGCATGTGTCTCCCATAGCAGCTGAGGACGAAGCAGCGACCTGTGGCGGTCGAGTGCTGACAGAATCGATAGGCATGGTGGACGCAATTTCCAAAGTACGAAGACGTTTGCAAGAGCCTGTAGACATAAACTTCTTAGCACGCTTTGTGCGCAAAACAAAGCCTGGAGGCAGGCAAAATGAAGCCGTAGGATGATTTGGAGGAGATAGATGAGAGAGGAAGCAAAACCCTAATCAAGCAGTTTTACAGAAATGAGCGTATATTTTTCATACGAAGTCTGATTGACCCGAAAATTGATTCAGATTGAAGGTAAGACAGAGCGCTACGCAATCGACAGACTTTTACTTGCATTACGATATGGACTGTACGCATTTTATAGACTACGAAAATTTTGAGATCAAGAAAAAATCAAATTTTCAAAACTCAAACTATTGAGGATCTATTGCAAAAGGATAGCAGCAATGAAATCTTGAGAAACAAGCTTAGAGTAGCTAAAAGTGATGCAAGAAAGTGTCATGCACATAAAAGGTAGATCTAGCCACAAAGAAAGCTAGAAAGAAGTGAGAGTTGCATGGAGATGGAAGCAGTGAGGAGATGATGGCTGTGTGGAGATGGAAGCGTGGAGATGGAGATGGCGATGGAGATGGAAGCGTGGAGGTGGATATGCAGAGAGAGAGAGAGAGAGAGAGAGAGAGAGAGAGAGAGAGAGAGAGAGAGAGAACGCTCAGCAAACTCTAGAGCATTTGCCATTGATTTACATAAGTACTTGTCTCTTGGTAGCTTTGAACATTCAACAACATCGATAGACTCATAGATGAGATTTACGCTAATCACGATTCACTAATGTCGATGTTGAGTCTTGACATTGGACAAGTGCACTAGTGGGACTCCACGTTAAAGATTTCCACACTTGATAATTTGTCTGCTTTTCTTCGAGTCTCGAGAGACATATCGCTTCTTCAATCTTGAGCAACTTTGTTGTTTCAGCTTCAACTTTCATTATTCAAATCTCATAAAGGCCTCAGTGCTCACTTTTTTATTCTCAAATGTTAAGGTTTCGTGCACAATGCAAAATGCACATTGTAGAGTCTAGACTGTAGTCTGTACTGGATGTGGATCTGATTGAGACTCCATAATGACTATCCCCTATTGACCACCTTATTCCAATTTCGAATTAGGTTTTCAAAGTTAGCAATGCTTGACCATTCATGTCCATGATCTTAAAAACGATCATTTGGCCCATTAATGCAGAAGCGTGTAACAGTATCTGGCTGTGAATCGAATGCATTGTTAAGCACTATAATCTCTTATTACCAAGCATGACGGAGATGACCTTAATTATGAGCCTCTTGGTGCAAGAATAGAGAGAGTACATTCATATGCAAACTAACATGGAGCACTATGGTATTCTGGTCAAAGATTGTACTAGAAATTTGTAATTTGCAAATATAAACCAATAAAAACGATACAAACTTGCTGTGAACGCGTTCAACTTCAAGAATCACCCAGCCAGAAGGATAAAATTGGTTAAAGTAGGGCCAAGGAAAGTGTTCATAGTGGTCTTAACTCTGTGTCCACAATTTTGAGAAGCCTGTGCTAGCTAAATAATGTGCTGCAAGTTGCACCTTGGACTAGCAGGATATGCTTCCAACATCTTTGCAAAGTTGCCAGCCAATAGGGCATATTACGAAGCAGGTGTTCATAATGTCTCCATTGATGTCAAGTTACCGTTGCTATCTTGAATCATCATCACTTTTATGTAGCATCTGCATCATACACATCAACCCTGAGTGACTCCTATTACAGGGTCACCATCAGATGTATTTCTTAACAGTCAAGAAGTGTTAACAGCATGGATATAACCACTATCGCTTTATCATGTATCTGAAATCTAATAATCTATTAAGGCTGTGCAGCAAATGCTTAATATCAAGTACCAGCTTCACAAAGCTGCACATAGGATGTCAGTGGATTTGTGGATCTTACTTTAGTCATTTTCTCATGTCCCAAATGGGCTCTTCCTGTTGATTTCTGCTGCTGCACCTTATTTGCAGGGCCATGACATTTATTTCGGTGGTGCTGGGTCGAACCTTCCATTATATTGATGGTGTTCTGCCTTTCAGGTCCTGCAATATTTTCATGTTGTGAAATTCGGGTCTCTATATGGTTGAGACTAATTCGTTCATCCACTCTCAATATCTGTGAAGTGTTTGTTTTACTAGTTTTTACGTTGTCAAGTGAACAAGTCACAATCTAATGCGGATGTTTGGTGTAACGGCCTCTGAGTGTCACAATCTAATGCGGATGTTTGGTGTAACAGCTTCTGAGTAGTTTCTGCAACCTTTAGATTTACATAGTCAACCTACTTAAACAGATTGTTTCATTGTTTATAGCCTTGGTGACAGCGAGTTACCACTTGATGACCTTGCTGCTGTGGGACTTCTGGTATGAATATGTATTCTAGGGACATATTGCTTGCCTGAATGGTTACTGCAATTTTCTTTATTTACTGGAAAATTGACTTTATTTTTAAAGTTGCTCATTTGCTCCTAGTCATGAGTCTTGTTTGAGTTTTTAAGCTGAGTTTTCATTTCTACTTTTCCTCATAATTATGACTTATGTATCTTGATGCTGATAATACCTTACAAAAAGATGATGAGTTGCAAAGATTTTAGCTCTTTGAACAGGTTGATGCTATTTGAGTGGCAAGCACAAATCTGTGTGATAGATGCATGTATAATTGATGCTTGGGTGTTTCAGATATACTTTGGAATCTCGAGTTTGGTTGAGGCAGGCTCCACTAAGGGTTCCAAGGTCAAGGAAGAACAGCAAGAGGTAATTTCTAGTTCCAAAAGACAATGCAGACTTATTATCTAATGATTTCTGCATGGGTTTGGGGGGTTCAAGCAAATACTTTCATGCTTGTGAACACAACTGACTTACGTAGGGAGCTATATTTAATCAAAGCTTTGAATCCTCTTGGGTGCACTGTGAAACTGTAATTCTATGAGCACTTAATCTGTGTTAAAATAACGATTTTCAAAAGCATCACTCTTGAATTCTACACAGAAAGATGGAGTTTGGTGGGTTTAAATCTCGTTAGTCTGTGAGCACTTAATCTGTGTTAGCATAGCGGTTTTCAAAAGCATCACTCTTGAATTCTGCACAGAAAGATGGAGTTTGGTGGGTTTAAAATTGATAGCCTGATGACCTGTACCTTAGCTGGATGCTTAAACAGTAGGTTTTGTCAGAATACATTTGTTTCAACCAGAACACTATTGCAATCAGATGCACATGGACATACACAATGGAAGAAAAATTGACGTGTATTTCTTAGAAATTTCATGATAACTGGAATTTTTCGTTTAGGCAGAACTGGCTATTACTGGTGTGGATGGTGAAGGCATTGGCATGCAAGCAGATACAAAGACAGTGATAGCTACTTTTGCTCTTGTATTTGCAGCAGAATGGGGAGATAAATCATTTTTCTCCACTATAGGTAAGAACCTGTTCTTTGTAGAATATTCAAGTGAGCTAGTGATGTTGATTTTTTGTCCTCTGATTGAATCTCCTGAGCTGCTCTTTGCTTTTCTCTCTTTTGAAGCATATCTCTATATGACTAGTTCTCCCAATGTGAATAATGAACTTTCTGGTGGTACTGTTGCTGTGTGGCATGTAACTGGTATCAACTTCAGCACTTGCAGCTGCATCTTCCCCTCTTGGTGTTGTAACTGGAGCAATTGCTGGTCATGGAGCTGCTACAGTGGTATGTATTGCTCTCCATTTTCTTTATCATCTGTATGACTTTGGTGTAGATTCTCTTGCTCTATGCACTAGCTAGCATGAGACTTGGAACAATTGAAGGCTGCATTGCATCTCTGTTACATCTGCTGGGGTTTGAAAAATGTGAAATAGAGTGAAATATATCTAACACTTGCCTTAGCATTAAAAAGTATAACCTTAACATTTCCATGAAACTTCTTAAGAGCAGCAAATGCTCTCCCTCCCCCCGCCAAGTACTCCTCTGCCAGAGCAGGTCTTCCCTGCCTCTCCCCATCTGGCTTCCGTTGTTTCTAAACTTCTTCTTCCTCTTATCTCGTTTGAGTCTGTGGCAGGCCCGAAATTTGCTGTGCAGCTCAAAGGAATTGCGCCCACATGGCTTTGGATTTAGCTGAGCAGTCCATTGTGCCATATGTCAACAAAAAATTTCAATACAGATTGACTGTAATGTCTGGTCTTCAAGCCATGATTAGTAATCTAGTAGAAAAACAGGCTAAAGTCTTTGTCTCAAGGCATATATTCAGCTCAGCTTTCCTTGTAGCTTTATTATGGGGTAGACTCAGATTGCAATGTGAAAAAGTCTGGGGTTGAATAAACTTTGTTTCCTTTTTTATACCATTAAAGCTGGTGATTAGTCTACCGTGCTGTTGCATCAAATGAAGTGGCTTGTGATAAGTCAGGGGCAAATAGCTGCAATATTCTTTAGGGCAGATCCTACAGCCCAGGCTTTGCCCCCAAATCCCAAATCATTTCTCTACGTCATCATTGACCGAAGAAATTAAAAATACCATTGAAACTCATCGAATTTATGTTGATTGTGACTTGATTTGCATCTTATGCGCTGATACCACAAATTTCATGTGCCTATCTTAAGCAGCTTACCAATATAGATCTATTGTGCCAAAAAATCCGGAAGATAACGTTCATGTTGATCACATAGAAGAAGCAAAACAAAACCCGATAGCCAGTAATTACCATTGGGTTTCAAATATTTGGAATACAACGAATCATGACTCATGTGGATAGGGCACATGAAGCCTAACAAGAGCAATCCTCATAGCTCACATTCATAGGGAGTGGAGGAATCTCCAGAGCTCTCACCAAGCAAATGAGCCAAAAGATACATCCGAAGATGAAACTAGGCTATTTCTGGATGCATTCAAAAGCTAACTAGAAACTTAAAAAGTTTGTGGCCAGTCTCTAATAAATTGTGGAAGAGTTATAGTACAAGCACCTTGGAATTTGTCTAACCGTGATGTAGTACGCCCAAGACGAGATATGCCAAGCCCTAGAGAAAGGTAGTTCGAGAATGAAGGGAAACTACATTCACCTCCATAAAGAACATACCATTATGATATCCTCTTAATGTCATGAAAATTCAGAAGGCTATTATGGATTGTTGGAAATGGACAAAAGCTATGAAAAGAATGAAACCTGCCATAAAGATGTTGCGACGAGAGGAAGGTTTTATGTAAGCGAATCAGTATCTACGCTTTTCCTGTAGCAAACAATTTTATTTCACAACTGAACAATATCCTTTCTTCAACTTCGTCACTACATGACATTCCACACCATTCAACGGCCGAAGTAGGTGTCGTGAGACCGTCACCAATTGGGGTCTGGCATACTGTTGGGGATTTGGCGGGACCCATGTATATATCTTATATAGTTCTTAGTAAATAAGTGTGAGGGATTTGTCACCCTGTGCGTGCAAGTCCAACCCGAAGAGCGCCTTGTTATAATATTTGCAATTTAGAAATAAAAGAGCTTGGAGCTCTAATTGAATTAGTTAGAGGCCTAAAAGTCAAAGTAGAGGTCTCCAATGGTTTTCCCACCAAATATTTGAATCTGGAAGTAAAGGGAGGTAGGAAATTAGCTCTACCTCTCAACTATAAAAGGAGACCATTTCCTTTGTATTGAAGATCCATTCTTGCTAATCTAAAGCAATTCTCCCAATTTGGTCTCTCTCTCTCTCTCTCTCTCTCTCTCTCTCTCTCTCTCTCTCTCTCTCTCTCTCTCTCTCTTGCTCGCTCGCTCCAGCGGCCAGCGCTCTCTAGCAACCAGCGATGGCCTAGCGCTCCAGCTCCAGTGCTCTGCTGCCTCCAGCCAGCGGATGGATAGCGATGGCCTAGCTCCATGGCTCCATAGCTCCAGCTCCAGCGCGCTACTACCTCCAGCCAGCGGACGGGGATCAGTGTGATGCCCTCCAGCGGCCTACTTCCAGCGGAACAACGGATCTGTCAAGATCCCGACCAACCTGCCAACTGAGCCTAGTTGCAGCGATCAACTGCAACGATGGCTAGCCTATCAGCCTGCCTCCAGCTGACCTCCAACGGACTTCTAAACAGATTGCAGAACTAGGACTATTTGCTTGCAGATGATTAGAATCATGGCCAAAAGTAAGAGGGGTGGTGCACCTTCCAACACTGCTTCATCCTCTTCATCTGCCTCATCTTCTTCTTCCATTTCAGACCCGTCCATCGCACCTACCTTCGATCCACCTTCACCTTCACCGTCTATTCCAGTTGCAATCCCTATCTCTTCATCAGATCCTATTCTTGCTAATAGTGAATCCATTATAGCCGACCCTTTAACCCCGAATACCCCAAAAGAGGAATCACTTCTGCCTCTAGCCTTTATGATCTCCGTCATTTGTGCAGACCAGTTACATTCCTATAAATATCTCAACGACCATCGAAGAAAACTTTTTTCTCTTGAAGCTATGATCCAAGCTCTGCAATCTCATCTTCAGAAACTAGATTCGTATATCGATGATCTCAAGAAAGCAGTTACAGCTATCAAAATGGAAGCTTCCTCTCATTCCACTACTTCCGCTAAGGTCCAACAACTTGAAAGTCAAGTGGAACAGCATCATACCGTTGTCCAATCCTGGGCAAATCTGCTTAAAGGTCCTAATACTGTTGTTCTACTACCTCCACCTTCATTTATCTCAGCTACGTTCACCGAGAGCTGTTTGCAAGAGCAAAAGGCTCTTAATGTCCGAGTCAGAGGTATTACGAACTCCCATGATGCTCTTGGTGAAGCTAAAAAGTTTCTTGAAGAGAGTCTTCAACACCACCACAAGGATATGGATATTGCATGATGGCGGCCTAAGAAAGACCCAAATGCTCTTGTCATACGCTTTGCATCTGCAACTGGTCGCTCGTCATGAAGTGCTAGGGAAGAGATCTACACTATGGGGCACCACAGTATACCTGGATGAAGACCTTAGTTTCATGCAGGTTCAAGAACGGAAAAAAGCAAAACAGGAGGCTCTAACGAATGGAAAGGGGTTGATCTATAGGGATGGTATCATTTGTTTTGTAGATATTTAACTTGTTGCTATTAATGAGATATCTGAGATAGTTCAGAGTTAGTGAGAGAGTTAGAGCACTTAAGAGATGCCAGTTGAATCTGTAAATGGTCTTCGTACCATATAATCCTGGACATTATCCTCTTCTTAGTTAGTTTGGTTTTAGTTATGTGGTTTGATGGCACTCTCTCTCCTTCACCCTCCTCTTTCTCCGCTCTCTCTCCTTCGCCCTCCTCTTTCACCGCTCTCTCTCTCTCTCTCTCAACTCTCTCCCTCTCTCTCTCTCTTTGTGGCTGCTGCCTGGCCCGATCCAAATCTTTGGATGTCATTCTTGCCAATGTGGGCACCATCATCATGTCGTTGCCAATCCCCTCCAACTCCATCTTCCCTTCTGATTTCTGATATCTCTCTATAATGCACTAATGCTATTCTTCCCATCGAATTCCACTCATAAGCCTCACCTCTCCTCTCTCTCTCTCTCTCAACTCACCTCTTATCTCTGTCTCTCTCGATCCACCATCGCTGTCGTTCTCTCTCTAACCTCTCTCTCTCTCTCTCTCTCTCTCTCTCATCACTTTGTGCAAGAAATTGGAAGTTTATTTATAATACACAGAGAGGTTCATAGTTTACAATTACAAGATCTATATATAACACATTTTTCATGTTCATTAGCTACTCATAGAATATTTCTTGACAAGAACTGACTGTGCACAAAATATATGCAGCTTGCTGTCCTGGGGGGCTCTGTGCTGGGTACTTTCGTGTCTGAAAAGGTACCTTCCTATTTTTGTGTCATTTTCATAGTCAATTTTTTTTGAAGCACTATTTTCTATGATTTATAAAAGTCATTATTCCAAGTATCAGCGAAGCTATAATATATCAAGCTGTAAAATTTTGTTCTTAGTGCTGTCCACTTTGAGGACTTAGTTGGGCAAAGTAGTCACCTTTGAAGTTAAAGTCTTTCATGCATAAAGCTTCCAAGTACTTTGTACTGGGTCATTGGTCTTAAATATACATATTTACCGTGTAGATCATTGCATATACTGGAGGGATACTGTTCCTGATATTCGCTGGCATAACCCTTGTGGAAGTTATTAGTGGATCAAAGTGATGTAAGGTCTCAACTTCACAAACTTTGCCACTGCAAATCATTATGAGCTATTCTTTTGCAAATAACACACCACCATGGATGGATAGTTTCGTGAGGTCCACAGTAAGGTATTATTTCTCTGTCAGCATGGAATTTTGTTCTCTCCAAAGAAATTAGTGAAATTTGTCCTTACAGAACCTTTTACTGGCTAAGAACTTGATCTTCTCAAACGCATGAAGTATGATATTCTTAGGAAAAATATTCCCATTTTCTGGACTTGATGACTGGATGTCTTATCTAGACTCAAGATTACTGCTCAAAGTGTAGCCAGTGCACATACCTGAACATAGCTAATAAGCAACTTCATCTCATACAGTTTATCAAGTACAGAGTGAGGAGCTTGAATACACAAACAGGTTCATGTATTTCCATGCACTAGTGCCTACATGTCCCAATATATTTCAAGCAAGGATAAGGATGCCTTGACTACCATCAACATTTGATCAATTAAAGTACCAGTGGAGGACATTTTGTGAAAATTTTGAAAAGTGTCTATTATGATATTGCAGGGTGGCTATTACCCAAATGTCTCTATTGATTAAAATTCCAGAGATCTTGAAGTGCAGCACTTCAAATTGTGAAGTCCCAATTATCAATAACAAATATTCCTGGTATGTCCACAGAGCATGTAGAAGTTCTCTAGTATTGGCTAGAATATGAAAATTTACAATACTGGTGGGTCCTATATCTCTTGTGCTCTATGCTTTTCCTACATGGTCCATTGTTTTGTTCTTTCTGATATGAAAGATGAGATGTGTTAGAAACGGCAGCCAACATCTATATATCTTAAATGATTTTTAGCTACTTAGTTGTACAATAATACAAACAATCTGCATAGGAAGATGATCCCTTCTCAAAGCATTATCTTTTGTGAGTGAAAATATGATGGATTGCTTTAAGAAAGATGAGAAACGTTACAAACGGCAGCCAATGTCTATATACATATCCCAAATGATTTGTAGCTACTCAGTTGTACAATAATCCAACCACAGGAAGATGTTTGTGATTAGCTTTATGCTTAGTACCATGCAAAATAATCAACAATATGTCAAAAGGTTGTCTGCAAAGTTTGGAATGCATCAAGGCCAGAATAAGCAATTAATGTCAAATGACATCAGAATTGTTGCAAGGTTCAGTGACCAATAGTCTGTCCAGTTATATGCACTAACCTGAGAATGAAACCTCTAGTCTTTCAAACAACAAAAACCACTCTTGTAGCTAGATGTACTTGGCGACAATGGCATATGTTTAACCAAAGAATCTTGTAACTCAGCCAAACACTGGAAAAAGCTTGTGCATGTGTCAGTTTGCTCACAAAAACTGACTTTTTGTTCTCACAACACTCTTTAGTGAGATAAATGCCCAGTGCATGATTCTTACAAGCTGGACAAAAAACTCTCAAGTGATTGTCAGTCTATAGAAAACGTCAGTAATTTATATCATTAATGAAGTTTCCAATACTTACAACCTTTTGCTACAAGCATTTAGCTGTGTAATCAATCCTCACATAATACATGATTCAAATCAAGAGAATCTCACACTGATTAGCATGCTACAAAGCACGTGCATGTGAACATTCTCATAGCTAGGAACTTTTGAAGTACTCGACAAGCTTTGAATACATGAGTTACTTTTTATTCGATTGATCGAGAAAGTGAGTTGTGCCTTTCTTTTAAGTTTTGCATTTTTTAAGGGTAGGATGGACACAAATTTGATAAGGAGGATGACCAACTTACTAACAATCATAAAACTCAACACTTGACAACTATCTTCAGCATTCCATTGTTTTCGTAGTTGCTTCAGTCTGGATGTCATTAACTTGAATTCACAAGTCAAAATGCAAAGTTGCAAACAACTGGCAATACCAGGTCATCAGCCTACAAGTTCCGACCATAGCAGGAGAAGCATTTCATAAGATACAAAATTTATGCAGCTAACAGAGACCGCTGAGCACAATGCATTTCACACACCATTGATAATTGACAACATCTACAAGCTCACTTAAAGGATGCTATATGTTGATTATGACGATTATTTAAACTTGCAGTACAAACTGTGCTGATCAATTCAATATAGAGCATAGATGAGCTACTACACCAGAAAACTTCTATTACTACTTTCACAAATGAACTTATGTCAATGTGAAACACTAAAACGGTCTACTATGAAATACCAAATTGTCTATTTCTGATTGTCTTAAATGGCAAATGAAACTTGAAGCATCTTCTGTATTCCCCATGATTTTAATTGGTGTTATTGTTGCCCTACAAAGACAATTAGGAAGAAAGTCATATATTAGTGATCAGTGAGTTGAGTTTTTAAAGAGCAGCCTAGCCTTTTGTCCTAAGTTACTATATATGATACTTGGGTATGTGACTTTCACAAAAATTTCTTGAAGTTTAGTAAATTTTGATGGTGTTGGACATCTTTTGGGAATCCCCCAATAGTTACAATTTGGAGAGGACTCAAACTAATATTTAATTTTTGCAAGATAAACAACATGCACAATTTTGAAATTGAGTGGAACATTTCCACTTACGAAACCCTCGGTTGCAAAATCAAAAGGATACTGTAGAGCATAAGGTTGGAGGTCAGAATCAATAAAGGTCAAACTTGATGAAGAGCCAACAAGAGAATTATTCAATGGATGTCAGGAGTTTTGTCTCGAGTACATCAGGACAATCCCCGACCAAAAAAGGTGGGGTGAGAGTCTTGGTAATATCGTCAGGCATGTTTCCAAATTCAGCTGAAGACCATAAAAGCTTACCACTCTACTATGCGGAGAGTGAGAAGGGACATTTGTTACATGTGTATGCTTACCACCTTCGAGGGGATGGTATTTTGCACATGGTACGATGTTTCAGATGTGGTGGAAGACATCGTCGATCAGAATGCCCACATCAAGGTGATCCATAGTCTTTTTACCTTGGTGGTCGCAATGCGGCGTCAACCATGCATGTCTAGATTGTCCATTGAGGCAATTACGAAAAGCTAAGATGACATTATCTTACAAGGACCAACATGTACCATGTTATCAGATAAATCCACTCAAGATGCACTACAAACGAAAAATTTTAGTGCCACCTGGTTTTGAGACAAGTGGATTATATGACAATCCTCCAAATCCAAAAAGTGCATAGAGTCATCTCAAACTCAAACGACTACAACATCACAAAAGACGGAGCTAGTAGAATCAATCAAGCGAATTGCAACAACAGAAATTTACAAGAATTCTACCAAGCCTTCTACAACAAATAGTGGATGCCACATTACAACAGGTACTTGTGACAAGTGAAACTCTTGGCGAAAAATTGGCATAAGGCTTGAAAGCAAGCATGATCACGCAGTCTTCAAGACCGCAAGACAATGGAAACGGAAAAATGAAAAGGGAAAGGCTAAGGCTGACAACCACCAATCAACTCCAAAATCATCAATCAGCAATGTCCAACCAAAGTTTGATTGTTCCACAAAGCAACAGACCACCAGCACAGTGCCAAATTCGGGTATAACAGTGTTTAAAAGGCCAAAATATGGGGAATTCAAGTCCATAAAGGTCATTTGCACAACAAGAACCAGTGCCAACAATGTCTATGCCTTGTCCTCAATTGGTAATATTGACTGCCGAAGAAAGTCTTCAGATTTGAGCATACCACGAATACATGGATAGACAAAGCAGTCAAGCGAGCATGTCTTATCCACATTACGAACTGGGAGAGACCACGACAATACCGTGGGGAGAAGTAACACCAATCTATGAGGATCAATATCAACCAGCTTTATCAGAGTTCTCTGATGGATGGTGTTGACTACCCATTTGTCGATAAACAAGGTTATTAGAAATGGCCACCAGACTCATATGGTTATTATTGAAAATCTGGCAGGTCCATGTTCTTACTAATCGTCATCAAATAAAGCCTCGGGTTTTACATAAGCAAACTAGTATCTACGCTTTTCTTGGAGCACAACAAAAAATATATATCCATATATACCTATGCTCTCTACAATTTTGACAATGCCAGTGACTCGTCATCACCAACCGCTACCATTCCAAGGACCAGTCAGAGGCAGTGCCATGGGACTAGCACCTATTTGGTAGCATGAGGATGTTGCCGATTCTGGGAAAGACATGGAATATTTTAAATATGGCAAGAGGCTTCTGCAATAAGCCCAAATACTACATAAATGAAGTAGAGAGTCCGAAGTATTAGAAATAGGCGACCAGTTGGCATCATGTGTGTGTGAGTCCAACATTGGGCCTTAGGCTAATAAGTGCCATGGAGCACAATTATTAATTAAATACACTTAGCTTTGGTAAAGTTCATAAGTTAGGAAACACAACTTGTCCTCAAGGAAGTCAAAGTGATTTTGACGGTCAAGACGTGGATCTCGATTAAACTTCGATAGCAATTAGAGTGAAGGAGGCTAACCTCTCAAATCTATAAAAGGGAGTCATTTCCTTTGTATTGGATATTCTCATCTTCTTAATAAAACTCTGCCAGCTCTCTCTCTCTCTCTCTCTCTCTCTCTCTCTCTCTCTCTCTCTCTCTCTCTCTCTCTCTCTCTCTCTCTCTCTCTCTCATGAATGGTACTCAAGATTATAAAATCTTTTCTCATCCTCATATTATCAACAAGCCCAGCTAAATCAACAGCAAAATTTTTCACAACACCCAAGGGATCAATTTGGTTTTTACCATATTCCGTTTAAATTTTGACCAAATGCAAGGTATCCAAAAGGTCGGTAATGTAGAGCACCTTATCTTTTGGCCTGGCGGCATTACATGTAGCACTATCAGTTTCAATGACAAAACTATGCAACATAACAAGTTTTTTCATACAAAATATCAGGGTCTGAATGAATAGATTAGGAGGAGGAAGGGGATCCCCGTAACCAAGGCCTACATCATTCTGAAACCATCCTGACAACTAAAACCATGACAAAGAAGGCCTTTGTTAGCTCATGAATTAACGTAAGGTAAAGGTTTGGTACTATCAAGACCAAAGGATAGTCGGATTTATACCTCAAGGATGCATAGAGAGAGATTAACAGAACATAGATCCCCTTGACAAGTCAAGACCAAACCTTTTAAAACCCTTTATTCATAAACCAACAAAACTTAAACATAGTTGAAAAGTATACAGTACTCATAAAACACCATAAAGCAAAACCTATTTCAAGAAATCTAGCTGGTACCTGCCACCATCCCACCACGCAAAACTGTGCAAGTTAGCACAGTGAGGAAGACATGTGTCAACGCTGAATGTCAGCTGCTCTCCATGTACAAAATAAGTTTACCAACTTGAAAGCCTGCAATATTAATGAATTATATAGTTCAATCTTCCCTACGTAATGTGACTTATAGCAATAGGCCAAACCATATCCTCACCGTATCAGGGTGCCATTATGATCAATCTCTTGGTATTGGTCCATATCCTTATGTGAGTTTATTCATTATGTACAGAAAACTACCTGTGCTAAATAGATTGCAACTCGCAAACAAGGGATAGTATGGATTAGTACGCATGTATAGAGGCAAATCCATGTCATACCGATACTTGTACCTATCGTAGGTATAGAGCGTAGGTGATGGACCATTTTCGTAACCCTTGAGCATATCCATGCTTTCCAAGAGCACGCCAGCTATATCTTTGTTTTATACATTTTAAAGTCTAATTGTGTTTTAATTTAGAAGTAAAACAATACTTGTGTGCATTTATACTTGGCCAAGCATTTTATCCTAACATTTGCAATAGGATTAGGGCAAATCCATGTCGTTCCAATCCCTATGAATGTGATGGTCTCTTGCACAAGTCCATGTGCTTTCAAGAGCGATAAGGTTATCAACACTTGTTACATTAGCTATTACCTATTATTATATTTCAATGGGGCGTAGATAAAAAACAATCACGTGTTATCTTATTCTATGAGGTGTGAGCAAAAAATCGAAATTAGTTCAGTCTTTTACTATTTCCAAATGTAGGCAAAGTAGGCCCAGTGCCTTACTTAATAACATCCTATTCATTGCCTTACCAAGTTCATTCTGGTAGCTACAACCACATTAATGTTTGTCATACAACAATTGAATTATGTTTAAAACACTAATATGAATAGCTGTCGTGAAAGAATCATGTGAGGAAGTCATGGTTGTTTCAAAGACGTCTCCTTCGAAAAATGGTTATTGTTGACAGATTCGGGTCTATTTATTGCCATAAGTTTTCACAAGTCTTAAGATAGAGTCATAAATTGCATCATATGAAAACAAGTAGTTTCGGATCTAAATTGCTCTTTATGCTAGTTTTAAAAGCATAGCTTTGCATATATTCTACTATTTCTTTAGTCACATAAGTGTTTGCCATATACATACCTGGATCATAATGTGTTTTGAATCAAAATGAATGAGTCTCATCAACCGTTGTAAAAGCACATACATTTTATCCACTATGTAAGTCCTCATTCATTATATGAATGGTCATAGAAACTGGCATGAGTGTAGTCAAGACAAACCATAAGTTGGTCGTTGTCCATCAGCGATAAGCCAACCAACAAATGGAAACTAGTTTGAAGTAAGTCCATCGTTGTCCGCCAACCAACGATGGTAGATGAGAACAAAACCACAAGTTTGTACTATAAACAATCATTCAAATGCAAATTGAGACAGACATTGCATCACTGTCCAACATGTGTGACAGATGGTTGCAATCAATCACGCCCACAAGTGTACACATATTTCGTGTGTTTATGAATCATTAGTAGCACATTGTCAATGTTGTCCCAACGACTAGAAACATCTGTCAAAGTGCTATTATTTGTGCCAAAACCACATATCAAAGTGTTGTAAGCAATCATGCTATCCTAACATGGTGTGGGTCGCAATTGGAAAGCCTTATACATTTTGGAAATGACATACTACCTTTGCTTTTCAAAATGCAGCAAAGACATATTGCATTATACTTGTATGTGGATCGTGATCCAGTGCATTGCCTCTTCCACATTTTGTGTTAAAAACATTAAACTAGCATGCTGTATTTATAGTGAACTGTAAAACAACAATACAAATGAGAATCATGGTGACGGATCACTTACCGTGAGGTATGATGTTGGTGACTCCTTGAATGTAGATGGGCGCCACTGATCAGGGTTTTTTGAATCAATAAGAGAGTATGAAAAAGGAGAAGAAGACGAGTTGTGGTGGGAGTGTAGACATAATCCACTCTTGTATGTGGAACTAGACTTGACTCTTCACTATGTTGTCAGAAGACCTAAAGAATTTTTTTCTCTGAATTGATGGCAATTTATCCCAAAATACTTCAATTTTCAGCACTTCACATGGATAACTTTAGGTGCACGTATATATGTCTATAGGACTCCAAATTTAAGTTTTTTTATAGATATGTTTCTATGGTCGGTCATATAGGATTTTTGAAAGTCGATAGCCAAAGAAAGAATTGTAAAAAATACCTCCAAAAGATCTACAACTTTTTAGCACTTTTCTGATAATTTTCATCACTTGACATGGGTAACTTTAAATGCACATATCTATCTCTACATAACTCCAAATTAACAAAAATTTGAGAGACATGTTTCTTTGGTCATATAATACTTTTTAAAGTAGACAACCCAAGAAAATATTGTTAAAACCATGATGTTATACACTCAAATATGATACTTCCAATTTTGATGATTTTCATCAGCACTTAAATGGGTAAGTTTGGATGCACCTATCTCTCTCTATAGACCTCCGAATTCAATTTTTTTTTATAGGCATGTTTCTATAATTATGTAGGATTTTTAAGAGCAGACATGCAAAAATTGAATGTAAAATTCACAATAATGTAGTCCCATATATGAAAATATTGAAGTTTTAGCAGTACCCAAACATGTTGACACAATATATCTTACATATAAGTCGCTCAAAATGAAGGTCTCGAAAATTTTAATCAGTAAATGTATATATGAAGAACACACATGTAAAAGGATTTAACTTGATTCATTATAGTTTATGAGATATGATTTTTTGAATAAGTGCTTGAAATGCACACTTTTGTGTGCATTGTGAGAACTCTAGTGTTAAATTTTACATGTTGCATGATGCAAATTGTTTTCTAACATACCAAAGGCAATTTATTTTAATAGTAGGCAACATTTATTATATGACCATTATGATGACTTTGAAAATTATCATATAATTTTTTTCATCAATTAATAGTGATAAATTTCAATCAATTAGGTTCGATTTTTGCATGTATGGATGAGGAATCATTGGTATTTAAGTTTTATGAATTTTGAAATCTTCAAAATTGACGTATTTCTCAAGACACATTCGATAGAACATGGTTGTGAGCGTTGTTACACTTATAATCTCTTTTTTCATTTCAAAGTGCTTTTTCTCAAAAGCACATTGAAAAAGAAGCTTTTTGTTAGATGTCGTAGATGGAAATCAATAAAGCGCACTAGTTGATTACTTTGGTTTACCAAATGTTCGAGTTAGTCAACATTATCAAGTTTGGCTATGCAATGTAGATTTTTCTCAAGTGTATTGTTTTGAATATTCATACTTTTCCAAGCTCGTTTTTAATGAGACATTGATATCTATCGAGTGAAATTATTCAGCATTGTTGTAACTAGCTACTTTTTCTTCTACTTGAAAATAAAAGGAGTTTGTGTAATTTATGGACTTTTTTTTACAAAGAGTATTTGGAGGCATTACAATGTTGTTTTTTATGTAGACATTGTTATTGCAGGTATTGTTCTGGTTCTCCAATATTCAAAAATGACACAGATTGATGGTGATACAAATGTGCAATTCAACAGTTACACCATTGTTGTTTTAAGAAAACAAAAGATTGAACAATCGATCTAGCCTTAATTGTTTTTCTAGAAATAAAAAATTTACACAAATTGTCAAAATATCATAACGTTCATGGAGTATGATTTTGCACAATGATCATTGAAAGGCAAAAGACAATCAATTAATCTTTGTAAAAGAAGTACAAGATTAGATCCAATGCTCTGTGTGACAATGAAAACATTAGCGGATACATTATAAAGCCACGACTTTTTAAGAAAGTTCTATCTAAAGACAAATTAATGAGGGCATGATGATTTTGAGAATAGAGATTGTGAAAAACACATGTGAACTCATTGCTTTCTACCCAATCTTTGTCATTTGTTTTATTGGTATTTTCAAGATCAATTAAGGCTGATAAATGGTGAAACATGCCACTAATTACAGATCTCCCAATTTCCAACAAACGAATTTGAAAGAAAGAAACAAGAACTAGGGTGGCACAATGCCTAGAGTTTGCAAGTTACGTCAAAGTCACATGTGAGTCTTAATTGACTCAATAATGTCGAACTTTCAAACCAAGGTGCATCAAATCTTGAGACAAGAGACACATAGGACAAGATTTGTCCTTCATGCTGAAGAAGCCTTGAAGTGTGATGTATTGTGAACTTGATGTGGATGTCAAGTTGGGTGCCGAGAGGTAAACCCCAGTTGTCATCTTGAGTTTGCAAGTGGTCAAGAGGACTCAAGATGTGATTCAAGAGATTGGGAGCTCACCCTTGATTCATTGCCACATAGGATACCACAAGATGTCAAGATAGTTGAAATGGAGAAGGGTTGTCCAAACATGTTCTTTGCCAAAAAAGAATATGACCTAGTAGCTCCAAAGTTCGAGATTGTCACAAAAAAAAGTTTACACTATCTTTGGAACATGGTCTGAAGGCCCATCTTTAGCTTTACATCATCATCCAATTGTCATGGGGTCACAAAGAAAGGACCCTAAGGTGCTCTTTCCATGTAGCACGTTCACCCGAGAATGACATCACCTCTGCCCAAGTTGCCAATTCTACATTGCACGGGTGAATCTAGAACTGCTTTTCCGTGTACACAATGATTCCCTGTCACCGGTTGAGAGAAAATGATGTTGAAACAATGCCATAGATGGTGACAAAAGAGTTTTGAAGCCGAAACTATGTCAGAATAACATGATTAGGTGCGTTGCATTGCATCTAGATCACTGATCTCAACGCGAGCAACACGGTCTTACTTAGCAGCCAATCTACTAATTCTTTGCAAACCGCTCACCCCTGACGGGTTGAGACGAGGTTGCATGGAAGAGATGCAACTGACCCATTCACCTTCTTTTGACGTCGGCTTCGGGGGATGAACTTGTTACATTAAAAGAGCCCTTAAGGAAGGATACAAGTCATGGGGTCAAATGGAAAGGGGCCCAAAAGAAGGATCTCTTTGGATAGAGATCATGGGGTGTCACTTGGATAGAGAGAGAGCCCTTTGAGGAAGGAGAAGAAAAAAGCAGTGCATTTCTCTTCTCTCGTAAATCTTTGATCGCGCGAACAAACGATCCATTGCGGAATTTTCTTCAGCAAATCTGCGCATTGCTGCCTCAGGTATCATCTGATCTTCATTTGTTATGGGTTTTTTCTGGATTTAGATGTATGTTATCAAACCCTAATTTGGATTGAAACTTAAGATGCACACCCACCCTTGTTGAGCATTCCTTTGTTTATTGCTCATATCTCTTAGGTTTAGTACCATCAGATCTGTGTTTTGCTTTAGATATTGGGTTTTTTGTTGTTGTCAACTTCACAGATTTTTCTGTTTTTCTTGTTACTACGCATTTCCAGTAGTTGATCCTCTCAAAGAACCGATGAATTGGTTCAGATTCGGCCTCTGCCAATTCGAATCCGAGAGATTCAGCCTGTTCAACAAGGAAAAGGCCAGGTTTTCTGCTAAAAAGCTAGAAAACTAGAAAACAGTAAAGGTTTTTGGCATTTGATAAATTTGGCATCAACAAAACATTAGTGATCATTGCTGGGCATAAGGGTTCAGGGTTTAGGTGAAGGATAAAGGCCTGTAGAGAATTCTTTACACTTCCAAGGGCCGCTGCCCAAGGATGGTGGCCTTAGAAGTGTAAAGCCTAACACTCGGGCTTTTACTCAGGCTAAAAACTTTACGCAAAATTTATTGTCACTTTTTTATGGATTGGTTTATGCTTCAAAGCCCATGGGCCGATTATATGCCATTTAGTGCCCTGAATTTGAACTAAAAAAATTTTTGGCCAGGTTTTAAAGGTTCAGGGAATGGTTTTATGAAATCAATTTCAGATCTCTCTAGGATTTTTTGGGCTCGAATCTGAGTAAGTGGTACAAAACCAGGAAATACAATCTAGTTTGGATTGAAACAAGAGCATGCAAAACTACTACTATCCTCGTCCATTATTTTTATATTAAGTTCAGGATTTCAGAAATAGTTCGTCACCCAGGACTCCATCAAAAATGCCAGTGACTCTGATGTTAACTTGTTACTAATGGGCTTGAATGCTTGGAAATTGCAACTGGGTGTTTAACATGTTCAGATTGATCCATTCCTTGTATTTTCAATTTGTACCTGTCATAAAAAGCCTTTGCTCGTGTAACATATGAGCCCATTGGCAAGCATGTTGATGTGCCTGGATGTGCAATTATTTACACATCTTGGTCCCTCATCGACTTTATTTGTTTCTGATGGCATGGGTGCTGTCTTTGCATTGCTTCTCTCCCCAAACTCCATTCTTGTATCTAAATGGTTATCCTTCTGCCCTAGTACATGCAGACTTTGTCATTGAGCAATATCAACCGCCATGATGGTAACCAATGAAAGATGGATGGTCTTCTGTTCCCATCAATTGGTGTGCCTATTGGTTTATCAACATGGCTCTCAACCCATTGGTTGTATCAACCTAAAAGTTGATACTATTGTGCATGCTCGGCACATGTGTCCGAGGATCCATCTGTCCTTATATCTCACCACACATGCTTTTTTATATATGTAGTGAACAATTTTAGAAAGAGGATCCCCCTTCTGTGCACAGCATTCACAAAGGACCTGTAATGGTGCAGAATTTTTTGAATCCATTTGCAGCATAAAGTTCCGTTATTGTCTTTATCTTATATGTCTTTGTGCACCTTAGTGGAATTGAACTTCAGGACTGAAGGTGAGAAAAGGGGCATCAACTAATAGGCAATTATTTTCGTGTCGACATTGAAGTTCCGCAATCCAAAATCTTGCAATGTAGAGTACTTGAGAGCAACAAGTGTTGTTCATGTATTTTGTACTTGGGTTGATTTTGTTTCCAATTCATATGTGAAGAATTCTTATATAATGATGACATCTTGGAGCAGGCAGGTAAATTTCTCGGAAAGGAATGCTGCCGTATTGATATCATCGTTTGATTAAAAGTCTGTGGGGATGGGAAAGTCTGTGGTGCATTGATATTCTTTTTGAACTCTACGTCATCACCATAATAGCAGACAGGTCTTCATTACATTTGGGTGTGGCAACATGGAGATTTAGCATACGATCTAACTATGTTTGGGTGTAAGCGCCTGGCTCCATGTGGCGGATTCAGTGACAATCTTGGGAAAATGGGCAATGATTCAACACTGTCAGTCTATGGTATGTTAACTCATGGGTCGGGCTTTCAGTTTTCTTAAAACATTCACGCTTAATGTATGAAAAAAAACAATTTTCAATGCTGAAAAAATTGCCATGACCTGTTCAGAAAAAACTTTGGACAAGCTCATGGAGGGTGCTCGAAATACTACTTTCAATAGGAAGGAGCAGACACCCTTCAGAGATGAAGCTTCCCAATATCACCCTAGCTTGATGCAGAATGGCAGTAGCCAAACAACGCTGAGAGAGATGGGGATCTTGGAGTCAGCCAGATCACATTTTACAGCAGCAGTTAGTGACAAACAATTGGCTCAGCAAACTGGAGGAAATAGCTGTGTTGTCTGTTCTTTCAATAGAAATGCTACCAGTAAATGCTCACATTGCATGTAAGTCTACTTGTATGGTAAAAAAGGGTGCAGCTATGCAAGGCTGGGTTCACACCCATTGTAACTATACATTTGGGAAATGCTGCCTAGAATTTAGTCATTTTTTATGTCTCTAAGTAATTGTGTTTGTTAGCTCATCAACCCTTTCCTTGTATAAAAAATTAAATCAAATATGAAATTCTTTTGCAGGAAGAGCATCTGTAATTCTTGTTATAGAATGTGTGATGGATGTGAGGAGGCCTACTGTACGCTTTGCACCATTTCCAAGTATATGTCTATACCATTTTACAATGTTTTCTTTGCTGCAGGGACTTCTCAGCATTGAACGAGTAGTGTTCAATTCTTTCTTTAGCGTTGGTGTGGAGCTTTAGTCTTACATGCAATATGCTGTTATTTTGCAGCTTCGAGGAGCGCTATGACAGAGTTTTCTGTTTTGACTGTAATTCCAAAGATCTGAAGCAGAGATGCTAGCCTACAACACAGTACAGAAATTCTTTAATTCTAGTACTGGTCTTCCATTATCCTACCTTGGGCTATAGAAAATCTTTGCTTTTCAGGAACTTTGGAACAGGTTCATCAGAAGCCTCATATGTTCAAGTGATCAATTCTATTTTATTGCAGGTCTTGGATTCTATTCTTGTGTATTATTCATGCTTTGATCTTCACTCTCTTTGTAAGGCAAATCTCCATACCCCAGGATGCTCTGCAAATGTCGTAGAGCATGACTCTTGATCAACTTGACTTCACAAATGCATTTTAAATGTTCCCAAATTCCAGCAAATTCAACATTTTGAAGTTCACAATGTATTTTAGCCTTCAATTGTTAAAATCATGTGACATGGTCTTCTTAACAGGGAGTGTCACACATTCTTAGGCATCATAAGACGTATGAGCCTTTCTTCAGCTTGAGAAGACCCTTTCTTCAATATTGAACAAAGATAATTCCTAACACATTTGGCATATTAACATTCATTGATTGCCAAGTTCACAACTTTAAATTTTCCAAATTAGAATTTAAGCACAAGTCTTGGACAATCAGGATCCAAGAAAGCAAAATCCTGGGCCAGGTTGGAGTGTTCACGTGCACATTGATTTGTTGGTGTGACCAAGTTGGTTTACAATTTAAAGCAGTGTGCAGAGATTTGGGGTCTAGAAAAAATAAACATTTTAAGGACTCTTGCACTTTTATGAGAAGTATATTAGCTGTGTTGCTGCATGTTTTGCATCTCTCAATGGTTCTCTCAGAAATCATTTGCTCCAGGCAGTTTCTGCATGCAAATGACTTAGATCAGATGATTGTGCTTCATGTCATAATTCTGCACTGATGAGAAGATTAATACTGGCATTGAATAGACCATTGTGTTTTTGCTTGATGCCGTCACAACAGTGTAACTAGCAGCAAGCAATTATACGTGCAGGTTTTTGATTTCATGCATATGCTGAACAATGCTATTTAAGGTTTAAAGTGAGCTCATCAACCAGCAGTGTGAATTTGATTCCAGGATGGTTTTTTATTAGAAATTTGCTGTTACATTTTGAAGAGAGATCACGTGAATGAGGCCTCATTAATGGATGTAGAAAGGCATTTTCATAATAGCAGTTTGGTTTCATATTGGCAACACACTTTGTAGACCCAGGCTAAGGATCACTGCAACTATGAAAAATCAGACAACTGAATTCCAGATCTGACAAACGGTTGTACAAATAACATGTAAGCCTGAGTTTTCAAGCTGACGGTTAAATATAAGAGATCTACAACCTGCTAACCTGGTTTCTTAATCAATGCTGAAAGTGCATAAGACAGTCTCCAACAAATTCCTTACTGGCAGTTTGTACTAACAAAGTTGATGAAACTTTTTTTTTTTTCTCGTGGATAACACTACTCGATGAACCTAAAGTTGACACTAAATTATATTATGTGTTGCAAGTGCCAATGGCATAACAACATCAAGCCAAGGCTCCACAAAATAGAAAAAACATCCACAAGCTCAATTTGGCGGAAGTAAACATAAGCAGGATGGAAGCTTGAGTATTGGCCACATGCGTACAATGTCATGAGACCCAACATGTTAAAAGACCTCTAACCGGTCATGAAGAGGATGGTATTTAATGAGTATCCATTGTCGCCTCTGTGTTCACGTTGTTTATGACCTCCTGTATCCTAGATATCAGTGCTAATTTTGAACTAAAATCTATCTTATCAATGTTGTATGCTTAATGTTAATATAAATCGAGGTTCATTATTTATATTTTATTATGAATTGTAGTTTAATATCATGCAACCTAAGCTATATATGAAAGTTCAACATGTATAAAGATGTTATATGGATATTGATATTAGGTACATGTATAGGTACATCTGAACTAAACAAGGTGAACACAAAGTGTGGTTGGAGTGCTTACATACAAACTTTGCCAAATATGTTCCCACAATTTTGAAAAAAATGTAATCCACCAATTTGCGCTTGACATGGAGACGGTTTACACACCACCGGCCAGTGTGTGCACGACATTTGTTGCGCCACATCAACATGTTTCAACACATGCTGTGCGACACGTGTCGAATTTTTTTTTAGCCATACTGACACGTGTCTAGCAAAGGGTATGACCTGCATCTGGCCATGCATTGTCACGTTGCAACACGTGTCAATGCATGGGCCACATACCCTCTCTCTCTCTCTCTCTCTCTCTCTCTCTCTCTCTCTCTCTCCTCGCAAAATTAGCTTCCCAACGATCTACTGTATGCTTCGATTCAGCATGTTTGTGCGCACGTATGATTTTTTGATACATTTTAAACCTATATGGCCATGTATAGTCGCTGATTTGCATTGGAGAAAGTATGCTAATCTTAACCATGCACTGTAATGCTGCTTTTGAAAACTTTTTCCTGGGAATTGCTATTAGCTGATTTTCCCCATTATGGTAGTTCAAGACAAATGCTGATGTTCTGATGGCCCAATAAATAAAAAGCTGATTTTTAGGCTGCTAATAGTGCAAACTAGGGATCTAGGATATTGATGCAAAAGATAGTTTCTGCCCTAATACCATTCAGAATGAAAAACCCTTCATTGAGGGAAAATATGTTATTATTGAGACAATCCAGGGAAGGCACTCGCAAATATACGGGTGAATATCTTTCAAAGAATGCAAATTTCCTCTTGAATGCTTGTCAACATCAATGTGAAATTGCTTCATTCCCAAGAAAAAATATTGCTCAACCTGAGCCTGAGCAGACAACCTTTAAGTCAGTGCACCTGATAAAAAAAGCACAAGTATGTCGGTTGCTTTTGTCACACAAGCCGTAGATTGTACAGATCTATGAATACTGACTTCTTCGTACTTTCTTTTCTGGCTTTTAGCATATTGTCCTTCTCGCCAGTATTACAAATAATATGACATGTGAAGTGCTTACATAGAAAATCAAGAGAGAAACTTCTCGTAAATTCGTTTTGTTGACCTGGGTGACTTATAGTACAAAACCATTGTTGACTCGTTTGTCAACTAGAGAGGATCATCAGTCATTTTTATCTCCAAGAAAGAGATTACCGATGAACTGATTAAATTTGTGAGTGTCATCGATCACATGTAATTTACAGTACGAAGGATGAAAATTTTTCTGCTACCACATGCGCTACTTTCTCATCCCTGCAAGATTTGTCAGCATCTGTAGTAGAGGTGGTGTACCCTTCACCACCATCTCCACCTTTGCGGTTGTTTGTGCATTCATAAACAATGCCAGGCCCAACTGAAAGAGCTGAAAAGATCACAAAGCCACTGTTAGTCTTGGCTTTACTAGCAAATAGGTTGTTCCCAAGTTCATCATGCTTGAGGTAATCTTTATCCTCTCTTTTTTTCAATTATAGACATTACATGCAGTACAATCATCAGCTTCAAGCAATGTCCCCTGAAACAACCAGATACAAGCCTATTACAAGGTCTTAAAAAGGAGACTAGAAGTTAGAAAAGGAAATGGTTCATCTTGGGCAAAGAAAACATAACAGTCAACAAGCTCAATCGGTAAAGCTCAGCAATATTGCTATATATAAGATACATCTGCATGTCTGGATATAGCTCTATATAAAGTCTATAATCCAGCATATGTTAAGTGACAAGATTTTAACAAATTTTGACTGAGTTACGCTTGCGAAATTCAGTCCTTGTTCGTTTGATTGCTAGCCAACTGGTCAATGGTGAGCAGCAATAGCAACAAAATGTTGACGCTTTGAAGCAGTATATTTTCAAGATTCTTAGCATGCAGAGTATTGGACCTTTAAACCATGAGACGAGCAAACAAAAAAGTTCCCACTTTCAAAAAACTAGACGTGATAATTTGGTAGAAGGCATAAAGTTTGTGCAAAAAGCACAAGCTAGAATAAATCCAACTAAAGTTAAATAGAGAGCTGAAAAAAGATTACTGAAACAAAGAGTGCAGCCAGGCACTTACGTATTGGTTTCTGCCACCTACCTCCAAAATGTAAAGTCGAGAAGACAGAAATCCTTGCCAGTGATATGGCTCCAAATCAAAAAATGCAGAAAAAAATCGCCTCGTACCTTCCAGATCAAGCTGCAAGGACAGTAAGAAGCTTTATTATTGCAATAGATTTATTAAAAGAGCATGTGGTAGATACATGCATGTACACTTTCCTAGATAAGGACCCAAATTCTTCAGTAACTGACCTGCAAAAGCACATCCATCCCAAAGCAAAAAAATTCCCTCTGCTTTCTCCTTTCCAAGGGCCACAAATCTGACCAAACACCTGCTGAAAATTCTTTTCCTGCTAGTATCAACTTAGGCCCCTCTGTTTGCAGATTTTGAGATACATGTTCAGCTTCTATAGGTGAAGGCTTAATGCTTCGTTCTGTGTCATACTTTCCCAGTCTAGTAATGATGCCATTTGCAACAGTAGGGGCAGCAGCCAATGTTCTTGCAATCATATAGCCTATACAATGTTCACAAAATATCAGATCGATAGGGCAAGCATCATGTTATAGGAATAAGTCGGCGCATGGACAATCAAAGACTGGCTCCAGAAGTGCAGCATATACGGAGCTCAGTATAGTCATACCAGTTGATGGATGGACCATGCCAGCTGTTCCGCCAATCCCTAAGACCCTTTGTGGAATGACAGGAAGAACACCACCCATAGGTATAACACAAATTCTGCCAAACATGTTTGTTTGCCAAATGGCAAAACTTGGTTATAGAGCATTTCGCAAAAAGAAAAAAAACTGGCTGTAAAACCTAACACAAATGCTTTTAGAATACTGCTAGCTGTAAATACAAATCTAAGTCAAATGGGAATAGACTGGCACAGTCAATAATAATGCAAAGAGATCCCAATACATAGTGCTTGAAGAATTTTTTTTACTCTACTCACAAACAAGATGCCATCATGTTCAATCATCCCACCATATGTGTGTGATTGTTGCCTCAAATTTATGTGGGCTCAACAAATTGAGGGCTTGAATAGAGTAGCATAGTTATAAACTAGAAATAGTCCCTAATTAGTAGAGGCTTTTAGGTATTGGGCCATTTACCATTAAGGACATGTCCTTATGGCACCCATGTACCCTAACTTGCCCTAATCTCTAGAAAGTTCCGCTAAGGGCCTTCAAATGCTGTATATAGGGCTATCATTTAGAGATTAGTGATTCATTGATTATTCAGCTGATTGGTAATGCTTGGGCTCTTCGTGAGAGAACCCTTCGCTATTGCTTGTAGGACTTTAGCGATTGATTATATCAGATGCTCTTGGCCATTCTTCGTGGAAGACTGCTTGATTGTGTCTATTATAGTCATTTATGCTTCACTGATACAATATCCATAAATTAAGTCTATAACTAGCACACTCAAAAAAATGCGAAGCGATCCTCAATACATAATGCCTGAAATTTTGTCACTCTACTCACAAACAAGATACCATCAGTTTCAATCATCATACCATATGTGCGTGATTACAGTATAAAAGTGTGGGTTCACAAAGATGGGCTTGAATAGGGTAGCACACTCAAAAAAATGTGAAGAGATCCGCAATACTTAATGCTTAAATAATTTTCACTCTACTCACAAACAAGACACCAGCAATGCCAAAATCTGTTGTAACCAAGGTTGTTCATCATGAAAGTAACCTCCACTTTTGCATCTAGCCAAAAACATCTGTTTATACTTCAGGAGCTTCTAAAGGCATCTTCATTTTGAGGTAATTGAGATCCCATTTACAAACGTGCATATTCGTATTTCCTTGTTGGCTTGCAGCCTTTCCAAGTATGCATAAGCTTTTAGAACTATCAAAGCTTTCAAACATTTAGGTGCTAAAAAGCACCTTTCTTTATCTCTGAAGGTTTTATGTGTCTACTGTGCTAAGCTGTATGTCAGGACTACAAATGTCCCTCCCTCTCTGACTTCCGATTACATAATTGTGATAAGCTTCACAAATTGTTCGATCAATGCAATCATACAGCATTGTCAATCTATAGTAGAATACTTCATTTTCAGAAGGTGATGATTGTTTTGTATGTCCATTGTGCTGATGACATCATAAGGTGGTAGTGATGTCATCAATGATGTCAGCAGGATATCATCAATGGCATCAGCAATTAATAGCTTCTACAAAAATTGTAGCTGAAGGTACTGCCATCCAGATATTCTATGGCACCTACAAGAATTCATCTAACACCCTTCCAAAAGTTAAGATAAGTAATTTAGGAAATTTTGAGAAACTTTAAAGTCCCTCATTTTGAGAGTCTACAGCTATTGGTACTCCTCAGAAGCCTCTGAGAAACAGCGTATTCGCTGTACCCAGGGGCTTTGAAGACAACATAGGCAGATCGTGGGGATCTTCCTTCACCCTTAGATCAAGGCACAGTAACAGTAACTTGTTAGAAAGTCTATGCAGTTTTCTTTCTTGCCTATTTTCATTTTCCAACATTCCCGGTTGGGCTAATTTTTTCAAAATGGGCATTTTCATGCTTTTGTAGACTGTCTTGTGAAAACGCTAATCAGATCATACATGGGTGAATGATCCTGCGTAGTACCTTGGGAAAAGTAACTTCTTTCCGGTGAACAAGGCACAGGTGTGGCCACTGCCAGCAAACTTCATTATGCTTGGATGACTGATTATGGAGTAAAGCTAGCTTTCATTCCGCTTCTTATTTCTAGTTTAAAAATTAACATAGCAAGTTTGTTTGATACCATTATGATATTGCAAGTCATGTGATTAATTCAATCGCATAATCTTTGAGAACATCTTACAATTCCTTAAGTAAATTGAATAATATTGATGTTTCTACAAAAGACTCGGAGACATGGTTCTTTTGAGAAAAGTACATCAATGAAAGCCCACATGTCAACTGACACCTGGATTAGCTCCAGGTCATTATAGAAATTGGTTATTTGCAAGCCTATATACAATAACATTACTTGATTAAGCACGTGGATAGTAAAACGTTGATATATCTTACTCATCTTCTTCAATTTTCTTGATTGTGATGTCTAAATGCTTAAGACGAGCTTCCATTCTCTTTTGGATTTCATCAACAGGTATTCCAGGTCTGGCCACCAAGGATGTTTCCTCTGAATACAAGCAAACAAAGAATGTCAAAATTGTACGTATTCCTAAAATGAAAGTATATAATTGAATACCAATATGCTCATAAAACAAACAACATCATTTGTAAAGTTGCCGCATATCATGGAGACTTTTCAAATTTTATATTGCGTACCTAAAAAAATTCTTTTGGACGAAAATGGCATTGCATACAAGAATGTTGGTAGTTTTTTGTTATTGTTCAAAAGATTTGAATTGCTCTGTAAATGAGAATCCCTCCAGTCCATAAAAACCATCTTATCCAAATCAAATGGATGAGAATCCACCTGGACCAAAACCATCCTACATCAAAATCGGTCCTACTTTTGGGATTCAGATACAACCCAAACAGACATCCAGCTTCTTTGTTTTTTAATGTTTGCATAAAAATTCTAAGATTCTAGCACCAGATTCACCTTAAAACGAAACTTGAATTGTGTTTACTGAAAGCCATTGAAAAGTGAAAATGTTCTCACTTCAGCCACAATTCCATAAGCCACTTGATATCCTGGATTGAAAGGTTTGTCATATTCCACCAAGCATCTTGAAAAGCCCGTTGCATCAAGCACAATTGCGGCTTCTATGCGTGTTCCGTCATGACATGCTACAAAAGACCGATTGATACCATGAGACACATTTCGCACCTGCACAAAAGCTTCCAAGGAGGAAGATGCAAAGTGAATAATGGAAGTAAACTCAAGATGATGTGTAAAGGTCACTAGAAAGACCATTCTCCCTAAGTGTAACGCTTCCTAGTTGGAACCATAATTATGATTCCCAGCCAACAGGACGTGCGGATTTCTGTATGGAGTCAAATAGAGAATCAATTGATTAAAACGTTCGTACTATATGTGCAGATCATCGGACCCTAAAAATGTAAGGAATGGATATCACTGAATAATCCATCGATTTTAATAGAATACTTACCAGGTTACCATAGCCAAAGCAAGCAAAAAATATATATTCTAGTAAGGGAAAAACTATGCTCTTAGATTACTTTGCAATAATAGAATAATCTGTGGCCAAATCATATTGTGAAAAATGTGTACCTTAGCTTGTAGAAAATGAACACCATTGGAAATGCACTGCTCAATCATCTTAGATTTTAAACGTCTTCGGTTAACTCGACCATATGGCCTCTGCAGATACTTCTTGTTATTATCATCAATGTACACAACTGCGCTCGACCAAGTATAATCCACGCAGTCTAGCAGATCCAAATCTTCGAACTCATCCACCCAGACTCCGTAATTATTCGGCCAAATGCTCTGAGGCCACGGATCTATGCAGCAAACACTTAAACCTGCCGTAGAAACCCGTGCTGCTACGGCTAGACCCGCTGGCCCGGCCCCAACCACAACCAGATCCACAGGGGTATTTCTCATACTACTATACCGAGGAAGCTCAAAATCTAACTCCTCTTTCTTTTTCTCAGGCACCAGCTCCAACAAAGCGCTTGCTGAGACAAACGTCCTTTTCGGCCGCTGACAACGAATGCTCATCTTTGACAAACCCTCAAACCCTTGCGATTTTGCAAGATATGGAACAGCCATACCACGAGGAACATCAAACCCTTGTGATTTGGCACAACATGGAAGAAGCACACCAGAGGCGTGTAATGACGATCCAAGCCACTGAGTTTCTGCCGAAAGAGCATCGTTCTTGAAAGCTCGTAAGTTTCTGATCAATTTTAACCGTGCTTTTGGCAGCCATTGTGGATTTGGGCAAGAATTTGCACTATTACTATGATTATGGATCTTGTTAATATTATCAGAGGGGGCGAAAGAGCAGCTCTCGGGGATGTTTGTGAAGGCAGCAGGCAAAGCCATAGTTATCGAGAGCTCTGGCTATGGCGTCGAGCAGAGATATGGATCGTGAGAAGAGAAAGCTCTCTCTCTCTCTCTCTCTCTCTCTCTCTCTCTCTCTCTCTCTCTTATCTGTTATTGGTGATCCCTCGACGGGGCTTAATGGCATGGTATTCTTTATGCCGCCCACTTGGATGATAGCCACGTGTCCTACTGCCACGTGTAGTCTTTTCAGTTGTTCTATTCTTGACACGTGGCAAAATCTAAATGCTTGTGAGCATATCCAACGGTAGTGCTCTTTAATTTTGTCTGTTCTTTTGTCTAGCTATTCCAGTGGCCAATTCCTTTTTTTTTTTTTTTTTTAATTGTTATTTTCTTGGCCTTTTCTTTGGCATCATGGAGCCTCTCAACCATTAGAACTGACCAATGAAAAAGTGCCATGTATGCATCGCATTTTAAAGGTCAAGGCGAGTGGGGAATGTGTGTGTCTCGCTCGGTGATGTTGGCAAAAATTCAATAAGTCTTACAGTTGATTGTTAATATTGGCATCTTGTCCAAACACAAACGCGGTCCCACTAGGAGTGTGGCTACCCGAGCCTCATCGATTACTAGCATGGATTACACTCGACACAATCCACTACTTGCCTCGTGTACAAAGACTTTCGGGCTCTCACAGATCCTCATCGCTTAGTAACACGCATTAGATTACGTTCTTATAGCACTAGTGCCGATGTTACCCAACCTTCATGCCAGTAAGCAACTTCACTACGTGAGGTTGGGAGTTGAGGCCGCCGCCTATACCAAGGTAGGAGACATGTGGGGCAAGGGCAGTCTCTTAAAATATGCCATGTGCAAGATTTTCTTTTTTTTTCTTTTAGAGATTTTCTTTTTTCTAGGCAACAAAATGTGCACATAAACAATCAATGATTTCATAACCACAAAATGTGCAGTGTCCATCTCTCATTGGCTATCAAATGAAAGCTTTTTGGAAGGTTAAATTTTTGGAATGACATGAAACCCCAGTTTCTAAATGTGACTTCAAAATACAAAGAAAAAACAAGCACTTGGCATTGCATATTGTGCCACAAATATGCCATGGCCCCCATTTCGATGAGTAAGGCCTATGGAAGGCTGCCAATTCAACCCTTTGTGAGCTCAACCCTAAAAAATGCCCCTTCCACTACAGTAACAGTGGGGTCACCTGATTCTTTTGTCTTGGTTGAGATGCATGGACGGGTGCCATTCTACATGTAGAATGTCATGCACCATTTATATGGAACATTGGAGGTTCAGGGTTTAAGATTTTGTTTTAATGAATTTTATTAAAACAATCATGATATCAACATCACTTTACTAGTCCAACGGTCACTAAAATAATTATTCCCCAATACATAAATGATTGGCAAAGCATTTTACTATAAGGCTACATTTTTTTAGGACGACCTCGTGTTGATTTTTTCAATTAGGGCGTGTTGTCTTCTCCCAACTTCTCTACAAACTTTTTATGGGCCATAATTTGCTTTTGAGAAATTTCATTCACATTAGGTTTGTAGTTTGTAGAGATATCGCTTTAAGCATTTGTTTTATGGTCTTGTTTTTTAAGTTGTTCAAAAAAAGTCCACATAATCTACCGAACATGGGTGCAACCCCTAAATTCTTGAGGAATGCCTATCTTTGCATGATTTTATGCAAGGAGCAAATCTCGACTAAGGGTGAGGGAAAATTTCACCCTCATCCAACAATGGAGAGGCCTTATTCAAGGTGGAAATATCATGATTATGCTCCATTATTGGATAAGGGTGGGGCCCTATGTGCATCCTCCATGGTTAGAAATATGGTACTTTGATTTAATGCACTTCAAAATTTCAGATCAAAATGCCATAATAGCCCTTTACCTATTGTTCTAGTACTTTCCACATTTTTTATCATTAAAATATCAACTAATTTTTTGCGAGGAAAAGAAAAATTTCTCTTCTACTTTTAGAAATACATTCAAAAGTATAGGTTATCTTTTCATGATTTACCACTTTCACCAAAATGTTGTACATTTTTAGTGATGTTGACTTGAAAATATGTTAAAAGCCCTTGTATGTGTTCATAACATTTCTTATGAACTCCCAATCAAAGTGAATGTGTTTTAAGATGCAAAAAACAGAATTATCTTGCTTCTAAAACTCTCCTTTTCCTTATCCCATGGTGGCTTGAGAATAAGTTTTCCCACACATCTTTTGCGAGGTCGTTGTGTGATCATTTTTTGCTCCAGAAGAATCCACCTTTCCATTGCAAAACTCATATTGTATGCTCTCATACAGTTGGGCACAATTTGCCCAACAAGCACTAGTTTTTTGGCATGAATTGTATCACAAATACAATGATAGTGAACTTCTAGTGGTTTAGTGCAAGCATGAAAAATTGGATTCTTAGCAATTTGTGTGCAACTCAAGTTATCACAATGAATGAGAATTGCATCACCGTGTATTTCTTGACATTCTTTAAGTAACCTACATAGTCAAGTACACACACATGTTGCAATCTATTGGAGTTAATCTTATTCTTACCTATTATTATCTTCTGAGAGCTTATATACATGTATATACTCTCTTCCGTGAGCGACTTGAACGCATTTTATATTGATCATCAACCGTTACTTTATTTGGTGAACAAGACATGTAACACGGGGCATATTGCAAGATGACTACTTTTATTGACCGAATTTGATTTTCAAGTTGTGGTTCGAAAAGGTAAACCACATTATCTGGTCGATCATGTTTCAACGATTGAATCAACACCAGTTTATACTGAAGTGGATGATGAACTACCAAATGTTGCGTTATTCTATGTTGAAGCAATACCTGAATGGGCAGCCGATATTGTTGAATATCTGATGCTAGGCCAACCCCATGATTCCTTGAGAAAAGTACAAAAAAGACAATTTCACTACTTCGAAACTTTTAGTTCGGTTGTCAAGCACACTTCCATTTTCTTGCTACTATCATATGTTGTTGCAGTAGATCTTGAGGTACATCAGATGGATGTACAAACATCATTCCTCAATGGAGTTATCGAGGATGACATTTACATGATTTAGCCAGAAGGCTACATATTCAATGGTCAAGAAGATCAGGGTATGCAAACTCCATAAAACTTTGTACGATGGTCTAAAACAATCATCCAAAACATGGTTCCATCGAATCAACACATTCTTGATCGATCATGGATTCGAACCAAGCTCTACAGACTGTAATGTATATTTCAAAAGTTTTTAATCGATTCTTTGTCATCATCACACTCTATGTGGATGATACGTTGTTGTTCAGCAACAATATTGAGCTAACAAAGGAACTAAGAGAATGCTATTCCAAGAATTTGAGATGACACATCTGGGAGAAGCACCTTACTATATCGGGATTCAGATCCATAGAGATAGAGGCAGAAGACAACAGCAGTGGTACGGTCTGGATGAGACATTTGTCAACCCAGTATAAACGAGTATTATGCGACCTATGCTGCGTCGAGGTGGGAGAATCTATGATTGCGGTGAAGGGCACCGAATTATTGAATGTCTTCATAAGGGAATGTATACACCCTTTTGTTGAGAATGTGGTTATGGGCATTGTTACAAGAATTGCCCATTTAAACTTGGAACAAGTGCACCTTTAAATCTAATCACAGTGTAACCAACAATAGTTCCAAAAAGGATGCCACCGAAAATTCAATTCTCCATGTTTTGGTGCTTGCAGTCACATGAGAACAGAAATGGAGGGGAGTGGCTCCCTCACCACCACCATCAGTATCAATGGCCGATGATCAACCCTCAACTACAGGACCACATCCTTATGTGAGGGAAGAAAGACGACAATACTATAAGATATGCCATTGGATACAGAAGGCCCAAGTAGAGGATGCTGCACAAGCAAGGGACGCACCTGCAGAACCCCGTACTACGAAAGTACCAACACCACCAATAGGCTCGCCATGGCGAACAAATCAAAATGATTGTTTGCATCATCATAACCCATTCCACATGGGAGAGACTAAGGTTCCACAAACAGGAGTGCTCACAAGTCTATTAGCTAGCCGTATGAGCTTATCTTTTGGAGAGTCCTTGTGGATTGCACCTCAAGCTAAGAGCATCCTAGTAGATTGGATAAAATCGGAACCAGAACCAACAATACAAGAGCCCCTATATTGCACGGGCTATGAAGGGACCAACAATGTCTTTCACATTGGAAGTAGCATGGGAGAGTGAATAGCACAACATCACTCTACCAATCAAGCACAAGAGGTATGAGGATGAAGCTGTGGTAGGAGGATCATGAGTCAACTTGATCTCCACTACTATGTATCAGAAATGGGGATTGCAAGGACTGAAGCCAGTGAGATTTGCCATCAAATTAGTGAATCAGTCCTACGTAAAACCTAAAGATTTAGTTGAAGATATTTTGGTAAAGATAGCGGGAGTGCAATTCATGATCACCTTCATGGTGATGGAAATTCCAGAATCTCCTTCCGCCTATCACGTTTCACTTGGAAGACCTTGGTTGAGAGTTGTGCAAGTGGTTTACAACTGGGGGACCAAAAGCTTGTTGGAATTTCCCTTAAATTCAACTGGTAATGAGGATCTGTTCATTACCTTCTTGCAGAACTGTTGGCAAAACAATCTACATTTTTACATGCAATTTTTGACAGGCGACAAAAGGAAAAAATGCGACACTGCATTTTTGCAATGCCTGATAGGCAACAATGCGACACTGCATTTTTACATGCAATTCCTGACAGGCAAGAAAAGCGAAAATGTGAGACTGCAATTCTTGACAGGCGACAAAAACAAAAAATGCATTTTTACATGGGATTCCACTTAGGCGACAATCTGCAGATTTACAAGGGATCCCAATTACAAACCATTACGTCTTCACGCTCCAATAATAAACCAGTCTATTGATCAGTTTAGCAACTGTTAGCTATCTTGTAATTGTAAAGTTAAGATAGCACAAGATCTTTAAGGTGCTATATAAGTAAATGAGTGATTGAAGAAAAAGTAGAGGCGGACCGGCTCGGCGTTCATGTTCTTCCTGCAGCAGGCAATAGCAGCCGACATTTCTATGTCAATGATTCATGTAGTATTACTACTGTGATGTTTCCACCTTCTATCACTTATTGTTTTGCAGTATTCTATAATGTGGCACACTGCTACGAATTCACGTTTTTTTGTAGTAGGTAACAGTAGTTGACATTTCTATGTTAGTGATTTACAATAGCCGGCATTTCTATGTCAGTGATTCACACAACGATATTGCAGCTGTGTACAAATGTATTGTCCATCCAATTATTTGATCTACACAATTTATTGTGCCATTTATCTCTATTATTGCAAGAATGCTATTGTTTCTGTCTTGTTTCAGCTCATTGCATGGTGATCTATGACACCTCAGTCACTTGTTTAATCTCTTGCATTTGTAACTGTTAAGTATCTATAGTGCCGCAGAGCTAGATGAGAGTTTAGTAAGTTTTACTAAAATGAAATCGATATGAATTTCAGTTTTTCCATACGAGTTTCAAGGTGCGTAAATTAGGCCCCTAAAAAGATAATATTGCTCCACTTTGCAAAGAGCCCCAATCGCCTGCTAGTGGCATTGCAGGTGATGTGAAGGTGATCTAGCAGAGGCGGTTGAACAATCTTATAATGTTATAGTGGATGTCGTTACACAGGGTTAGTCTATTCCTCAAGTAGATTCAAATATTGGAAGGGCAGCTAGTCCTAACCCAAACGATTTGATTGAAATTTTTTTATTATAGTGTACAAATATTTATCACAATTTCTTATTTGAATACTTTCATCTTTTAAAAAAGAATCAATATTTTTACTAAGGATGGTTATTTTTTGAATTTGTTGACTTTTAAACATCTTTGTGTTATTTAAATTTACTAGTTATTCATATAAGTTAGTTATATAAATATTTTCAATTTCGCACTTGAATCATTTTTTTAAATGCCAAAATATAAAGATAAAATATTTAACAAGCTTTCAAAATCACATCAAGATCTTTTATATTGCATTTTTAAGAAAAATTAAACATTATAATGTTCTAAAATTTTGAATTTACTTAATTTAATAGTTATTTTTCATAATAACAAATTGATCACAACTAATGTTTATATCTTTAAACAAATTGAACCTGAATTTTAAAAATATCTTGCATCACTTAGTCTAAATTTTTAGATTTTTGCAAAATGTAGTATCTTACGAATAATTTGTTTTCTTCCATTTGAAGGCTCAAAATTTACAAGAATCTTAGAAAATCATAACGGCTTAAAAAAAAATGGGTCCTCCACCACTTCTTGCTTCAACAGATTTCGCGTTCATGTGTGAAGCTCCTTGATCATTTACACTTTGCTTTGGATTGCTCTTGCTTACATAAAAGATAAGATCAATTCTAGATTACATGTGCTGATAATAATGCAACCAATCACTCTTGTGGATTGAATGAATCCATTTAAGGTCCTAATCGTACTTTTTTTTTACAGATTAGTGTCCATGCTACATGATATGACACATCTAACCAAGTATAAACTACTTAGAGAGATTTGTGAAAAATGCAGAGCACTATTTTATATTGTTAAAATTGATAAAAAGAAGAAAAGAAAAAAAGAAATCCAATATTAGAATATTTATAAAATCAAACACGCTAATAGATATGCCAATTGAAACTAGCACTAAAATTTTGGATGCATACAAGTTTTGCAAAATATCTAAAACAAAGTTCAAAATACCTAAAATTTATTTGGATGAATCAAGCTTGGAAAGCACAAGTAGCACTTCAATGTACAAAACAAGAAAAAACTAAATCACTATTGTGGAAGCAACCATAAATTATTATTACTAACTATTTGGACTCCTAATAGGAAACTACATAAAATTGTGTATATATCACAATTACTTTGAAAAACCAATGACAAAGTTGAAGCCATAACTTAGTCATTCTTGTTGTTGTAAGTGTGAGAGGCAGGGAGCACTTGTAGACAACATTGCACACCTTCAACACAATCTTTAAGACTTGCAAAAAATAAAAATTGAATCAACATATGAAAAGGTGATGCTCTCAAGAAGAGGCCAAATAGATCCTTGGCTAGAAAGTGCATGTGTGCATGTGTGTGTGATTGTGTGTGTGTGTGTGTGTGTGTGTGTGTGTGTGTGTGTGTGTGTGTGTGTGTGTGTGTGTGTGTGTGTGTGTGTGTGAGAGAGAGAGAGAGAGAGAGAGAGAGAGAGAGAGAGAGAGAGAGAGAGAGAGAGAGAGAGAGAGAGAGAGAGAGAGAGAGAGATTTACATAAGTTGTTGCCTTTTGGTATTTCCTTATAGGCAAATTTTTATCAATATTCTAATTGGCAATTTGAAAGTACATATAAGTGAACACAAAATAATTCATGAAAGATTACAATGTCATGAAAAGATGATTAACTTATTTATTTTTCAAATTGAAGTATAAAATATTATATATTACTTTCATATCTCAAAAAATCTATTTTGGATCTATTTATCGTTGACTTTTAGGGCATATTTTAGAAGCAAACGACACACACAAACATTACCAACTTCGATAAGGATGCCAAAACAAAGTGGGCTATATTAGGACAAACATTGAACATCAAATTTAAACGTTTCTTAAGGAAATGATATTTTTCATGAATTTTAATGGTTTTAAAGGTCATTGAGAAGTTCTAGTTGTTAGGTTGATACATGACGTTGAAAATAACTATAACGACATTGATAGTCATTTAGAAAGACCATTCCCTTATATAAAGGATGAATAAAAAATGCACTTCCTTGATTGAGCATGACTTTAAAAAAAGTAATTTACGCAAACCAAAATTAGCATCCTTTTGAGAATATTTATATATATACTAGTTGCAAGTGCACGTCGTTGACGGGCAATAGCGGCTGATCTAGGTGACAGTCGATGATTTGAAAATTCAGTATGTCGTTTGGAATATCGTATGAAAAAAATTCGAGTTCGATCTAAAAATTGAGCTCACTCTAGAAATCAAGTTCGTTCAAAAATTCGAGGTCGTTCAAAAAATTCGAGTTCATCCAAAAATTCGAGTTCGTCCCAAAATTTGAGTCTAGAAAAATTTGAGCCTCAAAAAATTCGTGTTTGTCCAAAAAATCGGGTTCCTCCAAAACATCGAGTTCGTCCAAAAATTTGAGCCTAGAAAATTTTGAGTTCCTCCAAAAAATCCAGTTCGTCCAAAAAATCGAGTTCGTCCAAAAATTTGATCCTCAAAAATTTCAAGTTCGTCCAAAAATTCGAGTCTAGAGTATTTCGAGTTCTTCCAAAAAATCGGATTCCTCCAAAAATTTGAGTTCGTCCAAAAATTCGAGTCTAGAATATTTCGAATTCTTCCAAAAAATCGAGTTCGTCAGAAAAATCGAGTTCGTCCAAAAATTTGAGCCTCAAAAAATTCGAGTTTGTTAAAAAATTCGAGTCTAGAATATTTTGAGTTCCTCCAAAAATTCAAGTCCAGAAGAATTTGAGCCTAAAAAAATTCGAGTTCTTAGGAAAATTCAAGTTCATTGAATAATTTAAAATTCGAGTCTTTCAAAAGATTCGACCCTTCGAAAAATTTGAACCTTCGCAAAAATTCAAACTTTCGAAAAAATTTGAGCCCACGAAAAGAATTGAGCCTTTGAAAAATTACAGTAAAAAATTTGAGTCTAAAAAATATTCGAGCTTTGGAAAAATTTGAGCCATTGGAAAAATTCGAGCTTTGGAAAAAAGTCGAACCTTGAAAAAAATTTGAGCTTTCAGAAAAATTCGATCCTTGGAAGAAAATTCAAGTTTTTGGAAAAAAAAATTCAAGCCTTCAAAGAAAAAATTCGAGTCTTCGAAAAAAATTCGCACATTCGAAAAAAGTTTGCACATTCAAGAAAAAAATTCAAGTCTTTCAAAAAATTCGTGTCTTTTAAAAATTCGAGTATTTCAGAAATTCGAATCTTTGGAAATAATTCGAGTCTTTCAAAAATTCGAATCTTTGAAAAAATTCAAGTCTTTGGAAGAAATTCGAGTCTTCAGGAAAAATTTGCTCCTTTGGAAAAATTCGAGTCTTTGGAGAAATTCGAGTATTTGAACAATTTGAGTCTTTGAAAAATTTGAGTCTTTGGAAAAATTTCAAGTTGACAGTACAAAGGGTCGGATTTTACTTTGGGTCAGAAAATATACAAAGGTTCAAAATAAATCCGTCTCGATCCAATCCGATCCAAGGTTTAGGGTGGCGGCCAATCTTGCACATCTCGCATCTTGATCTATGATGATTTGGATGGTAGCCAATCTTGCATCTCAAATATCTAACATATCTCACACATCTCGGCCATAGTAGGGGTCAAAATTTAATCAGGTTCAACAATAGCACGAGGAGTTCGGACTTTTTGCGAATAAATAAAATGCATGTTTTGCGAGTTTTTGTTTGTCTATGTCAATGATTGTCAAGGCCAATGTTTGTGGCAAAAAATCCTCACCTTCCCAACAAATCCTAATATTTTCTCAGTATCAAAAAATTACTCAGTATATCGAAAAATATAAAATAAAATAAAAAAGAGGATGCACTCTTCTTATGCATAGACACTTCTTTCACAAGTCCCACCCCCTCAATTCAAAATGCTTCTTGGTTTCCAAGAGGAGGCTCGAACTTGAGACCAAAGAAACTTTGGATGTCAAGCTAACCAACTGAGCCAACCCCATTGGTTTCTCAATTCAAAATGATTAGATACTTCCTTCACCGATCCCACCCCCTCAATTTAGAATGATCGTTCCCACTCTTTGTATCGTGCTTTCCTTCACATTGGGCTTCAACGAGTCCCACCCTCCCTAAATTCCAAATAATCTTTTAAGCTCTCTCTCTCTCTCTCTCTCTCTCTCTCTCTCTCTCTCTCTCTCTCTCTCTCTCTCTCTCTCTCTCTCTCTCTCTCTCTCTCTCTCTCTCTCTCTCTCTCTCTCTCTCTCTCTCTCTCTCTCTCTCTCTCTCTCTCTCTCTCTCTCTCTCTCTCTCTCTCTCTCTCTCTCTCTCTCTCTCTCTCTCCACCATGTTTTTCTTCATTGTGCTTCAACATGCAACATGTTTTTGTTCACATTGTGCTTCAGAGCACCTGTATATCTATGAGAGCTCATTTTTATGAGAACCCATTTTTAGCAGGGATAGATGTCTATGAGGATCCAAGAGAGAGGGTTGCGCATGGTGGTGGCCAATCTTGCACATCTCGCATCTTGATCTATGATGATTTGGATGGTAGCCAATCTCGCATCTCAAATATCTAACATATCTCACACATCTCGGCCATAGTATTTTTATGAGAACTCATTTTCAGCAGGGATAGATGTCGATGAGGATCCAAGAGAGAGGGTTGCGCATGGTGGTGGCCAATCTTGCACATCTCGCATCTTGATCTATGATGATTTGGATGGTAGCCAATCTCGCATCTCAAATATCTAACATATCTCACACATCTCGGCCATAGTATTTTTATGAGAACTCATTTTCAGCAGGGATAGATGTCGATGAGGATCCAAGAGAGAGGGTTGCGCATGGTGGTGGCCAATCTTGCACATCTCGCATCTTGATCTATGATGATTTGGATGGTAGCCAATCTCGCATCTCAAATATCTAACATATCTCACACATCTCGGCCATAGTATTTTTATAAGAACTCATTTTCAGCAGGGATAGATGTCTATGAGGATCCAAGAGAGAGGGTTGCGCATGGTGGGGAGGTCTTTTGAGAGTACCAACCATTATCAGCAAAGTGAGAGGCAGGCATGCGAACTACTAAGGGCGACATCCATTTTCAACAAAGGCAGAGCTAGGCCTGCAAACTACTGTTGTAGTTAATAGATGAGAGATGTAACAATCGTCAAGCCATCCATCTGACTTCCTAAAAAAGGATCTGTTCATTACATGCTCTTCAGTTTACACCTTGATGATGCCTCTCTTCAGGACATGTCTTGCAATGCTTCTCTACAAGTGAACGAGCCCCAGAGTCTGAATATCTAGATTACCTATCTGTGTATGTCGCTGTTGGCAGTTTGAAGATGACTTTATGTAAAACACTGCCAAATTGACTTGGTTGAAGAACTACATGAGCAGAAGGCCATTTTTAGTATCGATTCAACGTCATAGTTCTGAGAGAAAAATGTTAATGCTTTCTTGCTTTGTTTTCTCTTGCACAAAAAACCTTAGCATAGCGGTTGATAAATGCAGAACGTACCAAAATTTGATTTTTCCAAAATTTGATGCTACAGTCACTACGATAATGCTCCCTACTGTTGCCATAATGTCTGTCATCATCCCATTGAATTGAACTAAACAATGCTTGAAATTTTTCATTTAAACATAGCATAAGAAAGCCCTCAAATGTCACAACTCTATATTGAAGCAATTAGCCAACACTACATGACTGCTTGAGCTGACTGCCAGAGCCTCTGTAAGCCTTGTTGTTAACACACTGCAGCAAATCCATGCTCACACTTCATATAGGGCTTAAAGGGCTGGGTGTTTAGGCCTACATCTTCTCACTTTGGCACACAACTCAAAGAGGCCCATAGTGTGAATAAGAATGATGATTTCAAACGGATTAAGAATGCATTAACTATTCCAGATTATTATGACTTCTTTCCCTGCTTCCACATGATTTACAAGCTTAAATAGAAGTAGGAAAGCTAACATAACAATTTCTTTCACCTTTAACTTCTAGACGAATCTGACTTTAGAAGTCTTTGACAAAGAGCGTCCAGAACAAAACAACAGGGTCTGCAACAAACCTCAACTGTAGGTTCAACTACAGAAGACTCAACCAGCTTGCTAAAAACCAAAGCAGTCCATCTGAATCCTAAGAGGTTTGAAAGAGATTTTATGGTTGTATCTAAATTTTATTTTGACCAGTTCAGTAGAAATTGTTCTATGCAGAATGTGAAATGCCAATTCTTTCTATCTTTGTGTTCAAAGTTTTTAAACCAGTTACCACTAGCTTTTTGCTAAAGCTCTTATTTGAACAAGCTTAAGTGAGAACCCTTCAAGTGGATAATTGTTTGTGTTTACATAGAACTCATGTGATGAGAATTAGAGTGACAGACATAAGAGAAGAATGTAGCAGCGAAGAAGAAAATACAAAATGAGTGAAGAATCACCACATGATCTGAAAATTGGTGCATTTGGGTGTGGGTTTTCTTGATTATGTGTTTGTTTTGGAGTGCATGAGCATTGAATGTGTGGATCGTAAGAACAAAGATGTAAATTACAATGTTCTAGTTTGTGACCTGCACCTACTCTAGGGTTCTGATGATTTGAGTAGGTAGTAGGATCATTTGTCTACGCTATGCATGATGAATTGATGGTCTAAGACGTTGTTGTTGGACTTGATAGGGTTGAAGATGTCTTGTAGATTTTCCCGACCTAGTGTATGTATGCATGGGTGAGAGGAGGAGGATCCATGGGGCCCGCACATGCATACTCTTTTCCCATACATGCATCCTCTTTAGTTAGAAAAAGCTCATGCATGGGTGAGAGGAGGAGGATGCATGGGTGCACCCATACACATGCGCAAAAGTGTATATAAATTTAAATATATATATAGATACTAGTAAAGAGTGTCCATCGTTGACGGGCAGTGGACGGCCGATGGTCGTTGACGGGTGGTCAATGGTTGTTGATGGGTGGCTGATGGTTGCTGATGGTCGTTGACCGGTGGCCGATGTATGTGTGTGTGTGATTTATGTGGATAAAGTTAGATACCAGTGATGAAAAAAGAGATTGAAGTCTCTCGGAGACACTAATCTCAATGATTCAAGATGCCCAGTTCTTGGTGAGCCCTAAAATAGTGTGCAATTGAAAAATAAACACCATCCATTTGACCTTCCATCATATGAATGCAATTTACATCTCTCAAAGATGACAATACTTGAGGTGATGTAACAGTTCGACCAAGGTTACCAAAGACAAAAAACTTGTCTTTCAAATGAGAAATAGGCTTGAATCAAAACCAAAAGATCGCATGTGTTAGGATTTCAAAGGTAGATTGTCACATCCATAAAGGTACTACAGGAGCAAGAAGAAATGATGAGACATATTGATCAAGCAAACTTGTACATCAAGAGAATAAAAAACTACAGAGTTGGGAAGAAAGAAAAAGGAAGAACCCTAGAGGTAAGAACAAAGGAAAACTTCGTGTCAAACTTTTATTTCAATTTAAATAAATAAAAAAATGTCTAGTTTTAGATATTCAACTTCTACTATTTCCCACAGTCGTTGCAAGGATGGGATTAGCAAATATGTTCTTTAATAGAGCATGGATGCTAGACAGAGAAAAAAACTTTGGGTAAAACTTTCTGTTCATGATCTATGGGTAAAATTTTGGTAATTCAAAATAAATACGAAAGCCATATAATAAATCTTAGTGCGGTTCTGCTCATCGATGATGTTTTTTTAGGTGGATTGATAGGAGAAGGGGAGAACATATGGGGTGAAATGCAGGTGTGCTCCCTAATGGTTAAAAGCAAGTTGTTCGGGCAAGAGGCCGATGGTTTAAGTGCTCGGGGGAGATGGGTGGGTGGGTCTTGCCATGTGACAAAAAAGGGCGAGGGAGTGTTAAAAAAAGATATGCTCCTGCCCTTAAAAGCCTTAGGTTTTTTTTTTTTTTGGGGGGGGGGGGGGTGGCGGGCGAGAATATCTTTCTTGATGGGGACTTCCTTTTGTCTCCTTTTTAAAAAAGAAAACTTAATTTATGGGGAGCCAAAAAGCCCCTTCACTTTTTTTGTTTTATGGAGAGTGGGAGTTCACATTTTTAAGTGGATTTACATTCATATTTTTATGAGAGGTTTACATTTAAGAAAATGTGTGTGTGTGTGTGTGTGTGTGTGTGTGTGTGTGTGTGCATTGGGGGGGGGGTAAATATTGATATATTTACTTTTAATGGAATGGAGGCACCCCCTTGTTTATATATCTACACACACACATTTTAACCACCTTCATTTTTTTTAGGGGCATGGAGGGACCTCCCTCCCTCTAAGGGTGGTTGGTCGACTTGTGGGGAGAGAGAGAGAGAGAGAGAGAGAGAGAGAGAGAGAGAGAGAGAGAGAGAGAGAGAGAGAGAGAGAGAGAAGTGGGGCCCGTGGGAAAGAGAGAAGGAGAAAAAGGGACTCTAGACTCTATACTTCATACAATATATCTCATCCACAAAAGGTTTTTTATATGGAGATGTGTGTGTGTGCGTGCGCACGCGCGTGCATGTGCGCGCACACACACACGCATTCGTTGTGTCGGGGATCACACACACACAACGAACACGTGCACACGCACACACACACATCGGCATGCGCACGCGCACACACACACACACACACACACACACACACACGTGTGCGTGTGTGCGTGCGTGAATGCACGTGTGCTCCAAATCTCCCCTTCTCCCCCTATTTTCTTTTTTTATTGTCTCTTTTACTCCCCTCACCCCATCCCCCTAATTTTTATTTAATTGTGCATTTTTTGGCCCATGGATAAAAGTTGTGGGTAACGATTTAGGAGTTAAAGCTAGTGAGTATGGGCTTGTGGTTAAACATTCCTGAAAATGGCGGGTCAAGATAGAAATTTGAAGGATTGAAAAAAAAAAAAAAACCGGTTTAAGGTAGTCAAGAAAATTTTTATGTTCATGATTTATGGGTAAAACTTTGATAATTCAAAATAAATAAGAAAGCCAAGTAATAAAGATTATTGGCTAATGTTTAAAGCACATTGAAGTGTGTGAAAAAAAAATAAAACCTTAACTTCAAACTTTAAGTATTTAATACATTTGTGAAATTTGACGTTTAAAATTTTAGGACATCATTCTCTATGATAAATTGATTTACTGAAGGTTCAAGTGTTTCTCCAATAGTAAGGAAATCCTTTTGTTCTAGACTTTCATTTTCTAACATTCATATCAAAATTATGGAGGGGATGTTTTGATATGAAAATGGTTTTGCATTGTTTAAATTCGTCTATTATAAACAACAAGTAGGCGATGTTAGAGAATCTTTTCTTTGTAAAGCCTTTGTTTTTCCAAAATCAGTCTTTGTTTCAAAGCATGCAAAATTTTGGTATTTGATCTACAATTATACATGCAAACAACAAGCAACATCAAATGAAATTTTAACCTATCATGATAATCTTGTCTCATGTTTTTCTAATGTAATGAATGAGTGACAAAAAATTTAAATTATTGGAAGGATGTTGAGCACAAGATTCAAAAGTGCACAACATGTGAAACCTATAGTGTAAAGATCACCAAGTGTAAATCCTTAAGATCATGTTGCATGCACCGAAACGAGCATTCACGTGGAGCAAAACCACCCAACCAAGTAGAAACTAAAATTCAAACCCCAAGCAAGTTCAACTTCGAGCCACGATGACTAAATATAGGAGAGGAGAGATTTGTGGCAACTAAAAACCAGGATTTGAAAGTGGAGGAGCACGAGTTCTTGTAGGAATATATAGACCCCTGGAGCCTAGGAAATTTATTTCAAGACCTTTATGATCATCCAATTGCTTTTGATCTCCTCAACAAGCATAAAAAACTATCAATTAGCATGCGCTACTCCACATGTCATAATTGGAGTGTTGGTCATTTACAATGCCACGCAATGCCCAACGCACAAAGTATGTAAATAACCAATGAGGGCTCGCACAACACAATTGATGTGCTTAAATAAAAGTTAGACACCGCGTAATGGTGCACTTGTACTCTTCAATGCGCCAATAGCTGCAAATATGCCATGAAGCGTCAGAAAGAATAAGTGGATAATTTTGATTAAGTGTGCCTTGCACCATTATTTGAGGTTACTCATTACCACAAATGAGAAAGTCCTTGATGCTCAAAAATATTTGAAGAAAGAAAGGATTAATTGATTTTCAATAATTGTCTCTTTGGACAATTTACACTAAATGGGACAACAATCATACTGAATATTATGAGGATCGTAAGGAATGTATAAGAGCTCGTGAGAACCACCCTACACATCGGTCATGGCTTGTTTATAAGGGCAATGATTTGGCTGGATTCGTAGGCAGAACTTTAACCAATGTATAACTACTTTATGGTTGGCTAGATTATTGGCCTCTCATGAAAGACATTTTTTCTTTACATATTCTCAGAAAAGGAAGTTCTACACAATCGGCCGATTATCTTGATGACATTCAAAATGATACATTGTTCAGACAACATTTGAAGTTGATGGGATGAAGGCAAGCGGGAATGTACGCTGAAATTACCATTAATGACAAGTGTGATAGCAAGGATTGGCCTAAGTTTTGCAATATCAAATGCGAGTCTATGTACAAGTTGACATAGATGCTACTGTAAACATTGGAGGAACCCAAAATATTCAGATGCAAATTTCAGCAAATTTCTTGCACGATCTTATTATAGTGACTCGTCCACATTAGGAGGCCATGATAAAGTTGAGGGTGAGGACATGTGAGAGCACGACAGAATCGATTTACTCTATTTTATTTATATTTTAGTTTACCTTGTTGAAAGAGCTATTATGTAAGTTAAGCTCTCAAAACTTTTATAAGTATGTTTCAAGTCAAGATAAATCGATCCAAGGTTTCTATCTCTGACCCATTTTAGCAGTTACAATGATTACAGTAGTTATACGACGTAGATAACAGTCGTGAGGCTATAAAGAGCCGATGTACTTGCATGTTTATTTGAAATGAAGCGGAGTAAAGACATTGAGTTGGTCTATTCTCAATCTACAGTTGTGAGTGTTTTACTCTCGTTATGCTTCTCATTTCCAAGGTTGTACTTATGAAGTTGTGTTCATATGGTAGAATATCTACATTCTTATTTAAGTGATCATTGTTATTCAATGCAATGGATGTGTGATTTAGTACATAGAAATGCCAAGTCTAAATCAAGCTGAAGCAAGTAAAGGATTCGCTTATATCAAGTACAATTGTATGTCTATTTGTGTACGCTAGTAGAATGACAAAGGATGTTCAATTCTCCGAGGATGTACACTAGTAGAATGACAAAGGATGTTCGATTCTGCGAGTCATTTGCTTAATTGCTTAACTGCTATGTCAAATTCAAATAGCATATGACATGGAAACCATATGAAGTACAAAAACGTTTGTGTAATTGATTGAAATATCTATTCTAGCCAATTCTGATAATGCACAACTTGTGTATGAGAGAGGCATTTGCATTGGAAAAATCATACAAAACAACATTACTTGTGAAACATATAAACTTAATAAAAGATAGTATTGGTTGTTGCCTATCGTTTTTGTTCAAGAAACTATCGTTTATTTGATGAAATGACACATGTGATGAGGAATGTACTTTACAATGCTAACGAAGTTATAACAATATGTATGTGGGTCACTTGATCATGTAAGTGTATGTGTACCAATATTCACATTTATGATTTGCATGAGATTCACTAGATGGCGAGGAGGCCGAATGTCAATGTTTGAACTTTCATGCTTGGTTTCTAAATAAAAAAGTTTTTTTTAAATATATCACCTAAAAGAAAAATTGTTTCGGATGGATACTCGAATGGCTTAGATACTTTATGAAAATCGTATTGTCGCTTCAAGGTCTTTTCAAGGTTGTTAGGGCCAACAAGTTGATGTTTTATGATGTTTGAGTGCGTGTGATTTTTTGTTGCACTAATGACATACCACCGTAGATCCTCTTGAAACACATGGGCGGCTTTTATACTCAATGAGGATGAAACACACCTCCTGAGTTAGGATAAATAAATTGTTCTGTCACTGCATCATCTAGAGCACTATGCCCAGGCCACTCATTGAAACAAACGGATCTTGGGAGGTGAGCACCCGGACACCTAGCAACCAAGGTGCATCGGTCCCCTAAGCACGGTGAGGAAAATAGCCGAATATGCAATAACCATTGAATTCAAGTCTTATGTGCTGAAAATATCTTATGTTACGGATTGACACGTCTTATTGGGAAACGTGAGTATTATATCACCTATGGGGGTAGCATAGCACTGGCCTTAGATTCATATCTAACGAATTGAAGCGAATACCATATATCAGACCTGCTACTCTGACCAGTGAACCCCATAATTCGAACCTAGTGACATTAGAAGATACCACCTATGAGACAAATTCACTTATGCATCTTTCGACCTAATGGTTGACAAGAACCTAGGCAGTATTATGGACATACCCTTGATATAAAGGCCGAAAGGCATTACATTGGCCCTAACACGATATTTTTGACATAGGAAGAGCACAAGTTATGACTCAACCCCCTAGTGTGAAAGTACAGCTGCCATCCTCTTCGTGTTGACGTTGTCTTCGATATTGGTCCCGCTACTTCTAGGAAGCTTAGATCTATTCTCATTCACATGGTCCTTTGGCTTTTCGCCCCTATGATACTCTCTTTTAGGATGTTTAAAGGGTGCTCCTAAAATTTATGATTCAACATCCATAGTCTCAGAAGAAAGCTTTTCAAGTGAACGAGTCATCGATCTTAAATCCACTCTATCTAGAAGAGAATTGCCCAACATAACAAAGAAGATATACTATTGAGAACCAAGAGTGTTAAGAGAAGCGGAACATCAAACACTATCTTGGCCATAAAAAGAGAGGACGAGTGTCTGTTTCATGTCGATACGAATTTGATTTTTCAATCGATTCTAGTAGTATCCCTAGTACCTCACCAACTTAATAGACCTTCAAAATACAACTGAAAGAAGCCTTTGGATTCAATTGATTTGAACCGAACAACTATGTATAACACGGGGTAGGATTCCTCTACAACGTGTCTTTGCTAATGAGAATATTCTTCAAGTTCACTTTGAAGATGTTAACAATTACTTTAATGTAAGAGGAATATTTAAGTTCTAATAACATTGTAGCAACATCTTGACCATACGACAAGTCGATTAAAGACACAGAGGGACCTCTTTCGACCATATATTCCTCACATATCAAAGAGGCTAGCTAGGTACTGGCACACATGTATAGAAACCAAACTCCCAAAGTATGTTGCAAGATTGACACCAATTTCATCATTATACGCTTTGAACTGATATCCAAAGTTATCATATCTCATCTGACTAGCATGAATCCAATATTAATTACCGAGGCTAAGATACTGAGGCACATTTTGTCAATCCAAGAAGATTCTGCCCTGTGTTACGAATTGTAATTTAGGGATTAGTAGGCATAATAGCGTTAGATACAACTATAGAGTGCATCACTACGGGCGATCTCGCATTAGAAGTCAACACCGAAGAATCCTCGGATTTGAGCCACATTATTACTATGATTAAACCAACATTGGTTCCCGTTAGCAATCCACATCATCCGCTTGAATGACATTCCTCGAGCTGCTCTAGGATTCATATGACGGATTTAGGGTATCAGTTCCTACCCTTGCCTGGCTACTGGTATGCCAACTGATCCGAAGAAGGATCCCCCGTTATCACTTTTATACCCATGAGTTCCAGCATAACTTACACCCCGAAGATGTCTTGTTTAGAATACGACATTGTAGAGATTATAGCTACCTTGAGGTGTATGAATTTAGGACTGACGGGTCTTGGCACCAACCGATGCTACATCCACTCGATACACTGAAGTGACACAATCGTTCCCTAGGATCCCCAACTTTGACTCATCATAATGGTCACTTAGAACGGCCAACAACACGTATTTAAATCCAAAGAACGAGCACAGGCGAAGAATCAAAAGAGCTTTATTTCAACATCTTGAAGTAGTCGTAGAAAATTTTGAGCGATAGCCTTACCGAAGATCCTGTTAACAGTCCCAACATAGAAGTGAGAACCATCTAGATGTCCAAGTTGGATCTAAATCGGATCTCTCGTGACTCTCAGTCAAAAACCCTTTTGAGTCTTCTGAAGGAAATGACCTTGATAGGACTAAACGATTTTTGCTCTAGAGTTCCTCAAGATTCACTTAGATCCTGCCTATCATGATCCAACGAATTCTTATACGGCTACACCTCTCAAATATTGTCCAGTTTCACATGTTGAAGGATGGATGCCAATACAATTCATTACACTCGATACACAATATGAGAATGTTTGTACATGAGATCTAACAGTGGAGGTAGTTAGAGAAGTACACTAGTTCCATATTTGCATCTACTTTCGCATAGACCCCTTTCGGACTAACATCATGAATGTACAGCACCTAGCATCGAAACTTAGAATGTAAAGAACCAAACCCAACGCTAAGCTGTTCAGCCATCTATCTCCTAGCGGTCATACCTCTGAGAGCCTGTAAAACTCTCATTGATCGGGGAGTACGGGGTGATTAGGACGGCCCATTGAATTGGAAGCGACATTGGCTAAAAGCATGGTTTGGTGGTACAACATGGATTGTCAAGGACACTACCTTTTTTTTTTATAGAAATGCACTCAAAAAAATGATTATTGTTTAACATTTTTTGGGTAGAATTGCACTCAAAAAAATGTTTATTGTTTGACATTCTAAACTGGGTCCACTAGAGATGAAGAGACTATGACTGTTTGTAACAGATTTGCAGGTGTGTATTTCTAATAATTGCTTAATAATGACTTCCGTTGTGGCCAGCTTCACCATCTCGCTCTAGCTCTAGCTCTGTTTCTCTCGCAATCTACCTCTCTCTCTCTCTCTCTCTCTCTCTCTCTCTCTCTCTCTCTCTCATCGCGTTCGAAATATCTCCCCAAAGCTCTCTCTCTTATCGCCTTCGCAAGATCTCTCAGTATTGGTCTGATAAATCTCTATCTTGCTGATTGTGCTCTTTCTGATCTCGTTGTGGCTGATCCAGGTCTTTCTTGCTGATAGTGATCTGTTTGATCGAGCTCTCAATTTGATCGATTAGTCTATGCAAGAATAGCAGACGATTCCAGCATGGATAGTCTTCAAGGCAATAATATATATTTCACATATTCAATTCCGGATATTCCAACAATTTTTCCTACAATGCATGAGACATACGCAAGTGATCCCAACATGGAACCTCGTCACTGCGCCGACAAAACTGCAATGAGGGACTATTGGGCTGGTAAGAAACGGGAACAGAGAACGAAAGAATTTTTTTTGAGGAGGCTTAGAAATCAACTTTCAGTAGATGACGTCAAAACAAGAAAACGAATTTGTTTAGCTACGGCAAAATATTGGCGAAGACATACACAACAATTTTCAATAGATGTTCAGAGGGAGATATTCCATGAACTACTTCTGCAACCAACTTTTCGGGAGCTACAAATATCATCTAATACTGTTGAAAGCAATCTTGTTTCTAACATTCGTCAAACCATTTGACCAAAAGTTATGAATCTTCAAGATTATATCCCAAAAATGATTCAAGCAATCACTTACACTTTCTCAAAGCCATTGTCAAAACATGTCCCACTACATCGGTATATCTCATTCAATTCTACAAAAGTACGTGAAATAAGTGTAACTTGAAAAGGTTCATTTGCTACACATTCAAGACGTGATAGGGCACCCAAACGACCACCGATCCAAATTAAACTGATTGGGCCACAATCATTACCCACCATAAATAATAGAATAAAAGAGTGATGAAGGTTGCTGCCACTTAACACAAGTCAATGATCCATCAGACAGTAACTATACATTTGCCAAAACAATAGCAAATCTTCATCCAAACATTTGCTAGATGTCTGCAAAGAAGCACTGGCACATTAGCTTCACCACCCTCCCGCGCCCCTCAATAGTCTATCATTGTCTTGAGTGTTTCCATTCAGAGTTTTGCATTTTTGGCGCACACTCAAGCCATTCCATTGATTCGTGAATAATCTTTGTATAGTTATTCGCTATTCCCCCATGGCATGTCATTCATTCCAGGAGTTCAGCAAGTCGGATACTTGCTAGGCAAAATTTGTGGGACCCAACACCATACACTCACTCGGCTCCACACTCCGAGCTCCATGGCAAATTCAGCTCGTGGAGCGTGATGGAATATTGCAAATTCGCTTATGTCTGTTAGGCAAGCTACTGACTGATGATTCTAGATAATGCAAAAAGTTTATTCACAAACGAAAATCGACACTTGCTGGCAAAATATAAAACTATTTTCCAGAGAGTCATGACAATATCCAATCACATATGCATCTCTTACTAGTTAGTTTATCCAGCATTCAACCATATAAATTATCAGAAAGATGAGTAACCATGCATACCCAATCAATTTGTACTTGTCGCATATGATGCAAACCAGAAGCATGCAATGACTACCCAATAGCACTTAATGGAATGTATAGCTCACCCAAAATGTGTCAGCTATCTAAATAAATGCTTGTTCGCACAACTAAGGCTTTAATAACTATGTAGACAGAGAACCATTGCAGAAAACAATGAGGATATAATTATGTCAACCTGAACAGGTCTTTACATTCTATTCCTATCATCTCAAGAGAGCATGTCAAAGACCAACAACTTCCATGCACGTGCACACGTTACCCAAACATCGAAGGAATCCTGTATGTAAATAGCACCTAGATAAATGCTACCCATTCGTTGATTATTCTGTTTTGCTTTGATGAGTACATCCCACACTAGAAACATGGTATGGCACTCTATACATTATGTAAAATGAGAATCTCTCAAATTATACAGAGTCCATGATTCTAACAACCTATGCCAGATCAGCTTTAAAGAAGCTTTGAGTTTTAGCCGAATTATACAGAAAAATCAGGAAAAGACCTTGTGTAACATGTTTGAAAACATTGCGCACAAAAGCTTTTAGAACTTAAATGCACCCTTTCCACGTTGTGCAATGTTCTTCTGGAATGGAGCAAGAGAAAAAGAAACAAAGATAATGTACACAGGAGGGACAAATTTGCCATATAGAAAGCAATACACAAGGATGCACACATATTCATACCATTTTAAAAAATTTATTCATTGCAATTATTTGTGCTTTGGTCTGAGCTCTCATGTAAAGATATCAGTAATATGCCAGAACAAGAACAAAATCTGAGCCGATTGAAAAGTGTGGCAGGAGATAATGATGCAAGCCTAAGAAAAAATGAGTTCAAATCATCTGGCATGCTGGAAGCGCGGCCAGCTTTAGGCCGTCGGATTCATCCGCACCACTGATGGCTTTTAAACTCTACATCTCATTGAATAGGATAAATAGAGAGACCAATGCAACTCTGGGTTAAGAATTGGGGCCTAATCAAGGAACATGCCTGATGCAGCAAATGTTGAGGATAAAGGGGTTGCATCTCCTGATCCAGAATCAGAAGGAGTGGAAAGAAATCTATGACCTAATTCTGCTCCTACAGAGCTATCCTCTTCTAATGAATGTTCAATCTCAGCATTGTTAGCACCATACCCTTCTTTTTTCCGCCTATAAAAAAGGACGTATGCTGCTGTTGTTTTGATCTCTTCTTCACTTACTCCAGATACATTACTGTCATCGAACCTGTACCACTTGTTGTCATCAAGTAGCTGCAAAAGTATCACCAAGTAAACAAGAAATCAAGAAAATCATCAAAAAATCAAGAAACTAGACAAAACTGCAAAATCTTCACCAGATTAGACAATGTAAGATAGAAATCTTCATCATTATTGATCATTCAATACATTGTGCCTGAATCTAGAGCATGATCAAGCTCTCATGTGATTTTAGGCACATGAACCACCAATTACATCAAGAAAACTCTCAAAGAGAAGCTTCAAAAACATACAGAATTCAAAAATGACAAATGTAGAATAGCCTCCAAATCACCACGACCTACTCTATCTGTGCCTCCAATTTGAATTTGGGTCCTTATTAGATTTATTTGGGCCTTACAACCAATAGTACAATTTCCGCCTTAGCAAATATAGTGTGGTTGATTAGGCCTCTTTATAAATTAACCTACTAAGCTAATCCTATTCTAATTTAGCACCATGGCTACATTTAACAAACCTTGTTGTTGTGCACATGGGCTGATTACATGCAAGACATGACAAGATGGTGGTCCAATTCCTACATAAATGTCATCACAGCCTCAATGCGGGACACTGAGGCACACAAAGGATGCTTAATCTAGTAAAGAGGAACTTTTACTGGTCAAAACTTGAAGGCATATGTTCTCAAATGCAGGCAAAGCCACGTAACGTAAATAAAGCTGAAAGACTTAAGGCAATTGGTCTGTTAATTCCATTGGAATTCCTGAAACAAAGTGGGAAAGTATTCCCATGGATTTTGTACTTGGATTTCCTCGGACAAGGAAGCAAGATGATGCCATATGGGTAATTAGTTCACAAATTAACCAATATGGCGCAATTCATTCCAACCAAGATGATTGTCAGAGCTTTAAAACTTGCTCAGCTTTGCGTGGAAAAGTTGTTCAGGTTATATGGTTTGCTACATGACATTACTGATCGGGATTCAAAGTTCATTGGCAAATTCTAGCAAGCGGGCTTCGAAAAATTGGAGATCACATTGAGTCTAGGGTCATTAGATCATCCGGAATCAGATGATCAAACTGAATAGACAAACTAGTCTATGGAAGATATGCTTCATGCATATGTTTCCAAGAAACAGTCAAATTGGGAAAACTACCTCCCATTGTTTGAGTCTGCATAACAACGCAAAGCACTCAGCAACAGGTTATCGTCCATTCATGTTGATGTATGGTTTTCAGCCTCGTCACCTATTTCCATTGGCCTTAAAGGTCTCAAGGTAAACGCAGGAAATGTTGCTTGTTGCTCGAGATAACTTCAGATAACATAAAAACGACTCAACATAGAGCCCACTGCTATGCTAATTCAAAGCAGCAACCTCGAGTCTTTGCGGCAGGAGATTGGGCTGAATCAAGAGTTAGACATAAGGAGATGTTGCATGCTCAGTGAGACTAAATAATTGATATGTTCATCTTAAGAGGAAAAGAGTTGAATCTAAAAAAAGTTGATAAGGAACACAAAAACAGCTGGCCAATCACCTTACAATTGATATTGTAGAATTAAAAACTGACCTGTGATTCAAAGCGGTTCATTTCACAATTTTTTTACCACCCCAACGTTCTTGTGTTCGTTGCAAGAGACTAATGCGGCAGCCCCTTTGTAGGAGGCCTGTACATTGGCATATTGTTCATTGAAGATTTCTTAGTTGAAGATAGTTAAACAATCGTCAAAATATGGTCTACTACTGTTTGTGATGCTCTCTGTGTAGATATTTCTTAACTAGCGACGGCGAGCAGTGGACCTAGTGGAGAATCAATATGTGGTGCTTGTTGCTAATAATGAATGTTAAGGTGCTGATAACAGGACACCCTCACTACATGTGAGGCGGATGATCTCAACCTCATGGTGGAGAAGATAAAGAGGCCATCATGGGTAGATCCATTTGTGGACATGGAAGTCCAACATTAGGAACAGTAATTAGATGGACAAGGAGAAGAGATCAGATTACCAACTGCTGGCAGGCACTTTGGTTAAATACAAGAACAAGGTCAAGGTCAAGCAACAATTTATACAGTAATCATAGTAGGCTATTTGTCAAATGTCATACATGTCCCTGATGCATGGTTCAAGAAGCTTAACAGCCTCACCCAACCTATACAAAGTAGATGCATAGTAAGATACATTACGAAGAAGTAACAAGTTTGTAGAGATGCTACATTAACAACAATATGTTGTTATGCACCTATGATCTATTATATAATCACACCAAGCTCTGAGTACCTTATATCTAAAACTTTAAAATAAGGTAACAAGATTATTGTTTTTAACAAGGCCTTTTAGCAACACCTTTCAACTTTATAAAGTGTACCTACCAAGGTGAATGTCAGCATTTCAGAAACACTAAAAAAAAAATCAACGATACATTTAAAAGAATTGAAAATTGACATTCATGTCACAGATTTAGTAAGTACCTTGGCATATGCGGTATAATGGCCTCCTCCCATACTACCATAGTGGTTTGAAACAGCATACAGCTCATAAAGGTGGAATTCCGGACCAGTTGTACGAGCAACATATTTTGTGAGGTCTAAATCATGAATGGGAAAATTTACAAAAGTTTGCAATTTGTTCTTCGCAAAGCGACTATAAGAAAATCTCTTAAGATGCACAACAAGGATCTCTGGTAGCCGCCAGAGGTCTAGCTTTTTACTTGCCTGCCTATGTTCTTTACACCGAGGACAGTACCTGTCAAAAGAAAACATATAAATTGAAAAATGTGAACTCTTCAATTCAAACCCTTGGAAAAAACTAAAAAGTTCAACTTTGAGAGCAATATGTGCACATTTCTTCTCAAGCTCAATAAAGACTGAACAAGGAAAGATTAAATACCACATGTCTTCTGGTCCCAATGGCTCCTCTTTCAAGAAAGCCTCCAAGCAAGTATAGAGTGAAATAATCTCTTGTCTCGCTTTCTTTGATGTCAAAGGTAGATCAGCCTCGCATACTTCAGGAACTGAATCTAGTGCATGCATGTCATATTGCTGCTCCATTGCTCCTTCTGACCATTCTAAAGCTACATACCTAAATTTCACATTGTTTCGAGTCGGACTGAATACAGATGGCATCTGATTGTCCAACACTATTAAATCCTTCAAAGTACCCTTTTCATCGGTGTTCCACAAGCGCAATGATGGGTTTTGACCTGGGATAATTTTATAGGGGTACCCCACATCTCTATCATTGCCATTATTTGCTACTTTTTCACATTTGTCAGATATCATACGTGAATTTGTGGTTGAAGTTTCACCCTCTAACATCTCTACATCTCCACGTTGCTCTCCGTCCCCATTGTCGCTACTCTGTGCTTGCACTTCACAAGCATCTGCTTGCTCTAAAATCAGTGGCTTTAGCAGTTTCTTCACAACAGTCTGCAGCTCCAATCCATTTGATGCTGTCTCTTCTGACAAGCACGCAATAAAGGGTGCTCCGAACAATGTTCGATGCAAGGTATGATCCAGGCCATAAGGAACCCTGTGCGCAGTCATAAAATCACAAATGAAGACCTTCAATAGAAAACTCTCCACTTATGTAGTGATTACAAGATATATGAGAAGAGGATAGGGACAAAAGTTATTACCGAGAACAAAGTCGTAAGATACTTCCAAAATTCAAATTGTACATGAACAAAAACAAAAACTCAACCCTTTCAGATACGATTTTAGTCAGACTGTGGAAAGCTATCTTTCACATTGACCAAAACCATGAGATTGTTACCAAAACTAAAAAACATAAGAGCAAAAAATAAGGAGACAAACATTCTGATATATGTGTGGCAAAACCTACCTCACACATATGATTATGGATTGTCTCAATAAATGTGTTGAATTTGATTGGAGAACATATTTTGAATCAATAAAAAAATAAATAGAGGTATCAATCCCAGATCTACAACGATGCTCAGAGAGAGCATTTAGGATGTGCAGATATAGAACTTTGCCAAGCTAGGAGGACATTCAAAACATTAATTACTTGATGGATAATAGAATTTAATTAAGTCATATTTTTGTTATGAATCCGATTTCAAAAATATTCCTGCAATCCATTTTCAGAGAGATGTTTTTTAGAATGATTCTTATAGTGTGTTGAAGGCTTGAGGCATGAGCAAGACAACAAGAGACATTTAGAAAGAGGTGCAAGTTAATAACTTAGCTTATGTTTCCAAGAACCACAATTCAAAGGGAGCAAACAATATAAGTATAAAAGGAGGTGATAGGAGGGTATGAGAGAGGCGTGGGATAGGTGAGAAGCGTGATTGGGAGAAAGGGTGTTTTGGCATTGTGAGTGAGAGTGAGGAGAGCTAGAAAATAGGTCATAGGAGGATTATCAGTTTTAATATTTTATCATGATTTGAATTTTAAGTATTGTGTTAGAAGTTTTATCCTTTATTGTCCGATCATGATTCATGAAGTTGGACTTTGGCATTCTTCTGAGAGAGAGAGAGAGAGAGAGAGAGAGAGAGAGAGAGAGAGAGAGAGAGAGAGAGAGAGAGCGGGGGGGGGGAAGCGAAGTGTCTCAAGAAGAGTAATATAGATAATACCCCCACCCCCTACTAGTCTAAGGGGGTCATATGTAGGTGCTCAAATACATCACATAGAAATTTCTTACGCAGGAAATTTTTGAAAAAATGAGCTCAATTAACTGAAACTATCTGTTGACTCTAGAGTCTATACAATGATGACATCATTATAACACTTTACTATTCACATAATTTAAGTTAACACGCTTTTACAAAAAATTGCCATGGCAACTTGAATTTCATATGCTCGGTAGGACCGTGCTTCAATAGCTTAGTATACCTACCACCATAGCATTGGGGAAACCCGTTTCCCGGCCCTTTTTGGCTGGAAAACGCGTTTCCCAGCATATCTCGTTTCCCCGCCCCTGGGAAACGTTCGTTTCCCATAACACCTTTTGTTGGGAAACGGTTTTCTTTTTTAACCCTTAAAAAATGACCCAGAATGCTGCAAGAAAGTATTTCTGCCTGAAAATGGCCGGATTCTCAACTAAAGTAGGTCAAAATCCTGCTGGGGGGTCTGCCACAAACTTTTTTTAAGACTCAAGCTGGAAACAATCATGATTTTGACTAGAAACGCTCTTTCTCAGAAAACAGGATCGCTGGACAGCAAGCTATGGGGTTTTTACGTTAGAGTCGCACCTTCAAAGTTTGCCTATTATTTATATTTCCCAAATTGTAAGTTCGTTACCTTTTTCAAAATGGTCCTTTCCTCTAAACGAAGATTCTCTACTCGTTTGGGACCAAAACATTATGATGTTCGCTCAACAAAAGGAAACACAGGATCATGGATTTGCAGCTCCAAGAAAACAGTGGCCCTTAGTCAATATAGATTTCATGATAAATTATTTGTAGCAGAAATTAAATTAGCAATCAATGATCATGTAGCAGAGCCTACTTGCAACCATCGTAATAGCAACCAAATACGTTTGGTTGAAGAACCAATTGCATTATGTAACTTTCACGTTTTTTCTGCTCCTAAATCGTTAAAGAACATGTTTATTTTAAAAAAGTAACAGTTTTCGGCCCCAAATAAGGTCCCGAGCAAATTGATGGCTTAGTGTAAGGCAATTGAAATGTTTTTCCTCTCTTCTCACAAAACACTTTTTTTTCTGGTAGCAAAAATAAGGAAAACATTGCTCTCTTGTTACTAATCATATGCTCATGGGACTAAGCACGTTTCCTAAGAAGCTAGGGTACACAAGTTTCAACAGAAATTTTGCTACTTGTGCATCACATAACTCACATATGACAAGTATGGACGGCCAGCTTACAAATCATATAGCAATCTCCATGTGAGATTGCATCATCAGCAATGAGCTGGGGGCATGAAGTAGATCTAAAGCCCTCCTCCAGAAGAAGAACTAGATGAGTCTATTTAAAGCACCAAATCAATCAACGTGTCATGAATGAGGTAACTGTACTTATAATGTTTTGGAGCCCCTTAAGGACACCAAATAAGGTTGTATACGTGCCTAAGGAAGCGGATGGTGCGTCCGAATGCGCGTCCGGATGCGTGTCCGCGTCTGCGTCCTGACCCGGACGGGTGCGTCCGGGGTCCGGACGCATCTGCTTTTTTTTTTTTTAATTTTTCTAGTGTTATTTAGCAAAAAAATAAAAACCAATATGGACGCGTCCGACCCCGCATCCAGGGGTCGAACGCGTCCGGGTCCGGACGCAGAATGCCCGCGTCCGGCCCAGACCCTCATGTCTGCGTGCACATTTAAAGGATTGTGTTCTGCAACGATTTTGAAATGTAAATCAGCAGGTACAAAAGTATGCAGACAACAATGACCAGAAGAGACACTGCCACAACTTATAGACTTACAGTAAAAATGTCAAAAATCTTGAAAGGACAATCTTACTCTTGAAGACGAACATGCATAACAACCAACAGATGATCTGGAGCCCTAGGAAGTCTGTAAGCAGCCAATTTATCCTCATCCTGAATTCCAGACAATCCCCCATTTGGGTCATCCATTACTCGAAATATACGATTGTTGTAAAGCTGCAACAACAGAAATATGGTGAAAACACTGTCAGACCTTGCAACATAACAAATTATAACATCGAAAACAATCCTAGAAAGTTTTGAACAGGCAGAGGAAATCTGTCTATGCTGTACCTCTACAATGAGTAATCGCTCATCATTTTCTAGTCTACAAGAATTGCTCAAGGCTTGGACTAAATCTTTGATTCTTCCATGTCTTGGAACTGTAACAGTGTAGGCCGTTGGCGGGAAGCTCCCATCACCACTAAAGACAGTCACTGTCATTGCACGAGTGGTCTTTGCGGGGAGAGGCAAAGATAAGTACATGAAAGGATCAAATGTAACTGAGACCTTGTTGCATTCCGGACAAACCAGTGTTGACTTGTACTGACCCTGTCACACACAAATACGGCACATGAGAAACAGAAACGAAATCATGTCTTTACATTTAATGAGGAAAAGAAACCCACAATCTGAATGATTTTGAGTAGCCATAACTTTTAAAGAAAATCACATTTGATTTCCAAGTTCAATCACAAGGATAAAAAAAAAAAACATCAGTGTAGCAAGGCATGGGTTTAAAAGCCATTGCTAGGACAGTCAACACAAGAACCAGTAAACACTTGGACAATTGAAACTGGAAAGGTAGATGATCTGAAACATATGAAAGCTAGTCAGCAAGCATAGCACGTGCTCTTGTCCACACATGAGGATACAGCAATAGAAAAATAATGTTATTCCACTCAAATGAGCTTTGATTCCAATTCATCAAGTATTACATTTCTGAACATGTCATGAGATCGATTCTTTTTCACAGCATTTCAATATCAGTACATGAGTACTTGGGTTCCATTCCGACCTCACAGTCCCCGCCTATTCCCCTTTCTAACCGTGCACCCAGATGTAGCTCCTCCCATCTTACATTGTGACCTACCAACAGGCCCTCACTTCGCTACTCCATTTTACACATGACAGCCCATCGGAATCGCAAGCCGACTTCCTCACCATTGCACTTCATATTGCTGCCTCAATATCCTTCCCATCGAAACCCTACCGATGCCCATCCAAATCATCCCTATACACTACCCACTGACTCATGCACTTCCATCGGCATATTAGATCATATTTGGAGTACCATTGGGATGAAGCAGGGTTGCTCCCTCTACTCCACCTTATTCAAATTATATATTGACGAGCTTGAGAGAGTCATTGAGCACTGTGGTGGCACAGGATGGAGTCTTGGGGATATTCTGATTGCTATCCTACTTTATGCAAATGATGTGGCTCTAGTTTCCACGACTACAGAGGGCCTCCAGTGACAGTTAGACAGTATTCATACTTTTTGCTCCAGATAGAGTTTGGGGGTTAATATTGTCAAGACCAAGACTATGGTCTTCAATACATCCAGGCCAATATTTCATCGAAACGCGTTTCAAACACCCCATTCGAAACGGGCCCGTTTCAAAACGCGTTTCTTTCGTTCGAAACAACTGTTAATAAACACAAATGTTTTTGACTGAAGAGAGCAACCATACACAGTTTCTCCTCTTGAAATTGCATTCTCTAGAGCATTCTCATGAAATTGGATGGATCTACTTGGTACTAGCCTTTCTATGACATGTCTAACCCAAACACTCATAAAAACACATTTTCCAAAAAAAAAAAAACCTACAAAAATTTCCCGTTTCGAACCTGAACCTCATGTGTTTCAAAGGCGTTTCAAACCCGTTTTGAAACGACGTACGAAACGGACCCATGAAACATTGATCCAGGGCCTTCATGCTGAAACAGGAGCTTATCTTTGAGGACAGCCATTGGAGATGGTATCATCCTACACTTATTTAGGAGTTTTTTTTACTGGTCCTATATTTGGTTTGAGACAAAAGGGCCTCTAGATAGTATTAACAAGGATATCATTTAGTCATTAGGTAGATAATTGTAATCCTTCTCTTCTACTAGGTATTGCTTAAACTCTTCATGGGAGATCTCATCTATGCTTTTAACTACCGCTTGTAGGGCTGTAGCCAGTGTTCTTATCAATACATGTGATTGAGTTCATAACCTCATGTGAAAGCACTTTCTTGAGCAATTGGGAAGGCGTTAATTCTCTCTCTAGACACTTGTCTCTCCGGCCATCTAGAATATTTTCCACATTGATGATGTGCAGCCATGAAGCCCCAATGCATCCCATAAAAGATATCTAGACGAGTGGTGGCATGTAGAACCAACAATATCTGGCTCCACAATCATAGTAACACCACATAAAGCATCATAACATATGTGAGAGTATTTGTGATGATAAAAAAATAGCATAATGAACTAGGTATTTTCAAATTGTCCAAAAAAAGGATGAAAAAGCATTGACTTGCTAAAACACCAATGCAACCAATAAAACTCAATTGTGGGCACAAACAGAATAGTTGTGACAATTTTTCCACCAGTTCGATATGCATGGTTTCTTCTTTGGTGCTAGTATCTTGATGTCGTTGATGGATATATCCTCGCTCCCTTTACTTACCTTGGGCCCTTACGCTGCACTGGTTCCTGTTGCACTCCTTATGTTTCATGTTCACTCATATAGATACAATGTGATCCTGATATGACGTTTGATGTTGACGTCCATGACTTTGTTCATCTTTCATATCCTACAAAGTTACATATGTCAAATGGTTGCACTTTCTTGATGGTCAAATGCAAAGTGTATTCAAGCCTTGTTTAGATGACACTCCATAGGTTTGACATGCAAAGGAGGAATCCATAAAAGCCCAAGAGCACATATCCTCAATATCGATTGCAACCAACCTATCCATAAAAGCACAAGGATACCAATACATAGACACTCATCTGGGAGAACCTCATCAAGATTAGCAACAAATACCATTTGAAAGATGTTTGTTTTTGGGATACTTGTTGAAACAACTTATGTCCTCTCCTTCAATATCTCCAAAAGTGCATGGATTTTCTGATAGTTTGAATTTCACATTTGTTTACGATTGGCTATTTTCACAGCTATTGCTTGGGCCTATCTTCTAGTTTTGGGGTTTAGTATTTCTTATTTTAAGCCCAGCATCGAGGGGAATGCTTGTAGTTGGGGACTGTTAAGGACTCGTCTTCCCCTAATCCTAATTACTAGTGGCCCTAATTAGCATATCTATAGGTACTAAGCTAGTTACCATTAAGGGCATGTCCTTATGGGACCCAAGTACCCTAATTTGCCCTAATGTCTAGAAAGTAATGTGAAAGTACTCTCTAGATGACAATTTTATTTTGGTCTACTATGAATTCCTTGAGAACTCCAAGGAGACCAAGATTTTTTAATGTAGCAAATGCCAAATTTGAACATAGTTTTCTCAATGTTCAAACTCCGTATAAGGAAATTTTCAAAATAAGATTTAGGAACAAGAGTTCCATACTAGAGAAAGTTTGGCTTTTCTCGAAATTAGAGTGAGCAAATGCAATCAAAACACCGCACAAATAACAATCAATTGTTAATGCTTCAACATTCATACATAGTTATCTACTAAGACTACAAATGGGGCTCCACAGTACTCTTGGGGCGAAAGAGATTTGTAATAAGTCTTAAGCCAATACTCGATCTATAAGCTCTTAGTTGTTCAAATAGGAGTTTCAACTACAAAGACTTCAACCTACACTTCGATGGTCTTCTACATCTTTGGCCTGAATCATTTGTAACTCTAACATAAAACTAATGTTGAGAGACTAGTTGAGAGACTTCTAAGATCGTCGTGAAAGAAGAGCACTGCATATGCAAACCTCTCTTTATGTCGTCATCGAGTGAGTAGCTTACTTGAATGATAGGTCCCAATGCAGCTACAAAAAGTATAACCCCACCTGAAGGCTGATATAGGCTGCCATGATTAAGAATGCACAAGAAAGACATATCTACCACTCACCAAAGAAAGCACAAAATTTCAAGGTGCAAAACTATGTGTGCCTATATAAATAGTCAACTTATTAAGACCACACAATAGCAAATCACGCAATTTGCAATATACCCACCTGAATAAAGGGCATGAGTAGACAGCATAAAACAATCCTCTGAGAGGCATTTGTCATGCTTCAAGAGAAATGACATCTACAGGAGAAAGTTCGTTCTACTTCGCATAAATTTTAAATAGAAAACAAATAATGATTTTCAACTTTAACTTAAAAGCACATCATCGTCAATTCACGTCGTTTTCTTTAATCTTGCGTTTTATCATTTGTGCTTTCACAACCTTTTTTGTCAATATTTTGGCAATCCATGCAAGTGAGGAAATTGTTAAGAAGCGCAACAGCGTTAAATATCAATTACCTCTCATCTCTACCATCCTTGTAGATCCCAAGACGAATGATATACTTCCTTAATTTTATCCATTTGCTTTAATAAGTAATTCGCATGCAGATGTATACCTCAATACTACTTGCACAATTTCCCTCCAATTTCCTCTGCTTTCTTTATTCACACGAATTATGTTTCAAAGCATCTCTAGCTTGCAATCGCTTCCACTATTCCACCAATCCCTCTGGTACAACAGCCTTTTATGCTAAACTATAGCCTTCAAAGAGTCCAAACAAACATCATACTTACAAAAGCAAATGACCTGGAATAGGCATCGTTCTAAGGCCTGATAGAGTAAGCCAAGACAAACAGTGGCAATAACAAACACACATCTTATACAGACCATCATGACCTATGTTCTAAAGTATCTTTTGTAACAAACGATAGTAATGTTTTAAAGAATGACTAGATTTATGCACGTTACTATTATTTGTAAGAAGGTCACATACAAACAACAACTTTCTTTTTCTCTTGTATGTCCTCATTTCGTGCATCAATTGTAGTTGAAATCCTGATCTCAAGGAAAGGAGAGAGACTCCTAACCAGCTCACCACTTGTTGGAGGCCAAACATCACAATTCATTGCACTATTGAACCTACAATTTCATTATAAAAACCAAATCGAACTTTTGCTCAATCCAATAAAGGTAAAACAACCCACTCATCTAGCACAAAGAGAATTCTTGTTTAGAATTTTTTCACATGGAGTAAGTATGAAACATATGGATTGTATCTTAAATTAGTAGGACACGTTATGCCTTCCACATAAGCTACAATATCAACACAGTATCCTAAATTCTCATGACCATGTTTCATAGAATTTTCTACCACCCTTGAGAAACGATATTGTATAAGCACAATCTGAAAACTACTAAGATATTTACGAATGAGTCAAGTCACTGGACCTGGTAAACATCCACAATGATAGAATCATTACGTGCACGATGATTTGCCCAATATTCATCTGCAACCTCCTCATCGGGTCGTCCATCTGCGTCCTTGACTTCAATATACGGCTTTGTCTTCACACGATTCAAATCTTCATGGAGCCCGTCCAAAAGAAATGCAAGTAATTCCTGTATCAAATTCCTTTTCAAATGGTAGCATGAAAGAAAAGCATGCATCAACTTACACAATGCATACTTTCTATACCTAAAACCTCAAAAAACAAACCACTATTATCATGAATCTTACTAAATCAAAGAGTCCGACAATTTATCATAGATCTTCCAAGTGCCGACGATTGGCTAAAATGTTAGTGATATAACCCAAGAACAGACAAACTAAGGATATTGAATCAAGTGTCACATTATTTTCGTAGCTATGCCATTTACCTGCGAATCATGTTGATTATAGCCACTAAATTGGGGAGCAAAGCGAGCAAGCTTGGTTTTGAACGCACGAGGAGCCACAGGGGTTCTCCCCGGAGCCCAAAGTTTTCGTAACAATTCACCAAATGCAATAGCAAGCTCTCCCTGTATTAGATTGAGTGAGAATTTTCTACTAATGATGGCAATTGTCTTACATCAATCATGCCCTCTCTCTCTCTCTCTCTCTCTCTCTCTCTCTCTCTCTCTCTCTCTCTCTCTCTCTCTCTCTCTCAGGGACGCATGGAAAAGATATTAATAAAGCTTTCTTCTTTCTTCTCTTTTGTGCACTCAAACACAAATAAATCTGGAAATAGATAAAGTAAACATTTGCATCACCAATTTTATCTAAACGCCCACCTTATTTCTAAGAATAGTGATTTATGGTATTTTAAAAAAACATGTGCTCTCATGACTAAATCTCATTCACTTAGCCTATTTGAATACAAATGAGGTCAACAAATGATGACAAATCTAATCTTCTACCATTTTGTTTATGAATACCTATATGTGTGTGTGTGTCTATATATATATCAGACATGAGGGTGTCCGGGCCAAAATGGCCACGTCCGCGTCCGCGTCCGACGCTCGGACCCGGACGTGTTCGACCCCCGAACGCGGGGTCGGACGCGTCGTTTTTTTTTAATTTTTTTTTTAAAGGCTAGACGCGTCCGGGCCCCGGACACGATTTTTTAAAAAAAAAAAAAGCAAAAACCCGCGGGCCCTGTAGGCAGTCCGCAGAACCCGAGAGCAGGCAGAGGGAGGAAGAGGGCGGAAGAGGGAGAGTGTGGGAGAGCATAGAGTGATAGAGAGAGAGAGAGAGATGGTGTTTGTGTGTGTGTGTGTGTGTGTGTGAGAAAATTGTGTGTGAAAATTGTGTTGATTTGTGTGCATTCAGTTGTGTGTGTGTGGTGATCTGTGTGTGAGAGAGAGAGAGAGGAAGAGACAGAGAGTGTGAGGAACGTGTAGAGAGAGAATTTGTGTGTGTGCAGAGAGTGTGTGTGTGAGTTTAGGATTTAGGTTCAAGGGTGCTTGGGTTTGGGGTTTAGGGTTTAGGGCGGGAGAGAGCTTGGATTTCCGTGCTTCTGTGTGTGTGCGTGCATGTGAGAGAGAGAGAGAGAGAGAGAGAGAGAGAGAGAGAGAGAGAGAGAGAGGGAGAGAGAGATGGTTGCTCGTCCCATTTGGGATGAGGTGGAGGTCATGCCCGACAAAAAGTGGTGTTGCCCTTTTTGTCGAAAGCAGTTCACAGGGAACGCCTCTCGGGTTCGAGCACATCTGGGGAGGTTGCGAGTCCGACCCACGGGGGGACGCTACGGGATCGGCATTTGTATGGTCATCCCCGCTGCGGAGAGGGCTCGCATTATGGAGACATATTCTGAGACAGCTGCTGAGCCCTGCGAGCCGTCCACAGATGTCGCGGACTCTATTTCTACTGGTGCACCCACTGCTACCGACCTTGCCACTGGTACACCCAGCGCCACCGCCCCCACCGTCGCATCTGCACCCGCCACTGCCGCTGCACCCGCCCCCGCCCCCGCCCCGGCCCCCGCCGAGGCACCAGACAGATGTCCATGCCGGGATCTTTCAGAGAGGGGCAGCACAAAGAGGCCACCAGGACCATAGCACAGATGGTCTATGACCTGAACCTCCCCTTTATCATGGCATCATCCCGCATCTTCCGAGAGGCTATCTCGAAAGTTGCAGTCTGCGGGCCCGGCTAGCCGACGCACTACGAGGCCCTTTGCTCCAGGACTGGGTTGCATCAATCAGAGAGAAGACTGGCCGCACTGCACGAGACTTGGGATAGATACGGCTGTTCCATCATGGCTGATGGGTGGACTGATCGTCGCAAACGTCCACTCATCAACGTGATTGTTTCTAGTTGTTACGGTTCCATGTTCTTGCGCAGCATCGACGCCTCCGAGGCAGGGAGAGTGCATTCGGCCAAATACATTTACGGCATCATTCGCGCGGCGATAGAGGAGGTCGAACCACAGCGCGTTGTCCAAGTATAATATTCTTTCATTAGTTGCTTGCTCATTTGCTGCTTGATGTAGATACAATAGTTTTGCGTAGTTTTCGATTGATTGCAATGCTAAATGTGCGGAAAAGTGCCGTCATGCGGCGCTTGCGTGTGACGAAGTCCACGACCGCAAGTGCCCTCGTGAGAATGTCACTGACCCAAGGCAGGCGCCCGATGGAATGCAGGAGGGGGTCCAGTGAGTGTGCGGCGCATGGCGTCCACACGATGGAGGGGTAGTCTGCCATAAGAAGCTCCCCCATACCGGACGCATTGTCCGTCACAACCTTTCGCGATACATTCACACGATCAGTTCACAGCTCGGTAAGCTGCCACTTACTTTTTGGCTCATCAAGATGCTCTTTTTTTTTGGCTCATTTCATGTGTGCCTCTCGTTCCGTTTGTCAATGCAGGCTCGACTTGAAGAAGCCCGCTTGCACCCGCTTCGCCTATCGGTTCAGCATGTGCTTGCTCTACAAGGTCGATACTCACTCGAGTTGTTGCCAATTAATGCAGGACTGTTCTGCTTGCGTGTGCGAGCGGAACTGGTCAGCGTTCAGCCTTGTTTACACGAATAGGCGAAACCGTCTGACGACGGAGCGGTGCAATGACCTGGTGTACTGCAACACCTGGCAGGAGGCTTTCACGCCCTACTGCTGCAGGTATATTTCGTTGCTCTGTCGTTTTGCTTTCGTATTGGTTTGAGACATTCAGTTTAATGCCCTCACCGTTGCTTCGACTATTCTCACGAATGATTGACTTGTGCAGGTCAATCCCGATGAGTGCCTGGTTGCAGCGGCAGATCATGAGCCAGAGGTTGATCCGGACAATGCTGTTCGACGTGCTCTGCGGGGTGAGCCCGAGGATGATGCCGATGCCGATGAGACCACCACCCTCCCTGCTGACGTTCCATTGCCCTCCTCTGATGATGAACCCACATATGATTCAGACGAGACAGTCGACCTAGCAGGGGATTGTCCACGTGCCCCACCCAGTACCCCCCCATCACGCCCCCTTTCAGATGATGGCTGGTCAGAGTTTGCGAGGGAGATAAAGGCTGCTGCCCAGAGACAAATAGCGCAGAGACGACTCAGAGCATCACAGGCAGGCAGTTCCTCCCAGAGACCCCCCCCGTGGCAGAGAGAGACCCCCAGGCAGGAGTGTACCACAGAGGGTTCCTTCCGGCAGACCTAGAGGCAGGCCAGCCAAGAGGGGACGCACCGATGATTTTTCTAGTCGTCTCTTGGCAGGCGTTGGCCCAAACCTAGAGTCCCAGATGCCTCCAGACTCCGAGCCAGACTTTGTGTTTGACACCCCTGCAGATGCATCTGGCACGTAGAGGGATGATTTGTTTAGCGCACACTTGTAGATACTGATACACATTTTAGCATCATGTAGTGGCATCAGATGAGATGTATATATTTTTTTACAGTCTATTTGTGTCATGGCTAATTTATCGTGGTTGCTTACAAATGGTTAGCTCTGTGAAGTTTGAATGGCTAGTCAAAAATGGTTTGCTCGATGAGAGAGAGAGAGAGAGAGAGAGAGAGAGAGACCAGCACATCTGCATCTCATTCAAAACATATGCATCATGTTCAACCATTTAACATAAGACCCTAAACCCGACAACCCAACAAATGGCACAGTTAACACAACACCCCAAACCCTAACAAATCACCCTAAACCCACAACCCCACAGCCATAACCATCAAAACAAGCCACAAGCATAATCATCATCCATAAACATCATCATCAACCCCACCCACGTCCTCATTGTGTCGTAGGCATTGCGCCACAGGTATGTGCAGATTCAACATCAAAGCTGCCCTTTCGCAGCATACACTTAAACCTGCGTAGAATGTATCAATGGTCCAGGAATACAGGAGCGGGTACCCTAAACCCTAAACCCTAAATCTATCTCATCACATAGGCCATGGTACTGTGTAGAACGCATCATCGGTCTAGGAATACAGTCCACAGGTTCGTGATCCCAATACGAACCCAAGGGATCGAGCCTGGCTCGATTAGGGTATCGTTCGGTCAAAATGGCCCTTCGACTGGAGAGAAGCGCAATTAGGTCAAGCGAAATGAACTGGTTTTGCAACTCTCCGTCTGACGGCCCCGTTTCTCCAAACAGGATCTGTTTCGGGTGCCGTCTGTTTCGGCTAGTGGACAACCTCGATATGAACCTGTGGGAACAAACAGGACGAGGAAACGATCGACGGTCGGGCCGCATCGTCCGTCCGAAGTTCGACGTTAAACAGGGCTTCAGGTACACTTTGTTCGGTCGAAACCTGAAAACTGGGAGATGTTTCGGAGCCCCCGTGTTGGTACGCAAAATTTCGACATCCTATTGTAGCGAGTTGGAGTAGTGCCATAACTAATTAGTAAGTTGTTGAAGTTCATCCGGGAAGAAACCGATCCCCTAAGCCGAGTCACAGTAGTGTATAGCTTGTCACTCTTCTGATGAGCCCTAATTTCCCCTAGAGACTTCTGCTCTTGAGAGCTTGTCACTCTTCTGGTGAGCGTTCACCTTTCCCCAATCCTAACCTTGGGACAGTAATATGTTTGCCATACAAACCTTCACTCGAAACCACTCTCAAATCTTTCTTTGCCGCTTTTTTGGAGCTTAGTTCCCAATGAAGGTTTGTAATTATTTTATGAACTGCTCACTGGCCATGGTTGTTTAGTAATACTGAGGTTATGAGAGGCATGGCCCAGTGGTCTGTTGCAAATATTTTTGCAAATTTTTTTGGAAATTTTTTTGGTATTGTTTTCCTATTTTTTAACAGGAGGGGACAAGTGGGTGACAGGCACCCTCTGATAATTAATTTCGAGGGAAAAACAGGGGCCATAAATTGTTTTTATTTTGCTTTTGGGATGGGGGGCAGTGTAGGCACCTGGTGCCTGTATTTTTATTTTATTTTTTTGAAAATAAAAAATCTGAAAAAAATTGGACCGCCATTATGGTACCGCTGGTACCATAATGGTGGTGCCGCCATTATGGTGCCGCCCTCAGACCCGTGGTACCAGGACGGCACCATAATAATAATATTTTTTATTATTTTTTTTATATTAAAACCCCCTTTTACTAGGGTATTTTAGGGTAAAAAATTTTGAAAAAAAAAGTGTCAGGGTTTAGTAAAAAGGGGGGACTGTACAGAGGGACTGTACAGGGGGCACTGTGGGGGAGCAGACCTTGGGGTCAATGGGAGTGCAGCATGTGGGGGAGCAGCAAATCCGGACAGGTACACCGTCACATGGGCACTGTGGGGGAGCAGACCATGGACCCAATCGGAGTGTAGCATGTGGTGGAGCAATACATGGGGCAGGTACAATAGCACATGAGCACTGTGGGGGAGCAGGCCATGGGGCCAATGGGAGTGCAGCACGTGGGGGAGCAACAAATGGGGACGGGTACAAGGACACATGGAGGGATCATCAACAACTGCACACGAGGGAACAGGCTGTGGGGTTAAATAGGCACTCACGAGGCTGTGAGAGGCATTGTGAGAGGCTGTGAGAGCCAGTTCGAGAAACAGGGTGTCGTGAGATGGCAGAGCGCATACCACCAAGGCCTAAGGGCGAGGCCACGAGGAAGCTCGAGGAAGATGTCCGAACGCACGACGAAAGGCATCGGAAGCAAGAGGCAGACATTGCAGAGATGCTGCAACAGACTCGGGAGAGACACCCAGAGCTGCAGATCCCCACCCCCGTTGTGGCCCATGCCCCCGTTGTCGAGCTGGATTTGGATGAGCAGATCGGAATGAACTTCACACGACGGCAGCTCATCATGGTCAGGGAAAGAGCTGCCCGCCGTCGGGCTGACCAGGAGGCAGCTCGGGCTAACCGGGAGGCAGAGCGAGAGCAGCTGTTATTATGTGGTTTTCGGCATAAGATGAGGCAACATTTAGTGTTTGACAATGTAAATAACAGCCCCAGCCGTATGTGGCGGGATACGTACTGTTATTTTGATACCACTGTTGAATTAATGTTCAATGTGTTTTTTGTGCAACGCATGCCTGGTGTAATGCAGTGTACTATGTGTGTTTATGAAATGCTAAAGAGGGGGTTGTATTTTTGTTCTCTGCATCTGCTATCAATCTCTGTAGTTGAAACTAATTGAAAATACTCACATACCATTCAAAATAAAATTGAACTGGTCAGCTGATAGTGGAGGATAGGCCCGTGGAGTGTGTGCCCGTGGGGCTGCTACTGGCGGAGGAACTGGCTATGGACGGGCCGTCCCTGCAGAAGGCAAGTATAGCGGCGATATGTACTGAAAGGGGCACTGCGGTGGCCGGTACTGGTACATACTGGGTGCTGCCACTGGAGGAGCCACTGTGGATGTGGGCGCTGCAAGGGAAAACCTGGGCATTGGAGCCACTGGAGCCTGGACCCTAAACCTGGGCACTGGAGCCACTAAAGGAGCCACTGTGGATGTGGGCGCTGCAAGAGAAAACCTGGGCACTGCAAGCTCGGTCATCCTGCAGGTGAGAGGCATGTGGTTTAGGGCATTACGAAAAAATTTAACATTGACAGAAAAACAAACTAGCAATTACTGAAAAAGATAACGGCCAATTACATTACTATACTGCTTACCTCTCTAGCTGCAAGATGGGCAACTGCAGGACTGTCCAATCCGGTCCATGAGCTCATATACCAGTCCAAGTGTCGACCCCTCACTGTCAGCCATGCGGAGCACAATGTAGAGTGGTCGAAGCAGTCCTGACAATGTCTATGCATCCCTCCAGAACTGGTCTCCCCTCACCGTGGAAGAAAAGTGCTCCCCATCCTCAGTGTGCTGAAACGTACTGGCACGCCAAAGATCACTGGCAACCATCTATAGAAGTTGCGCCCTACACCTGATCAGACGGTCGATGACCACCAAGTCGAATGCAAAGCATGTGGGGGCTGGCTTACGGACGTCCAAATGGCTGAACACCCGGAACATGGCAAGAACACGCCTCTTTCTGGTGACAAAAGTCACCCGGAAGAGGGCCTCACGGACGATGGCTCTAACCCAGGGAAGTGCACCTATGTCCCCCATCAGAAGGTCTATACCGTGCGCTGCACAGGGGGTATGAACAATGTGAGGGAACTCGGCCTCTAGCAGTACACCCATCTGAATGCAGTACGTGGCATTGTCCATCACCACCGTGACGACATGTTGTGCGCCTATGGACAGGATGGAAGACCTGATGACATCAAACATGAACTCTGCCGATATGACTCTCCCCCCCCTGCTACAATCCACGGCCCTCAAAAATTGTGTGCCCATGCAACTGGAGACCAATATGTTGAGGAGCGGCCTCCTCCTGACATCAGTCCAGCCATCGGACATGATGTTGCAACCGTAAGTGGCCCAGTGGCGACGCAGAGGCTCCATCTCTCTAGACAAGGACTCGACCCTATCCCTCAGCATGTGTGTGCGGACAACCTCTGAACTAGGGACTCTCCAGCTAGGGCTGACAGACTGTGCAAGGCGGAAGGCCCTTCTGAAGGGCTCGGAGTTGGTGATGGCAAATGGAAGGTTCAGCTCATAAATCAGACTGGCCACGGCCTGTGTAGCCTCTCTGTCCATGTGCGGCTGATGCGCGCCACGAATGCTCTGCTGCCTAAGAACTCTCCCAGCTGGGCGACGGGTAGCGGACCTCCAGCATGGTGCACCAAACGTGATGGGAATGGAAGATGACGCGACAGGCTGGGCGCCAGTAGATGCATCGGCTGTAGACGTGGAATGGGAAGAGTGGGATGCACTGGCAGGGATGGGTGCAGCAGCATAAGTGGGGTGCACCGGTGGAGGGGGAACATCTGGAATGGGATATGAAAACTGCTGGCTCCCTAGGGAGGTCATCCGGATGGGAAGTGAGGGAGGAAGGGATCTCCTCAACATCCTAGAAGACATCGTCACTGGCATCCTGTACCTGCTCCTACTCGGGCTGTGGAGAGTCCATGAGAAAGTCCTAAACTGGGGGAGTGAGAGCAACAGTGAGTGGTGGTGGAACCGCAGTGGCAACTGACGGACGAGATGGGACGGGATCCACCGGAATGGGTGCAGATGGAGATGCGTCTAGCGGAACTGTCTGAGGGGGGGTGAGAGACAAAGGGACTGGACGAGGATGCACTCCCTGTCCTCGTGCGTGCCAGCCAAGCAGGCAGCAACTCGGGGTCAACCACGTAAGGCGCGGTGCAAAACCGGAGAACACCCTCCGAAATGGTGTTCTCCCCCGCCACAAGACGTGGCCCGTAGGTGTCCAGAAGTCGCTGCCTGACAGGAACGGACATGTTGGTACAGGGGTAGCATTCAATGTGCCACCATTTTTGGCGTGTGCGCCGAGTAGGTGGCCTTTAAGGCGAGTGAGGGTGGCACTGAACTCGGCCAGGCAATATCGACAGCGCACGATCTTTGCACCGGACTTGTTGGACTTGTCGGGAACCCGCCTGACAATGTCCACCTTGCCCCACAGATCGGCAAGGTTGGAATGCACCATCTCTGTAGAGGGAACTGCGGCAAAAAGGCAGAGATGATGCTGAGTGCGATAGGTGGCGGAAAGCTGGAAAATCTACAACAAAGGCCGAAATAGCAATAGTGGGGGTGGAAGCAATCAGTGCAACGCGAAGACAGTATCATGGCGAGGAGTGGGCGGACAGCACAGAGGGCGCGGACAACAGAGAGGGCGCGGACAGCAGCGCGATGGGCAGGGAGAGAGATGAAGCGAGGGGGGGGATTAGGTTAAAAAAAATATATTAAAATATTAAATATTAAAAAATATTAGATATTGTGGTACTGCGGATCAGTATGGATCCGCGGTACCACACTGGATCCGCGGATCTTGGTCGCGCTGGATCTATGATATATATATATCAAAGCATATCACCATCATAATCATCAAAAAGTGTATCATCATGTATAAATCTGTAGCGCTTCCATAAGCACATGGAAGTGTGATTTCTCACCTTATAAGCAAGCGCTAGTCAGCGGCCTATCTCTTCACCAAAAGAGTCTAAAAACTACACATTCATCAGCGAATACATCGAACAATTCTCGATTCTCTGTTGACACCTTAATCAACCAGAGTGTAGTACTATTGTACTACTTTGATATATATATATATATATATATATATATATATATATATATATATAGATCCAGCGGTACCAAGATCTGCATCCCGATACCGCGGATCCAGTGTGGTACCGCGGATCAATCCGCGGTACCACAATATTTAATATTTTTTAATATTTAATATTTTAATATATTTTTTTTTAACCTAATCCCCCCCCTCGCTTCATCTCTCTCCCTGCCCATCGCGCTGTTGTCCGCGCCCTCTCTGTTGTTCGCGCCCCTCTGTGCTGTCCGCCCACTCCTCGCCATCATACTGTCTTGGCGTTGCACTGATCGCTTCCGCCCCCGCTATTGCTATTTCGGCCTTTGTTGTGGATTTTCCAGCTTTCCGCCACCTATAGCACTCAGCATCATCTCTGCCTTTTTGCCCCAGTTCCCTCTAGGGAGATGGTGCATTCCAACCTTGCCGATCTGTGGGGCGAGGTGGACATTGTCAGGTGGGTTCCCGACAAGTCCAACAAGTCCGGTGCAAAGATCGTGCGCTGTCGATATTGTCTGGCCGAGTTCAGTGCCACCCTCACTTGCCTTAAAGGCCACCTACTCGGCGCACGCCAAAGATTTCTTCGGTTTTGCACCGCTCCTTACGTGGTTGACCCCGAGTTGCTGCCTGCTTGGCTGGCTGGCACGCACGAGGAGAGGGAGTCACTCCTCGTCCAGTCCCTTTGCCCCTCATCCCCCTCAGATAGTTCCGCCTCACGCACCCCCATTTGCACCCATTCCGGTGGATCCCGTCCCACCGAGTCCGCCAGTTGCCACTGCGGTTCCACCACCACCTACTGTTGCTCGCACTCCCCAAGTTTACGACTTTCTCATGGACTCTCCGCCACCCGAGTAGGAGCAGGCCCCGGATGCCAGTGACGAGGCCTTCCAGGATGTTGAGGAGATCCCTTCCTCCCTCCCTTCACATCCGGATGACCTCCCTAGCCAGCAGTTTTCGTATCCCATGCCAGATGTCCACCCTCCAGCAGTGTACCCCACTTACGCTGCTGCACCCATCCCGGCCAGTGCATCCCACTCTCCCCATTCCACGTCTACATCTGATGCATCCACTAGTGCCCAGCCAGTCGCGTCATCATCCATTCCCGTCAAATTTGGTGGCCAGTCTGATTTATGAGCTGAACCTTCCATTTGCCATCACCAACTCCGAGCCCTTCAGAAGGGCCTTCCGCCTTGCATAGTCTGTCAGCCCTAGTTGGAGAGTCCCTAGTTCAGAGGTTGTCCGTACAAACATGCTGAGGGATAGGGTCGAGTCATTGTCTAGAGAGATGGAGCCTCTACGTCGCCACTGGGCCACTTACGGTTGCAGCATCATGTCCGATGGCTGGACTGATGTCAGGAGGAGGCCGATCCTCAACATATTGGTCTCCAACTGCATGGGCACACAATTTTTGAGGGCAGTGGATTGCAACAGGGGGGGGAGAGTCATATCTGCAGAGTTCATGTTTGATGTCATCAGGTCTTCCATCCTGTACATAGACCCACAGCATGTCGTCACGGTGGTGACGGACAATGCCACGAATTGTATTCAGATGGGTGTACAACTAGAGGCCGAGTTCCCTCACATTGTTCATACCCCCTGTGCAGCGCACGGCATAGACCTTCTGATGGGGGACATAGGTGTACTTTCCTGGGTTAGAGCCATCGTCCGTGAGGCCATCTTCTTGGTGACTTTTGTCACCAGGAAGAGGCGTGTTCTTGCCATGTTCCGGGTGTTCAGCCAGTTGAACCTCAAGAAGCCAGCCCCCACACGCTTTGCATTTGACTTGGTGGTCATCGACCGTTCGATCAAGTGCAGTGCACAGCTTCTACAGATGGTTGCCAGTGACCTTTGGTGTGCCAGTACGTTTCAGCACACTGAGGATGGGGAGCACTTTTCTTCCACGGTGAGGGGAGACCAGTTCTGGAGGGATGCACATACATTGTCAGGACTGCTTCGACCACTCTACATTGTGCTCCGCATGGCTGACAGCGAGGGGTCGACACTTGGACTGGTGTATGAGCTCATGGACCGGATCGGACAGTCCCTGCAGCTGCCCATCCTGCAACCAGAGAGGTAAGCAGTATAGTGTTGTAATTGGTCTTTATCTTTTCAGTGGCTGCTAGTTTGTTTTTCTGTCAATGTTACGTTTTTTCGTATTGCCCAGGTTTTAACATGCCTCTCACCTGCAGGATGACCGAGCTGAAGTTCATCTAGGAGACGCGGTGGAACTACTTCCACAGGAGTATCCACACACACCAGAGGAGTCACCAGATGACTTTGATTGTACCAATTGGGAGGCCATGCAGGGTCCCCATGGTGCACAGGATGAGGCACGGATGATCCAGAGGATGGTGCACATGATGAGTCCCAGAGCCCAGAGCATTTGTATTCGGATGCCCAGCTGGACGACTTGATTGCAGACTTGGATTCAGAGGCCCAGCAGATGCCGAGCGTCAAGACGCCCCCATCCTCTAGTCCAAAGTGCCCTACACAGAGTCTCAGCCAAAGCAGCTACATGAAGTGCCTGCAGTTCCTCTAGTTCCTCAGAGGGTGTATGTGCGCCGCACAGCACCTCCAGTGCCACCGATACCATTGAGGCCTGCAGCCCCTCCATCGCCATCCACTTTTGCAGCAGCAGGTCTCCATGGCAGGCCACCATCTGTGCCCAGATCTTCTCTTGCAACGCCCACATCTACAGTGGCTCCTCCTGTGGCAGCACCCACGGCACATCCTCCTCCATTGGCAGCACCCACGGCACCGGCTCCTCCTTTGGCAGCACCCAGGATGTACCAGTACCGGCCACCGCAGCGCCCCTTTCAGTACTTATCGTCGTTGTACTTGCCTCCTGCAGGGACGGCCCCTGCACATCCAGTTCCTCCACCAGCAGCAGCCCCACGGGCACACACTCCTCGGACCTATCCTCCACTATCAGCTGCACAGGGACACCCATCTTTGGCTTCTCTATCCCAGCCGGCCGCAACTTGGGCCCAGCCTAGCTAGCCAGGTGATCTGCATGGGGGTGATGAGGCATTGACGGCTCCCCTCGTCCGCAAGAGGCCAGGAAGGCCCAAGGGTGCACCGAACAAGAAAGGCAGGGCACAGAAACAGCCAGGGAAGAGAGGACGACCTCGCAGGGCTCCAGTTGCTGGTAGAGGCGCAGTATTACAGCCAGCTGGAGCAGGTGTTGTTGGTTTAGCCTACTTGGGGGCTGATGCGGAGGCAGATTGGGAGGATGAGGATGACGAGTCTTCCCCCTCGGATACATAGCCCATGCCAGTTCTAGACAGGCATAGATATCAGTTGCGAGAGTCAGCTTGGGGGCCCTGAGTTGTCTTTGAAGCATTCATCTGAGTTAGAGCCAAAGCATTGATTGTAGCTCTGTTATTTTATTTTTAGCAGTTTGATATCATGTTCCATGTTTGGCGGCCAGATGGTCGAA